>CM027082.1:24535746-24560746 GCA_015343265.1 Pao palembangensis | reverse complement strand
GTGTATGTGTGTGTGTGTGTGTGTGTGTGTGTGTGTAGACACTTCCCTGAGCTGATCCATTAAGGCTTTAACAAAGAGCGGCGCTTGGCCACACTGCTGGAAATGTGTAATTGGAAGGATAGCTAAGGGCCGACACACACAAATACACTTTATTGATCCACAGCACCTCCCATATACAGCTTCAGGCAAGCTCATAGACCCTCAGCAAGGGGTTACAATGATTTTACTCCCATTCTGTTGCCATCAGTGGTACTTTATCAAACAATCAATAGTCTTTTATTTTCTCATATCTTTAAATGGACGAATATCCTGAATATGATTTTTACAACAGCGGGGAGGCATGTGATGGAAAAGACAGGAGGGGAGAAGGGGGAGGAATGGGAAAGGAGGATCAGAAGAAGGACAAGGTAGGACAAGAAGAGAAGTAAGGCTTATGAAAAGAGAGGAGAATGAAGAAAAGCCATACAACAAGATAGGTACAAAGAAAAAGAGGTTAAAATGGAAAAAGCTCTGGATGTTGGCACACAGTCAGCAGACAGAAAGCAGCTGGTTGACCTGAGAACCATTTGCATGTTAAGTGGTGTCAATCTGCATTGATTCCCACCCAAATGAAATGCAATGGGTTTCAATAGAGCCTGTGCTTTACAAGGGCCTCCTCGCTGCTACATCCAGCCTATTGGATTTAGATTAACAGGCTCAGTATGGCCTCACACTGAGCAACTTATCTTTAATTAAAATCACTTCCTTCACAGGATCCAGCAAGCTGAGCAAGGATGGGATGGGCTGGATTGGACTGGACTGAATGGGTTCCTGCAGAACACAAATAAACAAAAAAACTGCTGCAGGATTTAGCTTGATTGAAAAATGAAAAATTAGTCTGAAGTTGTTCAGGAACTGTGGTTGTTGACCCTACTGTGTGGTGGCCTGCATATAGAGGAGTATCAGCAAAAGGTAGCAAAGTCTAGAGTATATCAGCATTCCAACCTTAATATATGACGCTGAATCAAAAATATGTAGTCTTTGCCATCCAATGGAGTATGTGGTGGTACAAATGGTAAAACACGCTAAAAGGTGTTTAGCGTGTTTTAACTTAGATGGGTTTGATAAGATACTTTTTTTCACTTTAGAAAAAATAGCACTTTTTTACTTTTGTCTGCAGTGCAAGTGACTGTCCGGTAATATGGGCTAGAGTTGATATCTGATCAGTTTTGTAACAATAATCCTCTGAAGGATTACAGGGGAAGTCATGTCTAACTGCCATCAGTGACACTTCAGGTTAGTCGAAAGGACAAGTCAAAAGTGGTAGATGAAGGGTGAAAGCAGAATTTAAAAAGCTGAGATAAGTATTCAAGCAAACTTTACAGGGCATTAAAGGAAATAGAAATTTCACCACACCTTCACATAGACATGTTGTTTCTGGAAGTTCTGTAAATTGTAAGAAACGGCCCAAACATTCCATTCCAATTAATCTGTGGATTTTACACACCATTTGAACCATGTGAACCCCACAGCATCAGATTTTTATGTAAGAAATCCTAAAATAACTGTATAAAATGTAAAGTTATACTCCAACACCAATATTACAAATAATGAACAAAATACATTTTTGTTCTTTATTGAACAAAAGTGACTGATTAGAGTTTTATTCTTATTGTGCAAGCATGCACTTGCGTCACAGATGCAGCAAGAGAGGTCTTTAGATAATATCTTTGGGTTGTCCTTTAAATGTATTATCATTTTTCTTTTCAGTGCTCTCCATTTGTAGACGATCATCCTCAAGGTGGAACGAGGGAACTGAATTCTTTTTTCAGCTGACTTTATAGCTTTCTGTAGACAAATGTGCTGTCACTATCCTCTTTCCGAGGTCCTCTGAGATCTCTCTTCCTCTCAGTGTTATTGACCTGTATGGGTTCACCTGGGTAAGCCTTAACCAAAAAGTTCTTGGCAGTATGTTTTGGGTTGTGATGCTGGAAGACCCATCCATTTTCACTGTTTTGCTAAGGAAAGAAGGGGTTTTTTTTCATCCTCCAAACATAGCAGGTCGAGTTAATACCAAATAGCAAAAGTTTGGTTCCATCAGATCACAGCACTTACTCCCTTCTCTGAGTCATGTCGATGTTAATTGGTGAACTTAAGGCGGACCTGTACATGTGCTTTCTTGAGCAAGGGTACCTTGCGGGCACTGCAAGATTGAAGTCCATTATGGTACAATGTGTTACCAACTGTTTTCTTAGTCACTAAGGTCCCAATTGCTTAAAAGAAATTTAACAAGGTCCTGATGTGTGGTTTTAGGCTATCCCCTTACTTCTGTCATGATCGTTGTCACTCCACAAGGCAAGCTTTTTTATTGAACTCCAGAGCTAGGGCAACTCACTTTGTGTGTCTTCCACTTTCAAATAATGGTACCAATAGTTGTTAACCTCTAACCAGGCCTTGATGGTTTTCCGAGCCATTCTAGCCTTCTGCACGTTCATAATCTTGTTCCTGGCATTTTTTTCAGCTCTTTTGTCTTGACCATGGTGATACAGAGATTGGAATGTAAGAAATTGTTTCCTTAAACAGGTGTGCTTTTATACACATGACAAGATGAGATGAGGAGTATTGGTGATTGGTTGACTTTACACGGCTGTGTGCCACATGGGCACCAGCCAGTCTGTGGGAGCCAGAATTCCAGCTGGGTTGTAGGGGATCAAATGTTTATTTCACTCAATAAAATGCACACCATACATTTTTGATTGCTATTCTGTCTGTTACCATAATGGGAAAAAAAAACTAAGAAAAATTAGTTATTTTAGTGTAATAGAATTGCAAAAAAAAACAAATAAACAAACAAACAAATAACTAAATAACAAAGGAATCATGTTTGCACTCCCAAATATTATTCCTGGATCAACTATAATTGCCATAGCTGAAGCAGTTTGTTAGAGTATTGTAATCAATTTTATCAATTTATAATTCCCCTAAATTTGGCTATTCTTCAAGGATATAGAGTTTGGATGAAAGCATAAGCACACAGCATATAATACAATACAGTTGAGGGAAAAGTGTTGATTCTTGATTAATTGAGACTTTTTGAAATGTAGATTTTTATTTACTAGTTTTCATACAAATCAGAACAGAACTGAGTCTGGAATACTGAATAGCAGAAAGACTAGTGGCTGTGTGACATATCTCTAATTCTGTGAAAAAAAAGTTAATTAATTCTCCCAAGAATTCCCTAGACCTAGACATGTTTCTAATGAGGCAAGAGAAAGAGAGAGACAGAGAGAGAGAATTTTATTTTTTTTTAATTCTGAAACAAGCTTTATTCACCACTCTTACAATGAACACATAACATTTATGTTTTCAACCATACTCAAAGTCGGAATAAATATGTAAATAAATAAAAAATTATTCACGTGAGTGCATCTCCAAACTGTAAAGAATCATTCGCCAGAAAACAAAGAACATGATTAAAACGCCACTATTGTGCGAATAAGTCCAGATCTCCAATTGCCTGGTAAAAGTTAAAAGCAATGAGGAGTCTGGACTTGATCATACACACACAGTGACCGGTTGAACAATAAACCCTTCCACTACCTTCTTCTTATGGCTTAAACACACTGCCATATTGGACTGCCCTAAAACAAATTTTAAAAGGGGACACTTGTCTTCCATCATTTCATTAACAGTTGACGCGAAGGAGTTGACTGGAAAGATACCGTGACGGAGTCTCCAGTGGAGGTCAGCGTGTCTCTTAAGAGTGGAGGCTTATACAGCGCCCTCCACTGCGGTCTGCATGCTGCAGCTAGGTCCAAGTATCTCCTCCATGGCGTGTCAGCTCTCTGGTTGAGTCTTTGTCTATTTATGGTCTTCACCAGCATTTTATATATCTTTTTGCTGATGCGTCTTGTAAGTGAAACAAAAGAAGAGTTTTTAAGCAGGGGACCAGAGCAGTAGAAGAAAAAAAGCAGGGAAAGGTTCCTCCTCCACCATCATGCCTATGGATGAGGTCAGCAGCCTTCCAGTAGTCCAGCACTTTTTGTGTAATCCTCAGTGAACTTAGTCCTAGCTGAGCAGTAAGGCCAGAGGGGTCGTCCATCTGGGGGCCTGTCAGCGCCACCACCTGACCATCGTCTCCCCTGTCCAGCTGGGAAGGTCCAACTTAGTCCCCCATAAAACCAGCTCTTTCTGGAGCCAGTATGCCGATTCAACCTGCTCCCTCCCTTCTTTTATGACCATATTCCACACCTTAAAAAACACTCTTATAAAAACAAGGAAGAGGAGATGCACTCATTTTTGATCTGTTCATTAACAACAAATTAAAATCGTGACCAAGGCCGTTAAAACGCTGCAGAATACAACGGGACAACAGTCTCCACAGAATGTCCTTTGGCCCAGTTAATAAGCGTTGCAAGAACTGCAGACAAAAAGCAGCACCCCTACTTGCCAGATGGACCAAACCCTGACCTTCCTCATCTTTGTGGAGGTAAAAGGCACTGTGGAATCCAATGTAATTTGTCCCAAATAAAATCAACTAAAACCTTTTGAATTTGACTAAGGAGGGGAGCCAGAGGGTCAACACACATCATTCTGTGCCATAGGGAGGAATAGACCAAATTATTTACAATTAGTGTCCTACCTCTGAAGAACATCTTTGGGACAAGCCATTTCCACTTCTCCAACTGACCTTTAACTCTCAAGGGAGTCTTCCCAGTTCTTTTTCATAAAATTTTCTTCTCCCAGGAAGTCCTCCTCTCTTCCACTGGAGACCACCGGGTAGTGTGGGATCTCCTCCCATCCCCCCTCCAGCCATCAGAGCCTCGCTCTTTCCCCAATTAACCTTGGCTGATGAAATAAGACCAAATTCATTAACAGTATTGGTTAAAACATCAATGCCTTGTTGTGAATTGATTAAAACGATAAGATCATTTGCATAAACAGACAAATTAAATGGCACGGGGCACTGAGGTAAACGTATGCCAGCTAATTTTTGTCGCAATTTGTGCAACAGAGGCTCGATGGCTATTGCATATAACATCCCAGAGAGAGAGAGCAACGCTGCCTCACCCCTCTCTGGAGCTCAATGGGAGCACTCAGCCCACCCTTAATTTTTAGAACACTCGTTATGTCACTATAGAGCGCTCGAACCATGGCTATAAAGCCAGAGTTGAACCCGAAGGCAGCTAAGGTCTGCCACAGGTACTGGTGTTCAACCCGGTCAAAAGCCTTTTCCTGGTCAACAGAAATAAGACCAGTCTGTGTGGCCAATGAACTGGAGAGTTCCAAGATATCACTAATTAGAGTGACATTGTCACTGATAAACCTGTTGGGCACACAGTAGGTCTGGTCAGGGTGAATGATGGACGACATCACCTCCCTCAGTCTAAGGGCCAGAGCTTTGGACAGGATTTTGTAATCTGTGCACAGCAGGGACACCGGTCTCCAGTTTTGTTTTTTTTTTATGTCCTGTGGGTCTCCCTTCTTTGGCAGCAGGGTAATGACAGCCCTTCTGCAGCTCAGGGGCAGTCTGCCTGCTTTCAGGCTGTCTGACCTCCAGCAGGTCACCACCGATGACGTCCCAGAAAGACTTATAGAATTCAGCCGGCAGGCCGTCTATCCCTGGAGCCCTGCCATTTTGCAGGCTTAAGGTGGCGGCGTGGAGTTCTTGCAGGGTATCTCTGCCGTCAGACCTGCGTTGACCTGAGGGATACCCACGAAGAAGCTGTCTTGCACATCTGGATTACTTGACCACTCACTCCTATAGAGGTTCTTGTAGAAACCAGCAGCATACTTCCTGATCTCAGACTTGTCTGAGATTACGGAGCAGCTACCCGTACATAAGGAGTGAATGATCTTCCTTTGTCCGTTCTTCTTCTTTAGCCCAAAGAAAAAGCGGGAGGGAGCGTCCATCTGGGAAACATTCATGAACCGGGATCTGACCACAGTGCCTTGTGCTGAGATGCCCAACAGGTTGGCCAAAGCCGACTTTTTAGACTTGAGGGTATTTAGTAGCCCCCTGTTTTCTGTAGAAGCAGCTCAAAAGCTTAGCGCTCCTACCTGCCCCTCCAGATCTTTCATGTTCCTTGTCAACTCCTTAGTGACACCGCGAGTCAGCTGCTGGCAGAGCTGCTTCACTTCACCCACCACTGCTGTATATTGGCGAAGGCAGGCCTGCTCTCTCCTGCTCTTTAAACCAGAAGAGTTTAAAAGCCTGGTCATTTAAAACAGTGGTGTTAAAATGCTAATAGGTACTCTTAACCCGTACATTCTTAATAAAAACATGACAAGGCATAAGACAATGGTCACTAAAACCCACAGGATTAATAAAACACCTCTTAAAAATATTTAAATGGTGTTTAAAACAATAAAAACAGTCCAGTCTGGCTAAGGATAAAACCATTGCCCTACTGTGACTATAAGTGTACTTGTCTTCCCTTCATGTTAAAAGTCCTCCACACGTCAGCCAGCTTCTGACTCTGTGTCAGCTGTCCGAGCGCGTGGGTTGAAGCTAGGTGCGGATGGTTCCTGTCTAGTTGAGGATTCTCAGTGTAGTTAAAATCTCCCCCTAAAAACATAAAACCATCATCAACATATTTTGTTATACAGTCACTTAAAATGCTTAAAAATGCTATCCTCTCCGCCAGGTTAGTGGGAGCATAAAAATTTAAAAGCACAAATTTCATATTTTCAAAAACAGCTTTAACTTTCAGTAAAACACCAGGAATGACTTCATCAACAGTAAAAGACACAGGTAGAAACCTCCTAGCAAATAAAACTCCCTGTGGCTTAAAATGACCTCCAGACAGGTTCAGGTGGCTTTCTTTGTCTTTTAGAATCATCATTACCTGTCTTCTGTGGCAAACGACGTGTTTTAGCTTCGATGATTTGCAGCCCAGTGAGACCATCCTGATGGGGGAGACCAGCTACCCATACCGGGACAGCTCCTTCACCAGTGACTCAATCTTGATGAACGGAGGTGCATTGGATATCATCACTTTAGTGGTCGGGTTAGTGAGAGGGGAAACGGTGGTGAAAGTGTCTTGTATGACTATTCCCTTCTCCACCAGCTCTAGCCGTGCTATCCAGAAACAAGACAATCGCCCTGTTCATCTGCGACACAGACTCCTCCACTGCACTGCACCAAGGAGGTTGAGTTGCAGGTGCAGTCCCAACAACCGGCGTTACGGTTGTTGGGACAATTGCGGCCATGCAGCCAAGCACACACACTTTCACTGCCTCACACACAGCCTAAACAAAAAAACCATTTTAACCAGCAAAATAAAGAAATAACTCATACACACAATCACCAAAAAATGAGAGAAGTTTTCCAAAGGAAAACCACAAGAAATTTGAATCAAAATTGATTCGCCCACAACTCTTCACTCATGCGTCACCTCAGAGAGAGAGAGAGAGAGAGAGAGAGAGAGAGAGTGTTATTGCTGGGGTATTCTGAAGAAGATTCATTTGTGGCAGGTAATTGATGGAGTCTGTCTAATTAGATCACTCCTGTGATCGAGGGAGATAATTAATGATGAGAGATCGGAAGTACTGATTGCTGCTGTGCAAGCTGCTTGTGTGTGTGTGTGTGTGTGTGTGTGTGTGTGTGTGTGTGTGTGTTTGTGTGTGTGTGTGAGAGAGAGAGAGAGTGTAATATATGTATGCATATGTATGTATGTAAACTATAAGCTGGGGCATAACTTATGATTATGCACTGATATACACAAGTCCCTAGTCATGCATTAAGATAAATGTAATGAGTATCATCTGATTAGTGCCACTAATTAGGAAAAACACACTCTGTAAATAAAAAAAACACAGTTTCCCTCATCGTCGTTCTGTCATTGTTGAAACTATGGCTGCATGATATGCATCAATTAAAGGTTAATAGCTTCACTAAAAACTAAGCTTCCTTTAGGAAACAGTGCAGTTCACATAGATGGACACACTAAATTAATTAAACAGAATAATTTTTTTTCTCAGATACAAATAATTGACCTGCTTACAAATTAAAATGCTGAACTGAAAAAAATAAAATTAAGGGAAAACACAAACACTAAATGAATCTTAAAAATCCAATTTTAAGATTAGAAGTTATGCTACAATTAAATTTAATTACATTAAAACTGTAAAATACAATAAAATACAACCAGTTTATTCAGATCCAGTAAGATTTGTAACAGTCAGACAATTGATAGTTCTTTTCAAGATGTTATGCTGGATTGTAGCATTGTGATACCAGGTTATTCTTACTACTGATGAAAATGATACATTGTTATAATTTTAGGCTTTAAATAAATTTGATGTGATTCAATAACCATGTAGTGGCTGGTCAAATTTTGAAAACAAATGCTCTGAATTGGTTTAGACATTCCTAATAATAATGTGTTCTTCTGTTTCTTTTTATATTATATATATATATATATATATATATATATATATATAACCTATATATATTTAGCAAAAAATATATAGAATTCTTGGGATGGACTTTTAAAGCGAAACATCAATGTTGTTAAAACAACCTCAAAAGATGAGTATTGCCCTTTCAAATCAATTCAATTGAATCTAATCCCCCTCATACCTTGACGAAGACCTTGAAGTTCTTAGGCAGGAAAAGTATTCAGTCATTTTAAGAGAAATATGAACTCACTAAGACTGTCAAAACTCTAGGTGTAGAATTTTGGATCATTTTGCTGTCCATTTGAGTTACCTTCATTCGGCCAATCGGCTCTAACCAATCAGCAGTCTGATTCACTTGTCTTTTGGGGCTGATTGCACTTAGCCCAACACCGCCATAAAAAAAGCAGAAAAACAGCAAGTGTTAACATGAATGAGGTTCTTCGTCGTCGATCATAGTCATGCATGTCAAATTTGCTAAACGGGACGTGTACGTGCCTGCCTGTGTGTGTGTGTGTGTGTGTGAGAGAGAGAGAGAGCAAGAGAGAAAGAGAGAGAGAGAGACTTTTTTGACTTTTAAAAACACACTTTATTTACATTTTATCGTCAATAAAAAGACGATAACAAAGGTCACAGGTAGGAACAAGTACTATAAAAGGTTAAAACCAGGTAAGTTCTACACAAGATGATTTATAAATATTAGCTCCTCTTGTGGGTCAATAAAAACAGGGGCCGTGAACTGAACGCCAAAGATGTTAAAAACAGTGGTCAAAAGGCTGAAAAACAGGGTCAGTGTGCTGCACTCAATGAACATGTGGAAAAGAGTCTCTGTCAAGCTGCAGAACTTTCACTTGTTTACAACGTTCACATTTAAAACCGACACAAAGGAGTTGGTGGTGATGGCGCCGTGTAGGACCACTGCAAATCTTCGGTCCTTTTCCTCAGAGGAGGTTTGTAGAGGGTCCTCCACTGCGGAGGCCGGCCTTCAGCCTGGCAGTCCCCACAGCCGAAACACTTCATGGCTGCCAAGGAGACGAACAGCACATAATCAAACCCTTCCACTCTGACACAGAGGCGAACCTCCAGCTCCTCGCCGCGGTTATTTAAAATCATGTAGACTTGCCTACGGTGGGAGACTACATGCTTCAGTAGCGGAGATCTGCACCTAGACAAAACCTTTTTGATCGGTGACACAATCTTCCCATGTCTGGACAGCTCAGCGCACAAAAACTCGTATGAATGGAGGAACATTTGACAGAGTGATCTTAGTTGCAGGTTGACTCAGCTACAGAACCTCCTCAAATGCTCCTCCAACGTTGAGCCTTCTATCCACCAGGAGATTGGCCTTCTCCACAAATAAAACTACCACACCGTTCATTTGGGCCGTGGATTTTATTGAGCCGTGCCCGATTACTTCCCCCACGGCGAGGGCTACCTCCTCCACGGTGTGCGTCGACATGTCACCCACTTTAATGCCGTGTCTCCGCAACAACCGGGAGAGATCCTCGCTGCTCATCGCCATGGTGCAGGGAACGCCAGGCAGCTAGACAATGACAGACCGGTGAACCCGCAAAAAAACGCAACAAAACTAATTAAAACTGCACACAACTAACCAAACACTACACCCACACTACACTAACACAACCATTCAAGAAAAATCAAATAAATATATTTTGAATTTGGAAAAAAATCCAATATCGCTCTCAGCTCCAGCTCGCTTAGTGCCTCCGCTCACGCTCGCACAGAGAGAGAGAGAGAGCGAGAGAGAGAGAATGTCACTTTTACATTAACTATTCTATGCTTACAATTTATTTTTTAGCCCACCCAATCAATTTCACTACCAGCTGCCACTGCTGATGACAATCAGTGGTCACCCATGGCCCTCTGCATTTGTTTTTGATTTAAAAAAAAAAAAATCATTCTAGAATTTGCCCACATACTGTTCTTTTCACAGGGCTCTTAACATGTGTTTTGTTCCCATTCCTCTGTGCTAACCTACAACTGAATTTTGCAGGTAATTCCTCTGGCTGCATGTTAAGCTTTGTGTGTTCTAATCTTGTTTAGGTTTATTTTCATCTTCAAACTGAACATTTATTTGCTCCGCTCTACTTATGTCTGTATTTTTCTCGTAACGTGTGTATAATTGTCTTTCAGTGTGCATGTTCCTGTCCTCTCTATAATAGCTGTGCTGCTATCAGCCATAGTCTCTCACAGCTTCTGTGGGACAACCAATTCCCTTTATCAGGCTACTGATAACAGGCTTTAGCTGCCCTCTCCCCGCACACACACCATCACACACAGGCCACTAAATAACTAATTAGGTCCTTTCTGGGGGGTGGGGTGTGGCAATGATGAGGGGGTGGGGTGGGATGAGGGGGGTGACCCACCACTCTGACAAAGGCAGACAGTGTTTTAATGTAAAAAAAAAAAAAAAAAAAAAATGAAATCAATAATGGTGCGGGGTGTCGGGAACTAGCAAGCGGACCCCTCTTAACATTAACAATTATAGTGATTAACAGTGATACCCAGAGCTCATTATTCACAGGCAGCAGTAGGAGAGAGAGGAGAGATAAGCTTGTTTATTGGAAAGGGCCCTTTTCACAAGGTGCAGTCGTTCATCATTTAGTCTGATGGGGTTGGTGGTATATTGTGTGTGTGTGTGTGTGTGTGTGTGTGTGTGTGTGTGTGTGTCTGTGTGTGTGTGAGTGAGTGTATGTGTTGTGGGGGGTGCAGGGGAACAGCAATTAAAAAACACATTGTGACCTTGTGGCTACAAGGAACTACAGAGGTGGAATATTTAAACAGGTAGAAGAATGTCAGGAAAGTGAGGTGGATAAAGTGTGAACACATCAAATATCAAAGTTTATGATATATCTAACTGTGTGTGTGTCATTGTGTTTTAAAATAAATGTATGAGGTGAATACATTAAAATATAATTACTAGGTGATTATCACTCAAGCTGGAGAATCATTCAATTGTTATTTGCTATGTGCAAAGAAAATAAATTAGTTTAAGAGCCAAAAACTGTGGAGCTAGTCTGAAATCACTGGACACTAAGATTGATCTGAAAGTAATGATACGCCTCAAAATCATTTAATCGTCATTTCCTCTGTACAATATATATTCATAATAAAATGTGATTCCTGAGTCCTTTACTAAATCTGGAGCTCAGGTGGATCTTTAAGAGTCTAATCAGAATTCTGAATTTCACTTTCATTCCTAATATTTGTCATGAGAAAATCTTCCGGATATCATTCTTCTGGACATCATTCACTCAGCCATTACAGAACACAGGACATGACCAGCAACCACAAAATGATCCATATTAATTATGTCAAATATTGAATTGAGAAAGACTTTAAATGTGCCTATTACATAATTCCTCAGTTTAAACATCCATGATGCTGTGTGCCATCTGTAGGTTTAATTGTTGCTAATCAAAAACATCTTTTTAATAGTGAAAATACTGCATTTCAAGTATGGCAGAATCCCTCAGTGTTTCTCCTGTCTCAAATATATTCTTCCTCTTCCCATTTGTTTTTTCTCTGAATCGTAGATCTATGTTTAACGGGCCATAAAATATTATCCAGAAATGATGGTTGGATGAAAATCTATTTATCAAAAACAAACTTAAAAATTTTACTCATATACATTATATCAATGTAAGAAATATGTTTTTGTTTGCTGATGCACAGGTTTTCGTGAACAGTATGCACAAATAGTGATTATCCAAGTCAAATGAATAATATACATAATATGCTTTGCTTTCAGTGTCAAACATTTTTTTTGTATGAAGCTCCTATGATCTTGCATCACTGCCTTCTGTCACGCAAACAAAAAGTTCAGATTTGACTTTATCTGAAGACATCAAGAAGCAGTGTCATGGCATAGACTGTATGGCAGCAAATGAATCAGGCTTAGTTAATAACTTGACAGCAGAAGTAAAAGGAGCATTTGTGCATAGATATTCTTTAATGTTCGGTCAATCATGATAGGATGTTTATGTCACCAGGAAGTCTCTACAAATGAATCAAGCAAAAAAAAAAAAAAAAGTTCATTTAAGAAAGTGACTAAGACTGTGTCATTTTGTCAAATACCTGCATGACTGTACAATGCATACCAAATAAGGAACAGACCTAAAAAAACTAAAGAAAAAAGAGACAAAGACCAATTCATCTCAACTAACTCTCATGTGTTCACTGGATTTCAGTCAGCCACATTACGTCGCTGAAGCCACTGACGTCTTCTGCAACATAATCTATCGCAGCGTCACAATAGAAATCCGACTCTACCCTGCTGCTCATACTCAAGTTATCATTGGCCTTTATGTACAGTTCAATGATGGGTGAAACGACTCTTATTAGATCCCGGGAGAGTGGAAGTCATATTTTAAATGTAAAACTGTGTCCTACCGGCTAGTGTGTTCTTTTACCTGAATATCAAGATAAATGAACAATCAGTTTCCGTGCCCTTTCTAATTTCACTGCCCTTTCAGAGACATGCTAGTTTCAACTAAACCTCTCTCTTGCTTAATAATTAACTTCACTTGGCTTTCAACCGTGCAGTGGCCACTTTGTAATTTTTTTGTTTTTGATCTTGCTGCATGTTAACATACACTCAATATACATTCTCACAAGTTACATAAAACAAAAATAATATTTGACAGGAGACACACTCTAATTGTATTAATGGTAGAGAGCAGAGATTTTTTAATTACATTTTAATTGGCTGTCACAGGTTTCATGCCAAGATACATCTTTAACTTTAAAATATATTAAAACCTGAAAACTTATATCACGAATTTTAGCAAATGTCAGTCTCTTGTGTGTGTGCCGTAAAGTGAAATGATTAAAATGCAAGCGTGTAGAGCAATATATGAATCAGAGCTGTAAAACCACATTTCCTCAAATAAACTGAAAACAGATGCCAGTCATGATTTTTTTTATGGTGGTTTTGCTGCAGTTACCTGTCATTCCTTGTCTAATCTTGGCCATCTTATACCGAAGTACTGAACTTCAGCCAAGCCTGCTACAGAGGTACATATGTCACAAACTCGTATTAAGCGTAAAACTAACCAGTTTCACTGTACTCGCTCACTTTGTATGTTCTTTGCCGTCTATCATTTTAAACACACAAGAGTGGCTTATTAGAAAGAATCACCTGCTTTGGCTCAGTAGTGACCGGAAACGATTCTCAGACCAAGTCTGACATCATTCTCTTCATCATAAATCAGTTCATCCTTTCTCCACTCATTTGAAAGATATTGCTTCTCTCCCCCTCCCTTCTCTCTTCTGTCTATCTGTCTTGGTGAAAGGCCGGGGGAGAGCACAAAGGCCTGCCGGTAGGCCCTTCTGGATTCCCATTGTCACCCAGCCTTTCACTATCTGCTCCATCTTAATAAGAGCAGTCATCATTTAGAGTCTAAGTCATTCTCAGCCTCCTCGCTGTAATTATGACGTATCGATTGTCTCGTTAAGTCTAGTTTGGCTAAATGAAATCTAGTTACCTCTAATTCTTTCCTCCATTGTCCAGCCCTGCAGCACTTGTGTGGATGTGAAACTGGGCCTTCTTTGTGTCATCTAATTGGACCGTGTGTATGTTTAGTGCATGTGTTTTATCATTGCTATTTCTCTGCATTTGTCGCTGGATATGTTCTATTTCCCCCCTCAACTACTGTAAACTTGTTTGTATGTGCGTGTCTTAAAAGTGTGTTTTACTATCATTGCGTCAATGGGTCCCCTACTCTAAAAAGCACTGCTGTCACCGTTTATCTGCTGTTTCCTGATTCCCTTCCATCGACTCTCAGCCAATCAATTCACTAAATGATGCAATTATTCAGCCTCCTTCTTTCCCCCACCACCACATTTTAAGTTGAGAGGTTTATTTTGGATCAATCCAGACCACTTTGTGTGCAAATTACACAATTCTATTGGCTTCAGATTCCTTAGGAAGCCCAATTGGAGCAAGCCCTGGGTGTGAATGCCTAATGAGAGACCCTGTCCTTCAAGAAGGGCCTGTCGAACTCAGGCAGAGACAATTAGAGAAGCAGCACAGAGAGCCTTTCTTGTGTCTGTACGGGGTTCCGCTCTACAAGTAGTCTTTAAAATATATTGGATTGGCCAGCAACATTCATTCACCAAATAGTGAGTTTAAATGGTGCTTTAACATAGAAATCGCATGATTGGATTTATGTAAGCCTCAATTAAGTCAAATATGGATTCATGGATATCAATGGATTCATAGACAATGGAACAGTTCAAACCTATTGGAGTCCATTTAAATTTTCCCAGTGGCGGGTTTGTTTCAAGAATGTGGCATTCTCCTCCACTTTATTTTGTTATGTTCTCTGGAAATCAGTTTTTCAGTTTTTTTTTTTAAAGGGAAGACATTGTAAAGAATGTATACCTGAGAGGGCTAACTATAACCCTCTTGACTGCACTTTGTCCATAGAAAAGGGGGCATTAAAAGCACTTATTCCTTTTTTATTAGAATATCAAATATTTAAGCACTATAATGGATTTTGTATTGTAAATGTAAATGTATTTTGACTAGTGGACAAGTAATGTAGAGCACTTCTTCTAATGATCCAGTGCGGGCAGTAAAGGGACCAGATAACAAAATGACTGTTACACCCGGGTGGACACTGCGGTCAAGTTCTGCTTCTTAGTTATATATTTTTCACTATGTTTTCACCACTGTGTGTCATCAGGTGGACCAGGTGTGTGATAGACTGCATATACAATAACATTAAATGTGTACAATGTGTTTTGTTTCCAGTGTAATTTTCGGGCAAGGAAGGAACAGAAATAATGGAGTTATGTTGACACATGAAAACTACAACAGGACAAAGAAGAGAAAGAACCTGACTGACTTGGATTCATCATTTTTGATCATTATGTTTGAGCATGAAAATAGGAAACATTGGACATTGTACTTTCCAGTCTAAATATTGATTACATTACATTGCTTTTTTTTAATTAAATAAATCTTGATGTTTATTTCTTCACATTATTTTGGTTGATTAATAACAGTATGTGTGTATGAGTATGGGTTTTATTAGACTATTAGATTACATTCTGAAATAATTGATAGTATGAACCCACTTCTTTAATGTTTCAACATAAAACGTTGTGCTGCTGAAGCATGCATTCTCTTCCTATCTTAATTGGTTTTCACTAACAAAAGACTATTATTAACTATGTTGCTGAAATCTTCTAGTAATCATGTTAGGCAGTGACTAATAAAATAAATAGAAATTGTGAAATAGATTACTATCAATGAGATGTTCAACTTTAGCAAAGCTCCCATTTCATATTTCTGAATGTAGTCTGAGTGTAACACAGTAGCAAATAACATCATTATCACATTACCTTCCCTAAAAGACGTTTAAAAATGTTGTCTGATTTAGACAGACCCGCAACCTCTTGCCTCAATAGCATATCTAACCTCTAAGCATCACTGTGGACGATGTGCAGCCTGATGGCTCAGCAGCAGATCCTGAGGCTTGAAAGGAGTCGCTCACCCGAATCCATGTATGACCCCAGGTTTTTGCTCTTCCTTAGTTCAAGCTTTAACACCCAGTCAACTAGAAAACACACTGATCCTTGGCCATGACTAGTCCCCTGTGTGTGTGTGTGTGTGTGTGTGTGTGTGTGTGTGTGTGTGTGTGTGTGTGTGTGTGTGAGTGTATGTGTGTGTAAAGAGCTGGACAAATCTACCAATCTATTCCGCAGGAGCAGCCTTGAGCAGTCAAATATGGCTGTGGTGCTGGCTGGCTGGACGGATGATGGATGAAGGCTTGGTTAGCTCAGCATCATGTGTTGAAAACCAACACATGATGCACATAACAGGCCTGTGGTTCAAAACGCACAAGTGAGAACCCACCAAGAAATCCTGAAATTGTAGAGAGCGGAGCATCAACCTCCAGTGACATTCAATCAGGCTGGAGCAACAAAGGTTATATTGGTTAGCTCCCAGTAGGCAGAAGTATAGACTGGGCCTTTACTGGCCAAATCCCAGTGTTCAGAGGTCAAAGCTTGGGGTGTTCTGGCCAGGCATCAGTAGGCTGTTGTATAGACCCAGGTTAGGGCATGTACCTGAGCAGTCCCAGAAACATCTTTTTTCCTGCTAATTTCTTTATTTCTTTTTTTCTTTTCTTCAAATACAATATTGAAGAAAATCTTAAGACCAGGGAGATGACTGATTACAAGGTCTCCAGGTTGGACACAGGATAGTCGTGACGATTACAGGCCAAAAAGCGATAGATTGCTGAAAATTCCACCTGCTGAGCCAGAGGATCTGACGGGTTGTCCCTGAAGACAGCCCGATCCTCAACCCAAATTACTGAGTAATTTATGCTGCTGCAGTCCAATGACTATACGGTGGCATCTGCAAAAAACTACCTCGTGGAACAAAAATGTCCTCAAAGGTCACTTCTGAAACTTTCTTTATTTGGACTTTTGGGAGCACCAACCACATTGAAAAGTAGAAGAGGGTTTCATTCTTTAATGAGAGGAAAAAATAAATGAACATGGTCAGGCCGGATGGCTTCCAACGTAACTGACCTGACAAGAACATTATATTGGAGATGTGTTCTACAGTGGAAGAGGCTCCATCATGACAAGGAGTGTTTCTTACTTCAATGGAACAATCGAGAATCAGGTTGCAGGGGTGTCTAACAGCAACTGGTGGAGATGTTGCAGCAGTTGTCCCTTTTGACTGAGGGCCATCGTCTGAATGATAATGTCCAGGTTTTTTACATTAATAATGCTACAGTTCATGACATTGGCCCGGATGACTCCTTCCAGGAGAATAGCCTTACTCTTTTGAACCCAGTGTACGTTCCCCTCATCTAAATAAAACTGAGATTGTTCGTGGATGGTTGGCAAGGGAAATTTATCACAGCGAATGTGAGTTCCACACTGCGGATCCCTGTTGTGATGCCAGCCTCACCACATGAAGCGACGGTCCCATAAGCCTTCTTGGAAACACTCGCACCAAGAATGCCCCAACTAATTTTTTAAGTATTACAAGAGTGGCGTGGCTACTCACCACTGAGTTAGTTTTTGACATTTTTTCTTCTGTTTTTGGATTTTTTATTATTTTGTGTCAAATCGTTGAACAGCCGATTAAGTTTAAATGCAGGTTTCAATAAAAAGTCTTCTGTCCTTTGTTTGTCTCTTGCTCACTTTATCATATTTATTTTCTGCAAACAATTCGAAGAAAGTATCTACACTGTGATGTAAATATGGCGAATCTCTCACATCAGTCAACACTGCAGTCGTTTTGGAATCCTTCCAAAACAAAGTCATTAACATGTCCAGATCAGAAAATTAATTCAATTTCTACTGCACAGTAGGGTAAAAAGAAATGACAGGCAGCTAAGATAGTTTCGGTCAGGGATAAAACTAAAGAGAGGAGAAGATGGATAGATAGATTATGGAGAACTTTTCAGTTTGGCCTACATCGCCCTGTGTTGGAGCAGAGCATAGTGATTTTACTAGTACCCGCACATAATGATAAAAACAAAGAAAAAGCCCAACATAATATCAGTGATCCAATTTTGAATATCATCTTATCACAGTTAAGCTTTGAGCTTTACATTCAGTCACGCAGCACACATTCATGACATCATGTTGAAAGCTACACTGATATTTTGAAAATAATGGAGTGGAACAAAATATAAGCCTGGGCCTCAAAGAAAACAGCGTTGGTTAGATATGTGAAAGGATTACCTACTGTTCCTATGAAATTGCATGCTCATTTTATGACCATAATTTTATTTAATACATTTCAGGGCCACAGATATAATATGATAAATATAAATATGATAAAAGTACAAAACAAATGTTATTGTAATATAATTCGCTTTTTAGTGTCTGATTCAGTTTTTTCTAAGACAAAGTATCTATTTAGGTACCAGAAATTTCTTGTACAGCACTGCTCTTGACTAAAGACAGGAGAGAGCAGCGATGAAAGTAAAGGTGTCTTAAGAAATTAAAAGAGATAAAATAAGAGGAGATGAGGGTATATTGTCTGGGGAGAAAAATAAATAGAAGAGAAAAAAAGGGATGAAAAGAAGTAGAAGCAGACAGAATGGTACAAATATGTAAAGCCCAACGCTAGCTCTATGAAAGAAGGGGGAGCAAAGGGAGGAGAAGGCCCAGTAAATCAGCCAGCCTCTTGTCAACACCTCCCACCAGCTCCCCCCGGGGACTTCTGAAGCCACTGAGCTGAGAATAACAAATGGCCGTCATTGGCCAGGCAAAAAGCTGTGATTATAATTATCACATCCCACACTGACCTTGCATAAACCTTAATTCTTCTCCAATGGAGCATTTAAATAGGCTGCCAACAGCGACAGAGATGAGGAGCGCTAGGAGAGAGGGGAAGAAGGAGGAGGGGAAGGCAATGAAGGAGAAAGTGGAATGCAAGGAAGAGTGCAGAGAAAGGAAGTGAGGCAAGTGGAAAGATGGTGAGGTGAGAGAGAGATAAAGCAGCACATCTGGAGGTTCAGCAGTTTAACACGAAGAAAAATGAGGAGGTGAAAGAGAAACTGAGAGAGTCAGGAGTATACTCTTAGCCCAAAACAACTGGACAACAAGAGGCTTATTACTGTAAGAGACTGTAATCAAACAAAATGATCTCACATGGAGAGATATTTGAGATATTTTGAAATCTTGCTGTTGGTTCTGCCATGCTTAACTGGACATGTTTTATTGGAATGGCGTAAAAGACTATTAGGGCACTTTCACACCAGAGCTATTCTGTATGCTTAAATCGACCAGAGTCCATTTTCTCCCATGGTTCTCTTCATTAACGCAGGTGTGAAAGCTCATCCAAACTCTAGTGAGGATCACACAAGCAAACCCGTCTGCCTGAAAACATGGGTTTCGGTTCACTTGCAAGTGAGCAATGGCGCACGTTATCCAGCCAAGACAAAAACCCAAAGAGAGAAGGTGAACAAAAGAAAGCAAGTAATGTAGAGCACAGTGCACTTTTGTTATTCAAATAAATATATCATATTTATTTGAATAACAAAAGTGCAGTAATATTTATTTTAATATTAATATTAATATTATTTTATTTAATGTATTCATTGTATAAATATTATATTATATTATATTATATTATATTATATTATATTATATTATATTATATTATATTATATTATAAAGCTGAATGGGACTGGTCAATGCTCATTTGTGCTTGCTTGTTGTAATTGCATGATGTCCTGATGGCTTAGTCTCTTTTTAAAGCAGTGTGAAAGTAAATGACACCAAATTGGAATCTTTTGACAGTTCCTCCGACTATTCTGCTGGGCAATCATCCTAATTCTCTTTCATTAAGGATTACTTTCTAAAATTAATCTTAGAGTATTAAATTAAATTTGATCAGCTCGTTTCTTTTTATTAATATTAAAATTATTGGCAGATAATGCTGGTA
The DNA here is from genome assembly GCA_015343265.1 of Pao palembangensis. Lineage (NCBI taxonomy): Eukaryota > Metazoa > Chordata > Actinopteri > Tetraodontiformes > Tetraodontidae > Pao > Pao palembangensis. The sequence continues at coordinate 24,540,921 of CM027082.1, read as the reverse complement.
AAATATTTGTCCTGCTAATTTCACAAAATTTGATAAGAGTCTCCACACCATAATTCTAAATTTAACATAATTTATTCATCAAAAAATATTGTATATTTACTGTTGCACACATTGTGTTCCTCTGAAGTTTAAAAGAGTTTCAGAAGCCGACCAACAGAGCATTACCTCTCCTCAGCACTAGATGGAGTAAAATTAAAGTTCTTTGCTCGCATATTACTGGGACCGGGACACAGATCATTTTCTGCCCAACGCATCTCCAGCAGTTATAAAGCATCAGTGCACAGACAAAACAAAATGTGATTTAGCTACATAAAACAAATATATTTACAGTACATTTTGATTTCTCCCATTCTTCATTTAGGTGGGTGCAGGGTGAGACAAAGGGAGGTCAGGAGTCAAATGATTTGACCCGGAGGTCAATTGAGTGATGCTGCCCACACTCCTACCACATTTTAGGCACATACACACTCATACACTCGCAGACACATCATCATAATAGGATTTGAAGAGCTGAAAATTTGTTGAAAATAACACCGGCTTTCTAATCTTCCTGCTGCTGCTGGTCTTCCTCCTGAGAACATCTCCATCATCATTGTTATCTACATCAGTGGGTCACTTTTTAGCAACACAAACTGTGAAGGTTAATCCTGCAGTAATAGACATGTTAGTGTTTGCACTTGAGATACAAATATTTCAAGTTAAAATGGACAAGATATAGATGTCAATTAAAAAAAAAAAAAAAAAAAAAAAAAAACCTTAAATCCATAACTAACCCCTTTAGTTAGTTTTGGCATCAGATTGAATGGCCGGATCACAACAGCCAGAATATTACAAGGTAGCACATACTGACATCATCATGATCAGATTTACAAACATATAACCCTACAGACTATCTTATCCAGTATTTGATTGACAGCAGTTAACGGTTTATGTTTAAAGTCTCATTCTTTACACATACAAACTGTAGCACAAATAAAAGCACATTTAATTGAAAAAAAAAACAAACATTATTGCGTTCTTACATTTACTTATAAATAAAGTCCATCCACGCATCGATAACTTGTTGGTAGAATTTTTTTATTGTCTTCTTTTAGTTTTAAAAGTTTTTAGATATGTAATCTTCCATTTTGAAAGTAAGGCCAGGTGAATAGAAAAAAATAAATGACTGCATTTGTTGCTCTCTTAATTGACCGCAGTATAGCAGCGTGTTGTCACTGACTCTGCAGCCGCTGAATCATAACAAGAATCCTTGGGATCACGAGCGCCCCCTAGTATGAGGCACGAGCACTGCGTGCCTCACCTAGTGCCTCTTTTTAGCCATTTTATGATCGCTCAGCATAACACGTTCCACACATAGTTGTTGACAAAAAACATCAGCTAAACTATGAAAATTTACTTCATATTGTGTGAGGGAGCGATACAGTCTCACTACAGCATGTAAGGCACAGTTAGCCAAGTGACTGCGCAATCCACTGTGAGGCACAGCTGGCTGGTGCCTCACTGCAGATCTCACCGGAGTACTTGAATGGTAAATGTGAAAACGCAATTTTAATAACAAATATTCTAAAAGTTAAATGGAAAATGACTTTATGGTACAAGTCACTATATAAATATAGTGATTTGTTATAACAACATTTAATTTATTTTTTCATTTTACATTTTTTTTCTTTTCACGTGCCGCACCTGCCTCCCCTGACAGTTTGTCACTGCTTCAAACCTCTTCAAAATATTTGATATATAACATTTAACATCAGGCTCATAGCATTATGTTGTGAACAGATCATCTAATGCATCTAGAATAAACAATAAAGTGACTATTGTTGTGAATATAGTTCTCTCAATTCTGTTTACTGTAACACACACAAACACACACACACACACACACACACACACACACACACACACACACACAAACACGTGCAAACACACACACCTAAGCACGCAAATAGCCAAATAAATATGAGTGAATCATTCACTAGGCACACATGGATACAGCACCTTCATGCTAACATGCACACATTGCCCTGAACTCACACACACACACACACACACACACACACACACACACACACACACACAGAAATGCACACAAATAGATATGAGTGCTTGGGGACACAATACAGGCCACCATGTTGTGCTCCCAATCCATAAACCATAATGTTTCAGAAAAAGCAGAATTTCATTTCCCTGTCACTGTCTTATCAGGCTGAGGAGGGATATACAGCCCATCACCGTACTCGTTTATTATCTCTGTGAATAGGCTTTGGCAGGGATAGGGCTATAACCTGGCAAAAGCAGGCACAGGACTGAATTAGACTATTAACTGGAATAGCATATCAGGCTTAAGTCTATTACCGAAAGTGCCAATATCATGCTCCCCTTGAGATACTCACTATCCCGATGCAACTGGGAAGTCATTTTCATTTTATTCCATTATTATCTTTTCCACTGATTTATCAGTTATGCGGATTGGTGTCCATTGCATACTGGGCCTCATCCAACGATTTACTTTGTTACAATACCCTGCTACAGCACATACAAGTGTGATCAAACAAAACCCTCAACGATGATTCGCTGCTCCTGCTCAGTGTGACAGGTACACAGATCCTCCTGAGGACTGGGGAAGAAATTGTTTTGCTGAATTCTCCATTTTGTTACACCCCAATGCAGGAGATATCAATGGAAACGTCAGGATGTCCTCTATTTGGCACCACGACCCGTAAATTAGCTCAAATTAATCAAAAAGATACAGACTAAAACATCCACTACAGCTGGCCTACCCGCATCTCTCAATGCCATGATCAGAATCAATGAAATGATCAACAGACACTCAATATCCAAATTTGAGTCTGATATGGAGGAAATCCAATACCATTTTATAATGTCTAATTTAAGTGATTTTTAGATAATTTCAATTTCTGCAGGACTGGTGAAACTGACTACTTCACACTGAGGAAAATGAAACAGGTCAATGGTGCACTTAAATAATATTGCTTTTAGCTGGCTTTTCATGAGAAGTTTTGCTGTCAGTGCAGATACAATCAGGAAAACAACCCAAGGGGACACCACAGACAAAACCAAAGACTGTTTTAAAGAGCGTTAAATAGAGATCAGGGAGCTGTAAAGAGTGATGATGTTGCCTTTAAGGACCTTTTGATATTGATAGTTTTATATACTAAAGTTCAGTATTACTATGCTTCTATCAATGAAATCATATGAACATAAATCCCCTGTGATTATTCATTTAATTCAACTGATAATTTACCATTGTGAATAAGTGTGATGAATTTCCTGATTTCTACTGCATTTTTTTAAATCAGGTGCGTGTCAATCTATTTAAGTAAGACTTTATAAACAGTCGTTATTTTTTTAAAGCACAAATAAAAAAATCTGTGTTATCATGTGTGTCTTAAACACAATACAATGTTCAGTAGACATGGAAAATCCACAAATCAATTCTTTAAATGGCTCAATGATGTGAAGTGTGCCAGCAGGATGCTCCTCGAGATGATATTATACGCCCAAAAGGAATTATGATCACAACAATTTGTTCATTTTTTTTCCAGATTTCACCACCTACTGATTTTGACATTAGCTGGCCATCAGAGCAGTGAGATGGAAGTCAGCAGGAATCTAATAGGAGTTTTTCACTGAGCAGGACACACTTTACCTTTTAATCAGTTGAACATTATATTGCAAATTAGCCCTGCAAACAAAGAGAAGGTGTAACTCCTTTTACAATGTCTATGGAAGAGTCTTTCCATGATGCCACCTTTCAATGTGAAATCCATATCACCCTGTTAAAAAAAGACCACATTATAGAAATGCAACTTCAGTTAAGTGTTACTTGTAGATGCAATAAGATATTAAGTGTAAATCATCATCATAATGTGTAGTCCTCTGATGATAACCCTATAAGACTGCACAGAATGCTGACTTAAGGAGAAACACGATGACATAAACAGCTATGGGCTATAAAAGTTGCATCAAGAAATTTGAGTCATTTTTATTTGACTGGATGCATTGACAATTATATTGAAAAATCATTGTAATTTTAGTTAAACAATGACTAAAATGTAAACTTCTCTCTGAATCAAAGGTAACACAGCAGAGGGTTCAATACTGTTTTCACCAGTTCCAAGTACAACCTGGTAGCAAAGAGAACTGGTCCTACATGACAAAGGAGGATGATGAGTTGTCAATAATTTCATCCATTGAAGTGGATGGGAAGCATTGAATTGAATACTTCTAAAATAAAATCACATTTTTAAATCTCAAATAAAAGAAAGTCAAACAGCAGAGGAGGTGAAAGAAAATCAAGGTTATCCTTGACTGACTCAAGGGCAAGGCAAGGGAATAGCTATGACAACAGAGGAATGTTCCTGGGAACTGGGAGAAATCTGGTTGCATATCAGAGAGTCTCAGGTTATAAAAGAAGGGCCCCAAACCCAGAAGACCCCACCAATGTTGGTAATCTGGACCTGTAACAAATCCAGCATCAGCCTATTCAAGAAGAACTGCATTAAATCAATAATTATATACATAAATACTTACTATATAGCATGTGTAACACTTTCTGTTGTTTCTGTTTCAGCAAAGCACCCGATTCTATTTTTGTAGTTTTTGTTTTCGCACGCCAGTGCAAAGGTTTACATTCAGATTACATACTGTTTTAGGTAAAGACAGAATAAAGGTCTGGTGTGTTAGCTCTGACAATTGATTAAATATTTCCTGAAGGAGATCATCATCCTTTGGTTTTATGTAACACTTGCACTTTATTGCAAAGTGTTGCTCTAACTCTTGGAAAGTTTTTTGAAAATATTGGAGCTACAAGCCATTTTTATTTATTTATTTTTTTTTGCACATGTGGCGGTGAACTGGCAAAAGGCCTGCTACAACACCTGGAAAATCAGGAACACAAACTGTGTTAGAAAAAGAGATGGCAGAGGAGATGGCAAAGAAGTTTGCAGAGGATATGGAAGAAATTAAGAATTCGCTGAATTACATGTCAGATGAACTCAGCAAGATGGTAAAAAAACAAGACTTTGTGTCTCTGATGAAGTGCGACAACTAAAGACTGTGATCCAGCAAAAGGACAAGAAAACTGAAGAGCTTGAGAGAAGATTAGATGAATTGGAACAAGGATGGATGAATTGGTTGTATCTGGACTTGCAA
>CM027082.1:24063246-24530746 GCA_015343265.1 Pao palembangensis | reverse complement strand
AAATGTGTAATGCGTGATTGTGCATCTGTAAGTTTTGCCTGAGAAATGGAACTGTGACATTTCCCTCAAGACAGCTAAATAAAAGACTTTACAAATACAGAACAGGCCTGTATTCAGCTCCACTCTGATGCGCATTAAAATGTGAACAGCGTGGCAATGGTCACCGTAGGAAACCCTACTTTATACTTGTCAGGTTCTGTGGAAAAATTAGATCATCTTATTTTAACTGAATCATTATCTCCAACTCCATGTTGGATAATATGTCCATGCGGACAAACCTTATGTCCAAAATATTTCGCATACAAATTCAACTTCCTTTAGGGTGCAGGTTTTATGACTTTTCCATGATATGATAAACACCCACAGTTACTGTTTAAAATAAATTACTTATCATAGCGCCACAATGTTTTGTAAATTTGTATGTGTACATATGATTCATAAGAATCTGTTACTGTCCCTAATGTAATGATAGTTATACTCTAAGCAACTGGGCAATTAATAACTGATTCACTGTGATATTATATTGTTTTACTGGTTAAGCTTTTTTTTTTTTCTTCCCTGTTAGTCTTGTATGCAGTTTTAATTTGTCAACATGTCAAGTTGCAACTCTAAATTTATCACTTTGTATACTGTGTTTCCTGTGTATTGGAAAAATCTCCTCCAGTACAGATTACAGTTTTTATCCAATGATTCAACACTATAGTCACATGCTGCTTTACACTTTAGTTGCAATTCTGTAACACACTTTCTCCTTTTTGCAACACACTTGGTCCTGCACACTACACATTATTTTACACATAAGACACTTGAGACAAAAATGAAATCTGCAAAACCTGGCTCAGTGTGTCAAAACTCTACACACAAGCAAATGAGACACAACACTTGGAAATAAACCATTCACATCTATGTCAAACTGAAACTCGGCTATCAAATCCCAACAATCCTTCGTCAAAATGTCACTTTCATGACAAAATGGTTCCCACTGGGATCATATGAATACACTTTCAGATCAGCAGCAACACACTCCTCTACTTTATATAAAACACTGCAGTCCTTCCTTTTCACTGTTTTTATTCAGTTACACGGAAGGAAAAATTCCCAAACAACTAAAAAAGAAACACTCAATTTGAAATCATTACATTACAGTCGTTTTTTTTTTTTTTTTCTTTTACATTTGCAAGTTAAAGCAAAAATACAAAACAATACATGACTGTAAAAGAAGCAAAACACAAATCAACACAAGTGGGCTTATGGATTCTGCCGTCTGGTGGGGTCTGGCCAGAGGATCTCATCAACATCAAAAGCAATGTCTTCTCTGGCTCAGCATCGGGAAAATATCCCCTTTTGTGCCGAATCCATCCCTGGATTGACCTCACCTCAATGTCTCTGTAGGCCTCACGAGGTTCACGATGGCAAGTTCCTTTTCTTGGGTGAACAGGTGTTGGCGCCCACCCCCAGTAGGTCTTTTTGCTATTCTGTAGAAAAATGGAACCACAAATTGTTACTGTATTATTTGCTTATTTTTCATAGTACTGTATCAACTGTACTTTACTGTATTTACCATACACAGTAATTAAACATCTCAACACATTATAATGGTATTTGCCACAAAACTACCACTTGTTTTCCAGTCGGCATGTCCTTATTATGGATGAAACTGTGATCAGGCTCTGATTAGGGTGAACTCTCTGCCCAGCTTCCCTCAAAATCTGGCCATGGGTGATGACATGGTCCACCAAAGTTACTCTGATGTCAGCTGAAATAATCGTTCTTGCACGGCCTCTTGCTCTTGGACCACGTCCTCCTCTCTCTCTGTCTGCCTCTTGCTCTTCCTCTGCCTCTAGCTCTCGCTGCTTCCATGCTTGCAAAGTTCTCAAAATGGCTTCACTGGGCTTTTGTAGCTGGTTGGTTGGTGATCACTTTTGTGTCAAAGTGTGATCAATTAAGCAATGTGTGTTGTGTTTTGATTAGATGTGTTTTCCCAATGGTACTCTGAGATTTCATTTTTATCTCAAATGTCTTATGTGTGAAATAGTGTGTAGTGTGCAGGACCAAGCGTGTTACAAAAAAAAGAAAGTGTGTTACAGAATTGCAACTAAAGGGTAAAGCAGCGATTTTGGTTAAGGTATGGTCACATTTTGTTTCAGGTATATTAACAACAACTTTAAGTTGTGTTACTTTGGTTTAAGCATGTGTCTATAGTGTCCAAGCAATGGACAAAAACTGTAATAATCATGCATGGACTCGGTCAGTAATTTTCAGCCACACAATTTCTCTCTTTTGCCGCTGCCGCAGTATAACTTTTTACCTTGAAAATATGCGCATTTATGGTGTACGCGGTCATGAAATCTTCCATCTCCAACGGGGAGAAGTGTGACAATCAAGGTTTCTTTTTTCCACTTGTTACCATGGGGAATCACGTTATCTGCCTTCCATTGATAAGGCTTTTTAGATCTCCGTGCACGAGCGTAACCCTAAGTCAGAGTTCATTAAACCAACTCTTAACAAGTGTCCTGAAACCAAAAACCCTTTGCAGATTTTGGCAACCCTGCGTTCAGGTTCGAACTCTGAGGTTTGAAAACCCTTTCTTAAACGGGCCAGAGCAGCCCAGGTTTGTTGTTGTCTGGGGTACTCTTAGTTTCCATAAGGCTGCTCTGGTTCAGAACTGGTTCACCAACCACAGTCAATTTGAAGTTTTATTTACCCCCTTACTCGCCATTTCTTAATCCTAAAGAGGAATTTTTTCCACTTGGAAATGGCTGCTTGTATGACAGCCAACCTCATGCCTGTATGTCTCTTCTGCAGGCAATGGACAAGGCCTACAGAGACATTGACTTGAGGGCAATCCAGGGATGGATTCGGCCCACAAGGGGATATTTTCCCGACGCTTAGCCAAAGAAGACATTGCTTTGTGATGTTGATGAGATCCTCTGGCCAGACCCCACCATATGGCAGAATTCTTAAGTCCACTTGTGTCAATTTGTGTTTTGCTGTGTTTACAGTCGTGTATTGTTTGTTATAATTTTGCTTTAACTTGCACTGTAAAAAACACGACTGTAATGTAATTGAGTGTTTCCTTAAAAGGTTGATACATTGTTACGGACGTGAGTCGTCCGTAGTGTTTCTTTTTATAGGAGCTTCGAGTCCGACTTGTCTCCAGCCCTGCCCCTGCTGTAACTGCCACACATGCATCCCAGCCGCTGGAGGGAGTGCTCTGGTGAAGATGACGACACCTTTCTTCCGGCTTCGTCTGGGGATTTGTTACGCCTTCTTGCACCAGCTGAGACTTGGGGGCTCATCAGCCAGCCACGCCTCCTTCCTCCAGCTGAGACCGGGAGGCTCATCAATGGGGGATTGATAAAAGCCAGCTGATCGTCGAACTCAAGGAAGGAAAAATTTTGTTAGACTGTTTGTTAGACTGTGTGAGGGACTGTGATGGTGTATCAGTTGTGCTTGTTGTGACAATTGTTGAAGTTTGTGAACGTCCATGCGTAAGTGTAAGGTTTCTCCAGGAGTATGGGGTGAAGCGGCCAGGATGTGAATCAGCACCTCCAAATCTGAGACCATGGTTCTCAGCCTGAAAGAGGTGGAGTGCCTTCTCCGGGTCGGGGAGGAGATCCTGTCCCAAGTGGAGTAGTTCAAGCACCTCAGGGTCTTGTTCACGAGTGAGGGAAGAATGGAGCAGGAGGTCGACAAGTGGATCAGTGCGGTGTCTGCAGTATTTTGGACTCTGCACCGATTTGGTGATTGACGAAGGTAGGTACGAAGATCGATTTACCGGTCGATCTTCGTACCTACCCTCACCTATGGTCATGAGCTTTGGGTAGTGACTAAAAGCTCGCGAGTACAAGTGCCCGAAATGAGCTTTCACCGTAGGGTTGCTGGGCTCTCCCTTAGAGATAGGTTGAGAAGCTCTATCATCTGGGAGGAGCTTGGAGTAGAGCCGCTGCTCTTCCGTGTTGAGAAGAGCCAGGCACCTAGTTCGGATTCCTCCTGGCGAGTCCCTGGTGAGGTGTTCCAGACACGTCTCTTTGGTAGGAGGCCCCCGGGAAGACCCAGGATATGCTGGAGAGACTATGGTCTTTATTTATGAAGCGTACGTACCGCAGAAAACTGCCATTTTCACTGCCATTTTCACGCAAGGCTCGGCATTTATCAATCTAGACCTGAGCGTACGATCCGCTCAAATCTCACGTCAGGTTAAGCACAGGCAGCCACATATTCCGTACAGATTAAAACGTAAACGAATATCATTGAATAAAATTAATATATCTGTTCTTTACGGAAGCGTTTTGCTTCAACTGAAAATATAATCCGTCTTTTTCCTGAGAAATTCGTCTTTGGTTTGTAATTATTTGGTTTGTAATTATTTCAGTTTTTCTGATTTAATTTATTTCTTTTTGTTTGTTTGTTTTTTTAAGGAATCCTGTTCTTTTTTAAATGTTTTCTGTTCTTTCGTGGCAATTGACAGAATATCTAACTAACTGAACTGTGAACCTGCCACAGAACACCACCGTTGTTTCAACAGTGCGCGCACACGCGTGACTGTGTCCGGGCAGCGAAACGTCTGCTTGTCCACGGCGGCGCTGTTCTCATCGCTGTCATTGTTCTCCAGACAGCGTTTTTCTGGGCTCCTTTAACACCAGTTTTCATGTTTCCACACAGCGCATCCTTGTTTGACTTCCACCTTAGACTTGAGGGGAACAACTTCCAGCTCGAAAAAGTCTTGTTTCTTTCTCAGATTTCTTCTCTCAACGTTTAACTCCGCTAAAATCCCGCTAAAACATGAATATTTGTACATACTGTACATGTTAATGACGATCAGTTTCAGCCGCCGCATTTATCAAGACCTGCTGAGTCGTCTGCTGGGATTGGGCATATACGGAATATTCATGAATCACACATGCCTCTCTTTATACCATGACTCCTGCATACATAGCTGCACACATTTCTACGCAAGATTGATAAATGAGGGCCCATGTCTCTCGGCTGGCCTGGGAATGCCTCGGGATCCCCCCGGAAGAGCTGGACGAAGCAGCTGGGGAGAGAGAAGCCTGGGCCTCCCTGCTTAGGCTGCTGCCCCCGCGACCCAACCTCGGATAAACGTTAGAAGATGTGTGGATTGATGGAGGTATCAATTTAACTGTCACTGACTGACTGATTGACTATTAACTAACAGGCATTAAACAAATTGTGATTTTTGGAATGTTTTGGCACCCTGCACCTTGATATACATAAAAATCTACTTATCTTTGTAGATGAGTATGTTTGTGGTCCAGCATATCATCCACCACTGTCTGGAAATATTTGCCTAATACAGTTAGTTTGTTATCAGTGAGATTAGTTGACATAAATTCAATAATCTTAGAAATCAGAACACCCGAAAAATGAATACAACAGTTCAACTACAAGAAAGCATCCCAGCTGTGTGTTGCATGTTTTCTACTTCAGAGGTACTGTATGTCAGCGGCCAGTGGAGGCTGCAGCTAAATCGACTTCACATCTTGTGTTCTGGCCGCAGTCCTAAATCTACAACATTTTGTTGAACACAGCTTCGCTAATCTTGGACAGCCACCTCTGTGGCACCGCTATCACTCACAGCATGTGTGTGTCTGTGCATGTGTGTGTGTTCTTGTACTTACATACTGAGTACCAAAATAGTCATTCTACTAGCAAAGTGAGGTTAGGGTTAGCGTTACATTTTACATTATCTGGTATTCCTCTTATATTTACTGTTCTCTGTATCTTCTGCAGATGTGGTCACATCTGCCTTTACTTTTGTCTTTTGAGATTGATCCATTTTGCAAATAAAATTTTCTTTTAAATCAGCGTTCTCATGTGCACACTCATGAGCCTCATCTGTCTCCAGCTACTGTTTTAGTCATGCTACATTCCTCTTTCTTACAAATAATAAACATGTTCAAAAATGGGATTTGTTTTCCTCTCCTTTCTCTTCTGCTTGAGTCCATCAATTTGTATCATTATGAATATATACAGTCCAGATTAGAAAAGGTTAGTTAAATGGTGTGTTCATCTCCAGCGGCAACGGTTTCTGATAGCTCTCAAGTACAAACACAAAACGATGAGGATGACCTGTGAATGAGACTCAACATCACACGACACCGGTAGTAAGAGTAAGAGTGAAACAAGAGAAAGCTAAATGTGTAGCGGCTGCTGGGGTGGCTGCAGCTTTAGGGCAGCTCATACGTGAGATGGTTACGGTTTGTGCAGGTCCATATGACTACGTGTGTTAAGCTGCTATTTTGAGTCGTCCAGGTGATTTTCAGTGATAGGGTTAAGGTTGGCTAGCTTTCCATTAGCCTGGACAGCATTCAGTCACCTTCACTTTCACCCTTCCCCGGGCCATGTATTAACATTCACTCCATTGCTAGTGTGTGTGTTTGTGTGTGTGTGAGTGTGCGTGTGTGTTATTGGTGATTGTCTCTCTGTTATTTCCCGTTTATTTGCTTCAGTATTTGTCTATGTCTGAGTGTGAGTGAGTGTTAATCTCCTCAATATTGCCTCCATGAAATGGACATTTGACAGTAATTGTGATCCAGGCCTTCCTTTGCCTTGATTGGATGATATTACACACACACACACACACACACGCACACACACACACATACACACACACACACACACACACACACACACACACACACACAGAGTAACCAGTCACACTTCCTGCTGCTTAAGTACACAAATAGCATGTCTAAACAAATCCCTGCAGGTTTTTCCCTGATGGAGGGATGGACCTCAGTTTGGAAAGATAAATTCCATGAAGAAAGGATGAGAGGAGATTTTGAACAGGGTAATGGTGGTACGTCTTTCTTCCTGAGTAACTTATTTATTTGCTGCTGGCACGATTGTTGTACTGATCAAAGTAGTGGACTGTACATTTTCACAGCTTTTCTTTTTTTTTTTTGCCCATTGCTCAGCACTTTTAACACAGTGATTCATTCAAAAATGGTAAAGGTCTTTAATAAAGCATGTTTAAAAAATGTATCATTGACCAAAGTATATATACAGTATGTTTAGAGCTGGGGTTATGTAAGCCCAAACTGGAGGCCACCATCAAGTGTGGCATATACGCAAGTGATGCTCTGTCCCCACTGCTGTTCAGCATAGGTCTGAACCCCCTGAGCCAGGTCATTGACAAGACTGGCATGGATGACATCAAGCTGTACACCAAGAGCGAGCGAGACTCACATATCCAAACCGCCAGAGTCTACTGCAAAGACAGGGAGGTCATTCGGTTGCAATAGGTGTGGTTGAATGGTAACCATCAGAGGGGACTGAAGAAGTCAGCCTTACAGGTGAGATATCAAGGATTCCAGAGTCAAATAGGAAACTTGAGGAGGCTACTAGAAAGCCAGCCACGACCAAATACCCCCAGAGAATAAGGCAAGTCCTGAGAAGTCAGCTGAACAGAATGATCATTGTCCGGCCAATAAACATCTGTGTCCTCCCAGCTATCAGGTACCCAGCTAGTATAATAAACTGGCCAAAGGAGACAAGAAAGCACCTCACAATACCTGGGGGGGGGGAGGGGGGTTACACCCGAAATCCAGCACCTTGTGGTTGAACACAAAGCGGAAAGAGGGAGGCCGACGTCTAGTGAGTGTCAGAGCCACTATCCAAGATGACAGGGATCGGATCAGTACATGAGAAAGATGTCCCCCAGAGACAAGGTGCTAAATGAATACCTCATGCAGCATAAACCAGATGGGGGGAAAACAGCTGGAAGTATTATGGGAAGACAAACCCCTGCATGGCATGTACCATCGCCAAAATGAGGAAGTGGCTGATTTCAAGAAATCCTACCAGTGGTGAGAAAAGTCTGGACTGAAAGACAGCACAGGGGTCCTGATCATGGCAGCACAAGAGGCTCTGAGTACAAGAGCAATGGAAGCTGGGATCTACCAAACTAGGCAGGATCCAAGGAGCCGGCTGTGCAAAGAAGATGGTATAAGGTACAGGAGCATCTGTACCAGGTTTGGACTGGAAACTTCCAGGTCAAAGTGGGATGCACCTTTAAATGTAGTGGGAGAATGAATGAGCAGATACAGACTGGTTAGCAGGTGATGGTGAACCAGCCCGACAATGTGGTGGTGGATAAAGTGGACGAGAAGGCTGTAGTGATAGATGTGGCTATCTGCAAAAAGAGCAGCATCATGAACATGAGAAACTGGAGAAATACCAGGGTCTGATAGAGCAGCTGTAGAGGATGTGGAGAGTGAAGACAACAGTGATCATCTGTGCACTTGGGGCTGTGACCTCCCTAAGCTGGAGGAGTGGCTTCAGCAGTTCCCAGGAACAACATCTGAAATCTATTCAGAAGAGTTAAAGATATCAAATTTATACAGTCATTCACATAAAAATACTACACGCATGAGAAAGCAAACTTTTAGTGTCCATCAAATGAATGTATTTCAGTACAACTGTATTTATTGTGACAATATGAAAATATAAATCCCACAGTTTTCTTTGTGCTAAGTAAAACTATGAACTGTCACACATTCATAGTATAATTAATAATATAGATTATGTTGATATATGCAGTAGCATTAAAATTCACTCTGTTCTCTTTGTAAAATGATTTAACTTAAAAACAATTCACTCCTCCCACTCTATGTTTCCTTCCACCTCTAAGCACCTTGGACAGGACCCACAGCCATTCCACCAGTGATTAAAGTTCATAATTAGCTCTTCTTGTGTGTGTGTGTGTGTGTGTGTGTGTGTGTGTGTGAGAGAGAGAGAGAGAGAGAGAGAGAGAGAGAGATTTTTATCATAGATTTGAGGACATCCTGTTCTTCTGCAATCATCAGCCAGCTCCCTGTGGGTAGGCGCTAATTAAAATCAATAGTCTTCTCTGACTGATTCTGAGGGTTTGGCTGCAATGAAGACATACACACACACCTAGGAGGGGGAGAGGAGCTGGGCTGGTCTCTCTCTCACACCGGGCGCACAGTCATGGCAGGTTTTTAGCGGTTTCTTCTTTCCCCAAAAGAAGAAACCATCTTGTTTTGAGTAGAACTGCATAGATACTAGCATTTTCACTTTGTAGGTGACCTGCAGTTCTGTTTTTGGTTTTTGTTTGTTTTTTTTAGGTTTAGTTATCGTCTTGGGAGAACTCGCTTAATTAGTAGAACGCGGCTGGGGTCCTAAGGCCCTTGTGTTTTGGCCCAATTGCTAATTTCCTTTCTTCTGTTCCATTTGTTCGGCACCTGCAGTCTTTGTAGTTTTGTTCAGTTTGGGTGACTTCACTCATGGTTTCTTTCTCTGTCATGCTTTTTTTTAATTACCACCCAGAAATAAAATCCTAAAAGAAATTCCAACCTTTAATTGAAAAGAGACCATAACACTGTGCTGTATAAAAGCACCTTAGATTGGTAATAAAGTGGCTGCTGATTGTCAGAAAGGTGTTAAACAAGATGAAGGGGCAAGTGTAGGAAAAGGGTGGAAGTTCACAGGGACCTTGTTGGCCTGGTGATATGGTCCAAGTTAGCCTTTTGTATAGAGACAACAACCTACCACTAACAATGCTGAGTTTCATACTTGTACTGAGCTGTTACCTCAACTGTATTGACAGATCAATTCAGTTACCAGGTGCTTAAACTACTTATAATATATACATGAAACATATGAGAACATGACGCATAACAATATATATTGTACAATAATATATTAAATATGTAAAGTATTTATATCTGTTTGTTTAGGACCAAACAAAGTTGGATTAACCCATTACAAAAAAATACTTCTTTATTCATTCATAAAATTCAGTTACTTTAAAGTGTGCTCAGGAGAATTAAGTGTTATATTGTGGTATGAAAAGTGAGTATGAAAAGTCTTCCTGTTGAACTGTGTTACAAATGCTTTATTATAACTGAATAATTTTATTGTCAAAATTGTTTTGCTGTGTGATTCCTACCAATAACCACAGTTGTATGAACACAGTTGTATGAACTGTAATATTTTCATCTCCCTTCATTGCAAACACAGATCTCTGGCAGCAGGAAGGAGTAATGCTTTCTGATATTGTGTATTTAATGTTAATTTGTAATGCTACATAATATGATGCTTTGGTGGCGTGTGTTTATAGTCTGGTAAATGACATTTTTCTGTTACTAGACTAGAGTACTTAGTGTGAAAATGATGCTGGAGTTATTCGTCCCATGCTGTCATTCAGTAGCACCTCTTTACTAATAACAGACAATATTCAAGCTAAAGATATGGACAGGAATTAACGTTGGCCAAAACATAGTGTTTGCTGGCCGCTTACAAAGTGAAACTGTAGCTCTTGTGTTAATAGTAGGATGATAGCAGTGTAGCACTGTTTTGTCCCATCCCACATATTAGTAACTGCTTTCTTTACATCCATCACACTCTGCCTGAAACACACGACCAAACAGATACATTTATCAACACCTGTGGTGATGGCGCCGCACAGTAACACCCTGACATACACACACATCAACTTCAAACCTACAGTAACTCTCTCTCTCTCTCTCTCTCTCACACACACACACATATATACACACACGCACACACACACACACACACGTACACAGGACAGAGCAGTATGTGATGAATTGTTTGTCTCTACCAGACTTCTCAAAGTTAATTTTCTGAAGACTACTGCCCATTGTAGAGGATGATGGGAGCTGTTAGAAGACTTTAAAGAATGTGTGTGAAATAAAGTAAATAAGTTGCTCAGGAAGAAAGACATCCCACCATTACCCAGTTCAAAATCTCCTCTCATCCTTTCTTCATGGAATTTATCTTTCCAAACTGAGGTCCATCCCTCCATCAGGGAAAAACCTGCAGGGATTTGTTTTGACAAGCTATTTGTGTACTTAACCAGCAGGAAGTGTGACCGATTACTGTGTGTGTGTGTGTGTGTGTGTGTGTGTGTGTGTGTGTGTGTGTGTTGCATAGAGGTGGGGCATGCAGCAATCTATTTCCACAAGATCAATGCTGAGAATGGACCTCCATCATCAATGCAAGAGCCCTTGTGTGTGGTATGTGTATATATATATATATATATATACAGCTCTGGAAAAAATTAAGAGACCACTGCTTGATTTTCACTATTTATAGGTATGTGTTTATGTAAAATAAACATTTTAGTTTCATTCTTTAAACTACTGCCAACATTTCTTACAAATTCCAAAAAAAATGTAAACATGTAAAGATGCTGATTTCAGATGCTAATTTGAAGCGGTCTCTTAATTTTTTCCATACATCTATATATATATACATCTATATAGATGTATATATATATATATATATATATATATATATAAAATTCATCCTCAGCTTGATGGGAAGCACATAGATATTAAAGCCTTCACCTCCATGATCACATTTCAACCATGCTCTCATGCCTGCATTAAAATATGCATGTATCATTTTCGGAATCCCATGGACATTTCTGTCAGTTTCCTTGATGTTTGAAACTTCAACTGTGTACAAATACAATCATTTTTGACAAGATTAAAGTTTGAATTTAAAATAAAGACAATATAAAAGTTCTGACAAATGCAGGTAAGAAGAGCAGGAAGGGAAAAAAACAAATTTTTCACTTTTTGTCTCCCAGACCAACATAGAAACAACTGCTTGTATCTGTATTGTTTGACTTTCTCGCTCACACACAAACACACGCACAAACGCATACACATACACACACAACTACACACACACACACACACACACACACACACACACACACACACACAAACATGCAGAATGTGACAAACTGCTTCTATTATCCCCCTTCTGACAAACACCTCTCAGGAGACAGTGTCTAGAAATTATTTTAACAATGGAGAATGCCAAATGTCAGCATTTAGGCCTGCTAATTACGCCTATGCCAATTGTTAATTAGTGTCTTAATGGGATTATCTTAATTAACAAAAGGACTGCTGCTGCTATAAAGGTAATGGTGTGTGTGTGTGTGTGTGTGTGTGTGTGTGTGTGTGTGTGTGTGTGTTGTGATGCCAGTGTAAATAACAGCACATTACTGATGATAACTACAGGTGGTATACATAACAGTTAACATAACAGTAATTACTAGGTCATAGTAATGTCTGTCTGTGTAATATTTCACCTTAGCCTGTGTAACAGGGCAAAAAAAGTTCAATCAATCAAATTCAATTCAATTCAATCTAAGTTTATCAATGTATATTTATATGTTGTTTGAAATGCAAATCACACTTATTCAAGATTACACATTCCGAATATGTTGTGCTACACGGTGGATGCCTCTGTTCTAGGTTTTATGTAAGACTGTGTGTAACCCTGTGAATGTATGTGCATGACGGGGGGGGGGGGGTCATAAACAGCTGAATGGATATATTGTCTTGTGGAGATAAAGATTCGATTGGACGGATCAATAGGCCATATCAGCCTCCTGTTAAATTACTGATAACACTAACACTTTAGTTGCTTTTTTTCTATTGCTGCACACATGCAACATTTCTCTGCCTGAAGCTCTGATGTTATACTGACATCTCTCTCACTCTCTCTCTCTCTCGCCCTCTATTTTCTCTCTCTAATTCTATTTCTCTCTCTCCTTTGAGATGTTCATTTAATTAATTATCTATTAATATTTTGACATTTGACTTAACCCTAATGTTTAGGGTATAAGGCTTCATTATATTCAGCTAGCAGCACTGCATTGAAATGTTTTGGTTACTTAGACCAATTAGGATTCAGCTTTAACTTTAGCACCTCACTCTGTTTTATTTAGAGAAAATCAGCATTACAGTTTTTGCCCACTGTTTCAACACGTTTTTCAAAACTTGGCTCAGTGTGTCAAAACTCTACACACAAGCAAATGAGACACAACACTTGGAAATAAACCATTCACATCTAATCTAAACCCAACAATCCTTTGTCAAAATGTCACTTTGTTGACAAAATGATTCCCATTGGCAAAATTTGAATACACTTTCGGATCAACAGCAACACACTCTTCTACTTTATATAAAACACTGCAGTCTTTACTTTTGACTATTTTTATTCAGTTCCACAGAAGGAAAGTTTTCAAAACAACTAAAAAGGGAAACACTCAGTTTGAAATCATTACATTACAGTTGTGCACTGTATGATACAAGCTGAAGCAAACATATTACAAACAATACACAATTGTGAAAACACAATTGTGCACAGTCAGCTTAAGCCAAGTAGGCACGGCACGATTTTCGGCATCTTAGACGCCACGACTCGCCCTCACCCAGACCGGGGTGAGTCACCAATCCGCTTGTGCGACTGACCTTAAGTACCTCGAAGACTCGAGTAATGACCCTGGCGACGCCCCACACGGAGTTGCAGACACAAAACTGGATATCAAACGTGCTAGATATCCAGTCTGCTCGCAGTGACGTAGAAAGAGCTCCAGCCAATGAGAACAGAGCTACAACCAATGAGAGCAGACATGAACGTTGCTGCAAAATAAGGAAGTGAAATGGAGCAGTACAGCGGCTGCAGCAGAGAAAAGCAACAAGAAACAACAGGAGATAGACAAGTGGTTTTGTGAGGTCAGTGGACACAGGAAACTCGGACTCAGCCACTGTCCGCATCATTACCCCACGCCACGCCGACTTCGTTTGAACCAATCTGCACGCCACTACCGCTGCAATACAAACCAAAGCAAGACGGCGTAGTTGTGACCCTGATGTTGAAACCATTTGAACTTGTGACGTCCTCTCTGTTTTTTTTTTTATTTTTGAGCTGTACATAGTTGTTTTGTAGTTTTAATTAAGGTGTGCTAGTCTGTGTTTTTTGGACTATAAGTTCCCGCGGAGCTGAATCAGTCAAAAATGTGTTTTATTATTACCTTATTATTACAAAATCCAAGACTAACAATAGACATTTCATTTATAAGGGCAAGTTACAACAATAACAGTAGAATAAAGAACAACAGGCTCGTGCGCTGCGGCCACGTACTTCCCGTGTCAGTCCTTGTTTGGAAACTGGCAGCGCAGTCGGTCACACCTCCTGATGGAGAGAATTGCGCCGTGTGAACACTTCCGTCTCCAACAAGTATTGTAGCGTCCCGCCGATCCTGTCAAGTTGCATGGTGTGAACACCTGGGCGCCCCGCTGACTGGATTGACTTCACCTCAAAGTCTCCGCAGGCCTGTTCCACCGCCTGCAGAAGAGACATATGGTTGGCTGTCACATATGCGCCATCTTTAGTCAGTGGAAAAAAAATTCCTCTATAGGATTTAGAAATAGCGAGTAAGGGGACAAGTACAAAACTTGATCATGGCTGGTGAACCAGCCTGATGGGGTTCCTCTGATGGGACCCTGTACATCTGCTTCAGGGTCATGTTGTGCTTCACCAAGATGTGTCTGATAGTGGTGATGCTGACTTCATTTACTGTATGTTGTTGAATACATGCCGATCTTGAAGCATTTAATCTTGACTCTGTCCAGACTCTCTGCCCAGCTTCCCTCACCATCCACCAAAGCTGCTCTTACAGTATGTCAGCCGAAATATTGGTTCTTGCACGGCCTCTTCAACCACATCCTCCAATCTCTCTGTTTGTCTGCCTTCCTCTTCGTCTGCCTCTAGCTCTCAATGCCTCCATGCTTGCAAAGTTCTCAAAATGGCTTCACTGGGGCCTTTTTATAGCTGGCTGATTGGTGATCACTTTTGTAAGTAAGTACTTTCAGTTGTGCATCTTAGAGTGTTCACAGTTAACCAATGGGTGTTGTATTTTGATTAGATGTGTTTTCCCAATGCTACCCTAAGATTTAATTTTTGTCTCAACTGTCTTACGTGTGAAATAGTGTGTTACTTTGGTTTAAGCGTGTGTCTATAGTGTTACCGTCCTGAATCTGACTTTCTGACATTGCTTATCTAAGTGCCCAACCAAAGTCATGCAATAAATTATGAAGTGATATAAATTGTCATACACTAACATTTTAAAGAAATATTAGTAAACAATTATAACTCTATAAATTGTCCATTTATGAATACCTAATAATTTGAAACATTGCAATGTTTTCAAAAACCTGCTGCATGATATTAGCTCATTTTTTTCACATTAAAGGCAAAACGAGGATCCATTTTTGCCCCCTTGTACATGTTATGAAGTGGTTGTAGGCCTTGTGTGTGTGTGTGTGTGTGTGTGTGTGTGTGTGTTTTTGTACTTGCTACAAGCTGAATAAAAACATACTCATTCTATGGACAAAGTGAGGACATTTAAGCTGGTGCTCACAGCTTCAAAGATCAATTTGAGGGTTAAGACCTGGTCCAGTCAAGGTTTGTCACAGCCCCCCAGTCTGCCACCGGTGCCCTCCACTCCTCTTCGGGGCACTTGCACCACGCCTCTGGATCAGCTGCCTGCTCCTCCAGCCAATCCGCACTTGCCTCTGTTGCCGGCCGGCCTCCGGTGGTTTTCCCGCTTCACACCACCGGCGCCACGCCTCCGAACCGACCGCGCCTGCTACCTCAGCCGATCTTTTCCCGTTTTCCGCCACCGGCGCTAAGCCCACTAATCTGTACCAGCATTTAAGCCCTGGACATTGAATGACTCGCTTGCCAGTTTGTTGCTTGTTATCATACTACACGTTGCAGCATTTCATCTTTGCCTGTTTGCCTGGGTATTGACTTCGCCTGTATCTGACCTGCCTCTGTCTTTATTTCCCGGAAAACCTGCTCGCCTTCTGTCTTCTGAGATTGTCTGCCCCTATATTTCTTGCACTCTGGATATTAAAAGATCTTTTCCTTGCACTTGGATCCTTTCCGTGAACACTGACAGAGTTAGATTTGTGTTTAGGTTAGTGTTTGGGAAAAGCTCAGGGACATGGGCTTAGTTGGGATGGGTGGGGTTAGGAAAAGGGGCTGGGTAGTACAATAATCCTATAAATTCTCACAAAGACAGAAGTACAAGACTGTGTGTGTGTGTGTGTGTGTGTTTGTGTAGTGTGTGTGTGTGTATGTGTGTGTGTGTGTGTGTGTGTGTGAGAGAGAGAGAGAGAGAGAGAGAGAGAGAGAGAGAGACCTGACAGTAGTAAAGTGTTTTATTAGCATTTGCACTGAGGTCAAATAAAGCAGATTTATTTGTACGGATTACTAGCACTCTGCTAGCAAGTCCATAAAACAGAAACCAATCACTGACACACACACATACACTCACACACACCTTACACTGACGATAAAGTACTATGCCGAAGACATATCAGTGGCACTTTGAGCCATTCTGAAAAAAAAAAAAAAGTTCTTTATTGAAGCATTTTGGCTACTAAACCCTTTTTAGGCTACTAAACCCTCCAAGTAATTTTAGGTTTATAGTGTTGCCCCAGACCTTCTGAACATAGTACAGTAGAACACTTCAATAGAATGTCAGGGGAAGGTCTATTGTAGTGCACATCAACAGTCCTGTGATGCCTTGGAGTCTCAACACTGATGAACTGAGAACATAATGTAATGTATTAAGAGAAATTAAACTGTAATCCAATAAACTTGATACAATTCACACGTGGGAAAAAAGAATTGTCAGAAAGATCATATTTACTCAGATGGTTCTTGTTCTTCAGTTTGGATCACAGTAAAAAAAAAATTGTAAAAAGTTAGAATTTAGCACTGTCGCCTCACAGCAAGAAGGTTCGGGGTTCAAATCTCAGCTCTGGCTTTTGTGTGCGGAGTTTGCATGTTCTCCCTGTGCATGCATGGGTTTTCTCCGGGCACTCTGGTTTCCTCCCACAGTCCAAAAACATTTGAATTGTGAATTGAGCAATCTAAATTGACCACAGGTGTGAGTGTGAGTGGTTGTCTGTCTTTGTGTTAGCGACCTATCCAGGGTGTACCCCGCCTCTCGCCCCTTGACAGCTGGGATAGGCTCCAGCAGACCCTTGCGACCCAAATGTGGATAAAGCAGGTACAAAAAATGGATGGATGGATGGATAGAATTTATCTCTTAAACATCTGGTGTGTTTCCATACTATTGTTTATTATTGTAAGTCATTCTCAATTAAGTTAAAAATAACTTCTACTGAGTTTAAAAACCTATGCCAATGGGTGGATTAAAAAAATATGCTTCTTGTTTATTATCTTGTTTTTATGCAAGTTTAACATGCAGACCTGTCTCCCTCTTCTTCTCCTTTACTCGGCTGGTTTTCAGCAGGATGGTTCCTCCTTGTAAGCCTGGTCCTGCTCAAGGTTTCTTCCTGTTAAAAGGGAGTTTTTCCTTGCCACTGTGCTTACCTGGGGGTTCAGGCTCTGTCTTTGTAAAGCACCTAGAGACAATTCTGATTGTAAAAGACGCTATACAAATAAGGTGAATAAAAATTAATCTATGCCAGCCTCCATAAAGGTCCAAAAGAAGAAGAGTAATAACAGCCCTCCCTCCAGAGGAATGAATGGAAGGTGCAAAACTGCACTTTTTTAAGGTAACTGCGCTGTCGACCATGCTTCATTTCACCACTGCTGCTTTAATTACACAGGTGAGAAGTGTAGCAACGCAAAAGAAACTGATGAATGATGAATTTACAGTCAATTAGCAGACAATACAATGACACTTCAAAGGTTTATATTGCACTGATTGGGCACTATATTTCTTTGTCTTTTTTTTTTTTTTTTTTTTGCTTTGTCAGGAGCATAAGCTCATAAACATTGATCTGCAGACACACACACACAACCACACAGATATGTACACACAGATCTGTAATAAACAGGACAAATTTACTGGGAGAGACATTTTTGTAGAATAGAATCCTGACATCGCTGGATTTCTGCATGTAGACAGGATTGTAAGACTAAATAAAAACTGACAGTTTCCACATTAACACTTTTTTCACTAAAATGATTACGCCTATAATTTTTTGAGAATTAGCAGCAAAGTAACCCCGTGTATAAAAGTTGAATTATTTATATTTTGATATGGTGATGAATAACCCAAACATCTGATTCAAATTTGGCATCCGATTAGTGGCACACAGACACATGAATTCAGTTACTGGTAATTTTTACAAAAGATACAGAGAATGTTTGAGAAACCATTAAGGACTCTGAGAAAAAAATGTTTATTATAAGCACTAAATAGAGCTGCGCCCTTGCAACAATCACTTCTGATATTAACATTAATTCAACTTGTAGACAAGTGATTTAAAAATTGATGTTCTAAAATATTACAGGATGAGTATAACCATAATTTGCAGAGGCACTGGCAGCTTCAAGCAAACAGGCTGTTATTACTTTACTATTTTTAAATTCTTAAAAGACAGCTTGATCTATTGAATTGTTTCTTTTAAACCAAGTAAGAATTACATTAGTGTATGTGTAGATTTAAGTATATTATGAAAAATAATTGAATGGGGGGTAAGAGAGAGGGAGCAACAGAGGCAGAGAGTAGAGTTTAATGATTCCAGATGAGCTGAGCGCTCTTCCTGACAACTGAAATGAACAGAAATCAATAGTGAGAGCGTCTGTCTGCAGCAGATAAGCCGCACACACAATGCTGACTATTAAAAACGACAGCTTGAGATATTACACTATTAGTTATGCTATTTTTAATCAGCTATCATATTTAATTAATTCTTCGGGTCAGATGGTATCTCTGTATGTGCGTATGTGTGTGTATGTGTGTGTGTGTGTGTTTGTGTGGGCGTGTGGAGGATGGGAAGCTATTTGTCTTCAGGGAAAAGGGAAAAGAGTTGATTTTAAAAAGATCTGTTGTTTTTATTATAATGTGTTGTTTGGTACTTAAATGGAGGATCATAGTAAGAGGTGGAAAAGACATTTTAACTATTGGAATTAATATTTTAAAAATCTCATATCTTCTCAAACTATTTAATTGCATTTTAAAAATAATAAAATATTTTATTATTTATTATTACTACTATATTTTTATTTGTGCGTGTGTGTGTGTGCGCTTTCATGTACTTCCTACATACTGAGTACCAGAATATTTATTTTACCAGCAAAGTGAGGACTTTTTGGTTGGTCCTCACACTGTTAAAGGTCTGTTTGAGGGATAAGCCCTGGTTTTAAGGTTGGGGTTAGAATTGGGTTTGGATTTGGGTTAAGGGAAGGGTTAGGGTCAGGGGGTTAGTTGGGATTGCTGGGATTACGGACTGGGTAATACATTATGCCTACGAAAAGTCCTCAAAGAAGTATAAAGATGCGTGAGTGTGTGTGTTTTCTGTACAGAGATTGTGTCTTAAAGAATGCAAACACAACGGCGAAAGAAGGGTGCAGAGGACGAAGAGGTGTGATGAAGGCCTTGACATCATCATCTCACACTAACCGGCCACCGGTTAGAGATCAGACAGCTCAAGCTGCTAATTATAGTAATTATGATTTATGACTGGTTGAAATTAATTCAATAAAGAGGAGGCTGAGCAGAGCTCATTAACCTTCATTAGAATAATTAGCGATGCACACACACGCACACACACACGCACATATACACACATATTACATGTGTATGTGCTATCAGTATGATTGGTTCAGCGATGTTAGGAGCATATTCTTGTGTGTGTGTGCGTGTGTGTGTGTGAGTGCGTCTGTGCCTTTTTGTGGGTGTCATTATTGTAGAATAAATTGTTATTTTAAAATCAGGTTCAAATAATTTGCAGTTTTAATCCATTTTTAAATTGTGGCGCCACTCAGGAGCCCGTTGGCTATCTCGAATCCATACCCCTAAATCTCTCACTTTAATATTTCATTCTTTACATTGTGCCTTAAATTGATTATGCATTCTTTCACATTTCATATCTCTTTCTTTTATCACAGCTCTATTTGGTTGTCCTCATTGTAATTTTTTGCTGATCATTTCTGTTCCGCTCATCTTCCCCTTAACATTATGTCTGCGCTGCCTTATAGTTTTCTTCAAACATTAAAATGCTAATATTTTCCCAAGGTGAATAAGCCAATATGATGTTTATTAAAGCTAATACATTGACTGTTTTAAAATAAAGCCATTAAGCCCACATTGGCGGAAGCAGGAAGTACATCAAAAAGGCTTCCTTTAATGGGTGCAGCTCTCTGATTGGTTGACCATGTTTCATTGTTTCAGCCATTATTTTGCTCAACTTCTAATTTCTTCCTCCTAAGGATCATTGAGCAAGCCAATTACATGGAGCTGACCTTGTGTATTAGAGCCAAGGAGGAGGACAGAAAAGATGTCCCATCACTTCTTTTTTTTTCTTTCACAACAATATAAAAATGTGGCATCTGAGCTTCCATTTCTATTCCGCTCTCCTCTGTGGCTTAAAATGAGAGTCAATGGAATATTAAGTCCCAAGCATTTGAATAAACACGTTGTGTGTTAAATCAAAATCCAATTCTGTGGTCTATTATTTTCTGGCATAATAATGACTGCCAAGGATTAGGAATCAATATTTCACTGCAGCGGGGACATTACCGGCTTTATTCAGACTGTAATTGAGTTTTGAGCAGAGGCCCTACCCTGGAATCTGCATTAAAGATAAGTGGTCCATGCATGCACAAGTAAAGCTATAGCACCAGGCAATATGTCAGCTACATGTCAATTCAAGTGCGTGACAATTAACCTTGCAAGCAGGGCCCCTGATAAAGGGGGCACAGTGGAAAGTATGGGCCATAGTACAAAGTTTTAAAAAACACAAGTTAAATTGGGTAACTTATTGCATTTAGGGTTGGGGTTCAATAGCTTCTTTTTAAGTCACAAACAAGCTTAAATCATGACATGTGCTGCGGCGCATGAGTCAATGTTTCAAAGACTTGACCATCTCTTTGAGGGGTCCTACCAGCGATCAGATTAATGCATGAGGGTTTCTGAAACCACCCCCCTTTTTTGTGTCCCCACCAAAGTATCATCCTTGTGTCTAAAGGTGCAGTTGTGTGAGTTTACCCATAAAAAGTGTAGAGGCTACATATCCAATATAAAGGCAGAACTTATTCTTACACTAGCATTGCAACAACTTGGTTGACTAATTAATAATATGGTATTTTTCTAAACAGCAAAAATAAGTTTTAAAAAAAATCGTTTTCTGTGAACGGTCATCTTTGCTACTATGGTACAGTTTACTGGAGAGTCTTAACCTAAATATCTCCAGCTGCGGAAGGTTAAAATTCCCCGCTGGTCAATCCAGGGAACTTCTGTTTCCAAATGCGATCTTCACAGGAGTGCTTGACCAGAGATAATAGACCATTGGCGGAACGGGATTAATTTGTATTAAATTACACCTCAAACAGTAGCCCAAAAAAAGCATAAATAAGGAGGATAACAACCCCCGCATACACACACTACATAAGTGTGTGTATGCGGGGGTATGCGGGTGATTGGGGGGTCCTCAAGGGAGATGTTTCAAAATAGAGAGAGAGAGCGAGAGAGAGAGCGAGAGAGAAAGCAAGAGAGAGCGAGAGAGAGAGAGATCGTCGTCCTACACCAGCTAGTCCCATCAGGTTTCTTGAGCGCGTGCCCTGCCGATGACCAGACAGAGCGCGCGAGTCTGGAGGTCGAGACGGAAGCGCTGTTCGTCTGTGTTACACAGGATAACGGTCCGGCTACAGGACACATATTAGATCACCGGAGACGTTTGTTTTACTACGGCAAGGACTGGACGAGAGTCTGGGAGAAGAAGTGTGAAGTTTGTTGGAGCTCGGTCTATAGTCCACATTAGTTTGTTACACATGGAAAACTTTTGCAGACCGGAAACATCAACCCATTCTGGATGTTGACGGGACTCGAGATCTGGACTTTAATGTGAATCTATCAGTATAAATGTTACACAGTCCCTCTAAAACGATTTTCTCTGGCTCGTTTCGTGTATTTTAATCCGGATTCAAACAGACTCTGTAGCCTATGGGAAAGGGAGATTAAAGTAATGAACCGGGACAGGGCAGCACCAGGGCCCGTGGCAGACGCAGTTCAGCCCGTCATGAGTCGGGACAGAGCAGCTGCAGCTCCGTGCGGCGACGGAATCCAAACCGTGGTAGGTCCGGACGGCACAGACACGGTGGATGGAAGCAACGCCGGCGAAAAGAGGCTCATCTCCAATGTGCTGAGCGGAAGCAGAGAAGCCCAGGCTGTGGAGAACCCCACGGAACCACCACCGACGAACCCAGTGTTAATTGCGCCACAGCAGGTACAGATGGAACCAAAGTTTATTAACTGTGTCCGCAGAAAATGGTTTAACAGCGGAGATGGTTACCACGTAGATGAAGTCATATTGTAAATAATGAATTTGGCATTAGAAAAATAATACATGTATAGGAATTACACATTTCAAAAAAAACAAAAAAAAAAACAAACGTAAAATTCTGTAACATACGCGTTACGCATTAAATATCGACGGAGCGCGTAAGAACAATGAGAGCCAAATGAGACCTTAATTAAGACTAAATTAACCGGCAATTTTTTTGGTATAATGTGACGGTAAATAAAACGAGTAAATGCTCAGTATTAAAATCGCTTCTTGTCATTTGAATCCATTACTAGCCCTTTGCGCTGAAATAAATTCATGTTGGACATAAAAACATGGAAATTTGAATTTCCAAACTTTTAATGAGAATATCATTTGCTGAGATTTGCCCTTAACATTTTCAGATAAAAAAAGAAAATTTAAAAGGGCACTCTCTCGCTAGAAGTGCTGTATAATATAAATATGATTGAAAATGAATTTTTATACTTTAAAAAGGTTAGGGTTTAAAAATGCTACAAATTAAGGGTTATTCCTGTGAATCGCAGCTAAAATCACGGAATTATGTCATTATTCTTATCGTCAGATGTTAAAGGCCCCCTGGGTACACTCCGTTGAATTTCTCAATATAAATAGAACATTATAATATATCAGGTTATAAATTATTCTGAGCCTGTCACATTCTTTTATCTGCTTAATACAGCTGGTACTTTTACTTGGCATAAATATTAGAAATATATATAAATGCACTGCACACCTCGTTTTTATACACATGTTTAAGCCCAAGATGATGACAATTTATGGACCTAATTAGTTCAGTCCCTCACAAAGAAAGTAAAATATTTATGTTTGTGTAGAAATAAAATACATTCTCTCATCTAATTTTTTTAAAATATTTTTTCCAAACGCATGATCAGTAGTCTATAAATAGAAATATTATTGATTTCCCTACCGTCTGAAAAATGATTGGCTACTGTATACAGGAAGTAGATAGTTAAGACCCGTTAATCAGCTTTTCATTAAATTATTATTATTATTATTATTATTATTATATTAATACTACTACTACTACTACTACTACTACTAATAATAATAATAATAATAATAATAATAATAATAATAATAATAATAATAATAATATACTGCCTACAATTTTAGGTTACAACTTACTCCATAACTTTTAAGATTATGATACAAACGGCATATGTGTACCAGGGGCCCACCGGACATCGGACCACGTCTTTCTCCGTCCTGGACATCCTGGACCCGAACAAGTTCACGAGTAGACGGAGACAGCAGCACGCGGACCACCGAGGTGAGCGCGAGCTGGACGCGTACGGAGCGGAGAAGCGGAGAGGAGTCACGCGGGAAGCATGCATGGAGGCCAGCAAAGAGGAATATCAGAGTGAGTCCAGCCTCAGTGCAGCACACTTTAGCATTATACTTATATCATTTATCAACACTTCTGCTTTTTTCTAAATGTTTTTTTTTTCCATTATATTATTTTGCTACTGTTTTATTATTGCAGTGTAATCTCTATTTTTACCATGTCTGTTTTTTTAATGTATCACTAACAAAACCTTGAAACTGTGGGTCTTATTTTATTTTTAGAATTATTATGTAATAATATCAACTAATTCATTTCTATGGCGTCTATGAGTCTGGGTTGTCAAAATTAAAAAAGTAATCTTAAACATCTTAAACAGTTAAGAACTTTATTAAACGGACGGATGAAAGTTTTACCTGGGATAAAGTGCCGGGGGGGGGGAAAAAAACAAATAACAAACAAAAAAAACCCTAAAGCATATCATGAAAAAAAAACAACAAAAAACAACAAAAAAAAAAACGATAAAAATGTTGCAGCTAATAATAACATACAGTCTCGTTTGCCCTGACTGTCGGAAAAAAGCGAAAAGTAAATCGTCTGTAATGGAAATTTAATTTAAGAAAGACGACGTAATTGGCCACAGTTCACGTTTGTGTTGCAAGTAAAATCGATATTATAGATTAGTGAATATCTGTGACAACCAGCAATGCGCACTGTGAGCCAGTGAGGCCAAAATGTTCCTGTTCTGCTAGTATTTCATGTACGAATTGTCTAGATTCTCGTTCATCCAGCTCATTATAATTCATTAAATGTTTTTTTTTTTTCACAGGTTAAATGCATTTAATTACATTTTTGAATTTACCGCAATACATCCAACCAGTTCATTTTCTCTATCGTTAAATCTCTCACTTGTCTTCGTCGATTTCTTGATTAAATCAAGAGATGCTCTTCATAGACTCTGTAAACGAGGAAATGTTTATATACACAAACATAAACCCTGAAATAGTGCTTAAATTTAACGTCAATATTTTCATTCTAAGAACTCCTCTAACGTGAACAACTGGATTATTAAATATTGATTAAACCACCTTTTAATTTACTGTAGTAGAGGTAGCTCAAACGGCAAATATTCGTAAAGCACTTTTTTTCCCCCTTTTTTGGGACATTTCAATATATATTTTTAACGACGATTATTTTTTTATTCATCATCCACCTTTTCTAAACACCAGCTTTTTTATTTTAAATTAAGCGTTTGAGTGGCAAAACGATATTTTTACGATGTACTTCCTTTTTCAAGGATTTCTTAAAAAAACGACTACAGGTATTATTATTATGATTATTATTATTATCATTATTATTATTATTATTATTAGGGTCCATTCTGTGTGCATCTACTAAGCAAGGCACACAGGTTATTTACATGTACAGGTTGCTTTTATCCAAAGCAACTTACACGTGAGAGACACAATCATCCTACAATGCAATTGAGAGCTTTAAATACCACCTTACCTTGTACTAAGTACCTTAGTCCTAAAGTACTTAGTACAAGTGAAAATGAGGGGAGGAGAAAAGATAAGTGCTGTTTGGAGTGCAGGTATTCTCGAAGGAGCTGGGTCTTCAGGAGCTTTTGGAAGGGTCGCCCTTGCTCTGACAGAGCTTAGGAGGTCGTTCCACCATTGACGGAACGAGGGATGAAAATAGTCTGGATCACCTGTACAGACGGCTTTGCCAGATGACGCTAATGTGCGGAACGCAGCGGACGAGGAGTAGCATGGGCTAGAACAACATTATTCAAAAGGAAATGATTTATTATTATTATTATTATTATTATTATTAGTAGTAGTAGTAGTAGTAGTAGTATTACTATTATTATTTCGTATATAGTATGAAAAGTTCACTCACACGTTAGGTCTGATGAAAAACTTGATCAAATTTGATGAGTCTGGAAATGAACATGGAAAAATGGCTGAGCAGCGCCCTTTAGAAGTTGAATTTTCCTAAGAATAAATAGAATGACAGTGGTATAGGTAGATGAAAAGTAGTACTTGTGCCCAGGGTGCTGCCAGGGATTTTGGGCCTCATGAAAAAAATTGACATTGGGCCCCATCTCCGAAGACCACAAGAACCCTGTGCAACTGCTGTAAGCACATGTCCAGGATCCAATCGACCAAGTCAAAACTTAACATGACTCTACCTTTTCAGGTTCTACCTTGCCTCTTGTCAGATATAAAATGAAGGATTCACTGCACACAACAAGGTGACTGATATGCCTCTTCCTTTATTAAGTCTTCATGGCTTCAGCATAAAATAAAAACAGAAGTCAGATCGGTTACATAAAATTGAAAGGTAGGACAACTTAGCATGAAGAGGAACACAAGACTACACGATAATACAGTATAATCTAACTATTCTTGTTTGACATTTATTTTGGCCAAAGAGTCTGAGCATCATGTTGCATTAATATTGATAGCCGTGCCATTTTACAATTAGCACTGGCCCTTGCTTAGTCTGATTCACGAAGAGCCCAGCGTCGAGCCTTCCTGCTTGCAAAGTCACTGATCAAGTCCAGCTTTCTAGCCAACTGACTTTCAGTAAAAACATGGCAACACTGCAACGTCTACTCTGTGACATATTGGACCTCAAATAATTTATTTCATACCAATTTTAGCTTACTGAAAGCTCTCTCAGCTCCAGAAACAGTAACAGGCAATGTGTAAAAAAAGCAATGAACCCCTTCCAAATATGCTCTGCAGTTGCAGCCCATGAATTGCATGATTTTTTATTTTTTTTATTTAAAAGCTACCTCAACAAACTGCCCCTTGTAGGATCGTCAAAATTCAGTAAGCAACAAAATATCTGATTTCAAGGTATTATTTGAGAAATGAACACAAGCTCACTCACTCAGTGATTCAACATGCACAGCATCCCAAAAAGACTAGCTATAGCCTGTTTTTGATTCAGATAATTACCATTATGTGAAAAAAAGAAAAGGCGTTTGAAAGGGAAAAAAATAGCCTAGTTATCTTGAATTAATACAGATAAAGAGAGAACAAAGAGACAAAAAGATCATTCTCACAAACCCCCTTCAATAATGCTGGCATTCCACGTTGCTCACCTTCTGGTGGGGGTTCATGTGGTTGGAGGGGGTTGTGCGGAGACATTGCACTTGGTGACATAGTTGCTGAGTCTGGTAGGGAGGGCGGGGAAACCATTTAGTTGAATTAGCTAAACATCTAATTAGCTAAGCACCTAATTGTAGACATCCAACTAGCAAACAGCTTGATTTCAGCCAGGTTTATACCAACCTTTCCTTGAGAAAAACTGGGTGACATATTGTCACCCTTTGATCTCTTCTGAAAATGAATTGGCCCAAACAAAGCTCTAATCTCTGACATACAGGTTATGAAAAATATGAGTAAATGTGTTAATTACCTTATTTTTAACCAAATATTAATAATGATTTACGTCACTCATGCCCTCAAATCAACAAGAAGTCTGAAAATCGACACATACTACACAATATGGGCACCTGAAGTGGTTGAAAACTTTGTTATAGCTGAAATAAAAGTGTGGCTGCTATGGAAGCGATTATTAAAAGTTCTGTGTGGTAGAACAGGCAAATTAAAGACAAAAAAAAAAAATCAATGACTGAAAAACAGATGAAAAAAGAAATAAGAAATAGCAAGGACAAAACAATGAAGAACAAAGAAAGAAAGAACAAATAAAGAACAAAATGATGCAACCAAAATCACTTTGAACAGTGCTCATTACCATAATACTTAATGTAATGGCTTTAAGGTTTCTGGAGATAAACAGTCAGTCCTGAATGCAATAAAATCTTAATATTCCACCTTACTCACAGCGCCCCCTGGTGGTAACAGGAAATGACAACTTCTTATGACAGATACTGATCCGGGGTCAAGGGTCACAGAAGAATTGGGGCACGGGAAGGCGGGGGTGAAGACTTGTTTAATGTTGCTTGCAGCTTCAATCATTATTATTACTTTATTCTTACAGAATTATTGTTATTATTGGAATAATAACAGTAATAACTCTGGGTAGACTACTGATCCAACATCAACTTTACAGGGCCTCAACTGTAGGCCCTTCCATATAAATAAGCTGCTGAAAAAGAAAATCCTGGTCAAACAATAGAACTTGTGTAACACTTACACAATGTGTTGTGTGTTTTCAGAGGAAGGCTTTGTGTACAGAAACCCAGATGAGGATGACTACCACAGATCTGGGACGCCAGACTCAGAGGTTCCAGATGGGCCCTACAGCAGTGAGGAGAGCAGCTCGGCTCTCCCCAGTAACGCAGACAAAGAACAGCACGACCACCAAGACCTCAGCAGTGACACAGCCAGCCCTGGCGGAGGTCCTGCAGGTCAGATCACCAATGTCCAGAACACTGAGGGTCAAGGATCACAGGGCAAGCCCAAGAGAAAGCGCTCTGGCTCAGACTCCAAATCAGGGAAGCCCCGCAGAGCCCGGACTGCCTTCACCTATGAGCAGCTGGTGGCTCTGGAAAACAAATTCAAGTCCACACGTTACCTCTCAGTGTGTGAGCGGCTCAACCTGGCCTTGTCCCTGTCCCTCACTGAGACCCAGGTAAAGATCTGGTTCCAGAACCGCCGGACCAAGTGGAAGAAGCAGAACCCCGGAGCTGACACATCGGCCCCCACTGGCGCTGGAGGAACAGGGGGAACAGGCGGGGCAGGGAGCACAGGAGGTGCTGGAGGCTTGGGGAGCCTCAGCCCTCTCAGTCCGTCCCCGCCAATGAGCGGACACCTCGCAATGCACGCTGGCTACGGCGGTCACCACCACCCCACCACCGGCGGACTGGTCCAGCTGCCTTTCCTCACTGCCAGCCATGTTCTGTCTCCCTTCATGCTGGGGGCCCAGAGCTACGCAGCTCCTGCTTTCTACAGCACGCACCTGTAGACTCCACACCACACACACACACACACACACACACACACACACACACACACACAGAAACACTGAACTGTTCCAGATTGTGAAAGATCAGCAGACTGTCAGAGTTCCGCTTGGCTCTTCTTTCTACTTACATTTAAAGGCTTTAAGTGGATTATTTTGATAGAGTGTGAATATCAACAAAAATGTATAAAAATTTAGCTTCCTTATCCGAATGCAGTGTGACAACACATAAAAGACAATTAGTCCATTTGTTTGTTAGAAAATATTGGATGGTTCTTTGTACCGCTTGGTCTATTGTCAGTACTGTGTAACAGCTGTGTTCATTTACATTATTGTTATTTATTCACTTTCTTAACAGTTTCCATACAATCTGTGAATGTACTGAATCCTCAGCTTGGCATAATATTGTGTTTGATATTAAAACAACAATGACAACGCAACAGATCCTCGTCCCTGAGCAGTCATTCCCCAACACTACGGTCAGGGATACAAACTCATACTCACCTGCTCAGAAATAACAAGTTTTCATAAACGTGATCAAGTAGAGAACCCGGAACAGGCGCGCAAAGAGAACTGCAAGCAAAGGCGACACAAGGCAATGTGTGGGAAAAGGATAGTTATTAAAACATATCTGAAGAAAAAGTTTTTCAAACATATGTGCCTTTTTTTTTAATTTTTTTTAATATTATGGTTGACGGATGCAGTCATTATAAAACTCAGATTTTTGGATATCAAGGTGCATGAGGATTGTAACTGTACGTTTAGTGTCTGTACTTACATTCAATAATGGATATTTTCTTGACAGCAAATACACATGTATTCAATATCAGCTTTCTCTTAATCTACAGATCTGCAAGTCAAGTTTCACTAATATGATAACTGTATAGGCTGTTTCCATTAAATATCCCCTTCTTGTTTTTAAGATTCTCACTCTCTTTAATCACATTGAACCAAAAAAAAAAACTTGGTAAATCAAACTAGCTGTTGGCAGCTAACAGCTGGATTTAGATTAAAGAATCTAAATCTGACTTCCCTTTTACATGAGGACTAAACCATTTAGAAATGCACAAAACACGTGAAAATGTAAACAACCAAAAGTTCAATTACGAAGTATCAGTCTCTGAGCATTTGAGATTAAAGTTGCAGTTTGCAAGAAATTACTTACAAATTAATAAGAATAAAAAAAACATATAAATAGAAATATAAATCAAATGCAAGGAATAAAAAGAAGCGATCATGTTTACACATTTAGTTTGTTTTTTTTTTTACTGTTCATTAAATGGATTTCATTCTTTTCTTGTTAAACCAACATTTACCTAGTCCAGAGTTAAAACATTTTCTTTAGCTGGAGAGCCAGTTCCCTAAATTTCACCTATTTGGCAGCAATGCCTGCCTGAATTCATTTTTTAAAGACGTATTTCTTTACATTTTTTTTTTTCAGTAAATGTATTTTTAATATCAGAAATCTCCAAAATAATCCCCCCAAGCTCTTGGGTATGGTATATCTTAAATACACACTGCAACGTTAAAAATATGAACAAGATGTAATAATTAACGTCTAAACAAAAATGTATATAAATTTGAATTTCTTTCAAATTAAGGAAACATACATAGTAAAGGTTTGTGCTGCATTTGTATGATCAGCAGAGGCAGAGCGGAGTGAATGTGTGAGGACACCTGTGGTTAGTGCAGGTCAGTCCATCTTACAGAGGCGTTGGCGTTAGGCTGGCTGCAGGTCAGTTGAGAGCATAGTTGAACTGACTGGAGAACTTGTCGTGTCTTTTGCTGTCAGCTTTTTTCATCACCTGAGCAACTCTGCGCATGGAGCTCCTGAAAGGAATTACAGAGCAGAGAGAGAAGAGGACATTAATACAAGAGAAGATAAGGACACATTCAGCTGTTGAGCTCATGTCAGACCGTTTTCACAACGCATATTTTGTCCGTAAATACGGAGTCAGTGGGTAAAGCAATTTCTGGAGAGTTCTTGTACCCCAAAAACTCTTTCCATTCTTTGTTTGTCGACAGCAATGTTAGAAGAAAATAGATCCAGGTGATCCAAAGGGAGAAAGGGGTGAATTCCTTTGTAAAGAAGGGGGGGGGGGGCGGGAGGGTAGGGGGGTGCACATGCAAGCAGGCATTCGACATCAGAGGATTATATTCTGGGCTTTGGTGTTAAGTCGCTTGAAACCTGGGGATGTTCCTGGCCTTTGCTTAAAACGTCTCTTCGTTGTTCTTCTCTTCTGTTTACAAGTGATCCAACAAAAGGTAGTCTTTTACTGTCTCTAAAAGGCCAGAACAATCAGCCGCCACAAGAATGAAGAAATGTAGCTAGCAGCAACTCTCTATGGTCATGTGTCTAGTTTGTAAGGCTCCTCGTAGTTTTTCATAGATTTGAGGCATCTAGCTTTAAAAAAAAAAAAAAACCTGGCCATCGTATATTTAATACTAGGGCTTGCAACTCCTCACATTTTGTGACTACTTACTTTTAACATTATTGAAATAATCAACCAAACAGGCCAAGACAAAACATGCAGATCTCAAATTCAGATGCAGAAGCAGGGTGGCTTCTTTGTTTAGAGTGAAACTTGGTCTAATCTTAGCTGCAGGACATTAAAACTGTTTTCATTCATGAAATTTCCAACTGAATATTAAAATATGGAATGTACTTGTTGAAGATTTTCTTCTCCAGCCTGGAGCGGGACGTGCCGGAGCTCTGCTTCAGATCACTGAGGTTTGGGTATTTCTTTTTTTTCCCTTTCCCTTTTTTGGACACCCGATCAGAACCAAGGTTTTCTCCTGTGGCCGCCTCGATGTCTCGCATCAGTTCTGCATCCCGCCAGTCTGTAGAAAAAACAAAGTTTTTACCAATGAAGGTATATACGTATATATAAATGTGTGTGTAGATATATGCACAGACTGATTCTTTTTAATGACAATTTAATCCTAATTTGTAAGCAATTAAGTCACGCAGCTCCTTATTGTCACAATCATAATGCACAATTATGGACAAACAAAAACACGTGCTCATGAAGCATGTAAGAAAGTAATTACAGCTGATTACACCAATGAGCTCGTACTGTATCAATACAAAGCAGCGTCAGTCAGGCTCGTTTGGATCCAACGATGGTATTAATGAAAAGTAATGTCATAATTCTGGGTGATGAATATAACTTTAAATATAAAGTTACGATGATCTAAATGAACAGACGCGTTCAGTTAATAAGACTAAGAATCAAGGATAAATCCTGCGGTAATGCAACGTAATTACACTGTGATTGTGATGGGATTCAAGTTAGACTTTACTCTGTCAAAATACTGACCCCAGCTCAGTGTGTGTGTGTGTGTGTAGTGGTGTATAAGTGGGGGGCGCTGGCATGTTTTTAATGAGCCAGTCTGACCCTCCGTCTGACCGGGCCTTCGACCGTCCCACCATACAGACAGAGAAAGTGAGCAGAACAACCCCTGGTGTATTTGAGCAAATCGTCACTGCTCAAGGAGAGCAGACTGCATTTACACTCAGCGCTGCGGTGCACATCAAAGGTTTGACACTTTCTGTGGTGATAAGGGTTGATTTCCTTTTTTTTTTTTTTTTTTAAAGGAAAGAAAACAAATGAAAAAAGGAAAAACAAAGAGGGAAGTAAGATGAAAGGAAGTCTTCTGAATTTAATCAATGTTGCATCAGTGCTCTCTTCTCTGTCAGCACCTCTTAGTCCTTCCAGCTGGGGTCTGTGTGTGTGTGTGTGAGTTGGGGGGTGGGGGTAGCAGGCCACACACACACACACACACACACACACACACACATTTATGGAGGCATCCGAGGGGACTTTAGTTTGTTCAGGCATCTTTTAACTCTAAACCACTAAGCTCATATGTGTGTTTGTGCATGTGCGTGAGCGGGTGTGCATGTGTGTTCCTCTCATCTGTCAGTCAGTCAGGTGTTTACACTCTTGCGTTTCATGTCAGTGTGTATGAGGGGCCGTTCAAGACATAATTCATTCTGGGCTCTTGACATACATACTACATACATTCTCCTCTCACATACTTACTGTTTGATTTCATGGTCCCACACATACATTCTCCTCTTAAACAATATATTTTTATGTGAGTAATATGCATGTATATCTAAATAAAATATATGCAACAGAAGAATGTATGTACAGGCTAGACCGCTCAAGCGACATGACGCTGAAGTTGGCTACTGATTTGTAGCTTCCAATTCGGCAGCTGAGGGGGAATTTAAGGGGAAAATTAATCATGCTCAAGAACTGTTTCTACACAATTGCCCGTTTTTGGACCTCTTATTGATTTGAAAACATTTTAGGAATTTTGAGTAACAAAATAAACTTGTCTGACACCTACTGTTCCAACCTCTTTGAATCTGACCAGGTCCAGATCAAAACCTCACTATACTTAGGTTTCTCAAAACTGGACCAGGTTATCCTAGACAGGCTGAATTTTTATTTAAACACAGTTACAGATTACAGATGAAACCTGCATTCTACTTGTGAAAATGCATAGTTGCACACCAGGGGGAATAGTTGGGCCACCAGGGCACAAACTTTATAAGGGAGTCACTGTCACACCTAAATGAGTGTGAGCTGAGCACCATTGGTTCATTTTCCCTTAAATTTGGAAGCCGTGAAGAGGTAGCTGACTTCAGCAACGTGTTGCTTGATCTGTGTGGCCAGTAGCAGGCACTTGTGGGTCGCCTCTAAAAAGTTGCTGTGTTTGATTTTCTACACTGCTGTTAGGCGACGTACATCTGCTGATCACAGGAAGTGGACAAAGATGTAATCGTTTTAGGAGGATGATAAAATGCTCTTCAAAACCCCGATGGTTTGAACCCTTGCTGCAAGGCTTGCATTTCTTCCACGGTTTTATGATCGCATTCTGGACATGCCCTGGCTGGAGATTCTCAGCCAATCACAGTGAGAGAAACGATGGGCCTTTCATTTCTACTATACTTTCTCACTCATACATTCTCTGGTTACATACATATATTTTATTCAGATATACAAACATATTACTCTTACATACTGTACATATATAATTTTAGGAGAAGTATGTATGTGAGAGTGAAAATATAAGTATGTGAAAGCAGAATTTATGTATGTGTTGAATTGCTCAGACTGAATTATGTCTTGAACGGCCCCTCATACGTGTGATTTGTGGTCAC
This sequence comes from Pao palembangensis, assembly GCA_015343265.1. Lineage (NCBI taxonomy): Eukaryota > Metazoa > Chordata > Actinopteri > Tetraodontiformes > Tetraodontidae > Pao > Pao palembangensis. The sequence goes on along the minus strand of CM027082.1, from coordinate 24,497,160 downwards.
TCATTATTTCAGGTTAAAATCAGATACAATCATGTTTGTTTCAACAGCTTAAACACCAAAAAACCGATCCACAGGAGGAAAAAAATGAAGACAGACCTTTTCTTGAAGTGCTCGATCAATCAGCAAGAATGAAACACATTCTCTTGTTTGTAGTTCAACTTCCAAACCAAAGACAAAATAGCCTTTTTTGTTTTGTATTGGCTGACGGCATACAGCACTGTATTTGTCTAAACACAGGATGTGGTTCGCACTGCAACAGTCAGCGACTGCGGCCATGGCCAGGGTGCAGACAATCCTGTGTTTTTAAAAATGGACATCAGCACCTGCTCCCGTTTATTTTTCAGCCCGCAGCTTTATCACTGCTTCCTAGTGTATGAACACTGATCACATATTTAAGCAGCATCCCACCTGTCTATAATTCAACTAAAACCGCAAAACTGGAACCCTCTGCAGTAAAAAAAGGAAAGAAAGTACATTCATTTCTCACTTCTACTGCATTTAAATACTTAGCTTTTCTACTTTCCATTCCACTACATGTTTCACATGACTATTATTTCACTCTAGACAGAAAAAGGACTAGGGTCAGCTATGAAAAAGTTTAAATATTTTAGTCAGGCAATGGTCTAGTAATAACCTCCCTAAGCTGTAGCCAATTGTCAGGTATCAGATTATGACCTCTGAAGCCAAAAAATAGCTATGTGACAACAACAGTGAACAGTGATGTATATGGACTAGTGCCAACTCCTAGCATTTGCAATATATGCATGTGTATGATGTACAGGCTAGATGTCTACGTTCTTACCAAGAGAAAGAGAGAGAGATTGGTATTGGAGAGGCCGTGGTAATGTTTTAGTGTTAACAAAATAATGACATTAGTATGCAAGCATACCGCGCAAGCCTTTTCTGTGTAATGCGCATGTCAGTGTTTGCTCACCAGTCTGTTCTTCCCTCTTCCTTCTTGCCTCTTGCTCCTCCCTCAATCGGTCGTCCTCACTGATGGGTAGACCGGCTTCATCTCTGGGAATAATGTGACCGTGAAACGGACACTGGAGGAAGACGAAAATTATGGGCACACTCCTGTTATAGAAAGACAGTCTCTTTGTTTGCTGTTTTGTTTTTCCTGTTACCTTGAGGCGGTCCTGTCTCTGACACAGAAGCCCATTATCCAGCCGAGCCCGACAGAAATGGCTGACGGGAGTGAAGCTCCCTGGGAAGGATATATATCTACTTCTGCTTTCTGCCAAGAGCTCCTTGTTTTCCACCTCCTCCTCCATTGGCACATGAGCCCAGAACTGATGCTGAGAGGGCAACCTGCACAAAGTAATACTAGAACTAACCACCTCAATCACAGAGCCTTGGTGGATTTTAACATATATGCATTTATATATATATATATATCATATAACAGTGTATATGCTATCATTGTATGTTATGAGATATATTAATGACAACGCTCATGACTCATACTTGACAATCTTGCCATTATTGGGCTGTTCTTCACCCCAATAGTAAAGATCCAACCCAAATGGCACCACTGGAGCATTTTCAACCTTATTTTTCTTGCTCGAACTGGACTGGGATGAACTGGGAGCTGAGGAGCTGTGGTTGAAATATGTCAAACAAGAGACAAAACAAGATAACTTTCATCATAGTTCAGACATTATTTTGCTTGATGATTGTCAGTAAAATGCAGAAATGACATGTTTATTGTTTGTGTTCAGTGTATACGGACCCACAGATTAGCGATGTGTTTTTAAAATCAGTACTTTGAATTGAACCATGTGTACACTAGAGGAAGTAATTGTTTGATCCCCTGCTGCATTTGTGTGTTTGTTCACTTATAATAAATAAACAGGTTCTAATTTTCTATAGTTTTCACTGATAACAGTAATCAACAGCATATGACTCAAACTGTTTAATAAAAAAGATAAAAAAGTTGTAAAATGTTGAGCATTTTTTTGAATAAAATAAGAATTTGATCCCTACAACCAAAATTCTGGCTCCCACAGAGGGATGGTGCGTATGTGGCCACAGCTATGTACAATAAACCATTTACCAATGCTTATCATTTACCAAAATATCCTTTTCTTCAGAAGGGATCACCTGGTGTTGTACTAATTTTAAAGCCATACTAAGCCATAGCACTGAAAAGGCACCGGTGCCACATTTTTCTTCCAGCTACATGCCTTTGTTCTGATAGTTGTTGAAGCCGCCATGTGGCGGCTGCACAAGTTGGATCCTGCTGCTCTTCTAGAAGTCGCTTTAGCCGTCTGGCAGAGGAGGTGGAGGGCAAAGCAGTTGAAGTAGCCATTGGTTTAGAGGATTTGGTAGAGGCTGGTGACGTGGAGGTTGAAGGAGATGGATCCAAGCCTTTTAAAAGAAACCAAGTATTCTTAAATTATTCTAAATTTGTTGCCGTAAAATCTCTTTGCCCTGCTGTTTCAGTGTTTTTACAATACACCACTTCAAGCAAGTAAGTAAATATTATTATTACACCCTGCCAGAATGGTAGAAGGAGCTTGAAAAAAAAGAGCACAAGAGGTATTACATTAGAGGTATTACATTACTCTTTGGCGGTATTACATATTCCAGTTGGTGCTGTGCTGTATCACACAGTGATGATGATGACTGAGTCAAGGAAACATCAGTTTAATTTTACAGGTGTGTGGGAAAGCTTGTCAGTTCATAAAAAGTGAACGCAAAGACTCCAAAGTGTTAGTAAAGTAGGGTAAAACCTGAAAGTTGGGATTGGCCTGTCTCTGTGAATTAACTACACTTCTCACTGTGCTAAAATCTTCAGCTTCAGGTGTGGGACCATCTAATCATGCAGTGCAGGCTTTTCAAGCCAAACTGAACTTGTGTGAGACTGCAGGGGAAAATGGCTGAGTTACCGAGCTGTCAAACAATGGTAACCCAAATTGCCCACACGGTGGTAACCATCACGCATTATACTGAAAATCTGAGCACACTCATCAAGATGTAGCACTTTGCTGACTTGAAAGCACAAAAGTGTAATATTGAACTGCTCAGCAATCCATGTGGCACCAATGTGCAAAAAGTTCATCAAAACCTTCACATGAACCTGACAGAACCTCTGTAACGGCACTGTCAATGTCCCCCCACTGTAGGCCCTGGTGCTGAGCTACAGCAGTGTCTGAAGTTAGCAGTTATTACATGTTCGTGACCTGAACTTTTGCCAATTGATACATGAGTTACATGAATTCTTGTGTTATTTGAGATGCAACAAAGTAGTGAGACAGAAAAAAAAAATGTTTTCCCAGCGTGTCTTTGACGAATGTGGGCCTGTCAGCACGTCCATTCACCTTCACTTGCTGAGTTTTCATGAGCTGAGCTAAATCTGAATGGTGGTTAATGGCAACGTTGCTTTCATGCACTGTGGTTGCTTTATGCTATTATGGATTATGTTTAGCCTCTAGGCAGCATAGGTCATAGGTCAACTGTCCAGGTCATTAACCAGCTGCCTTCACATTGTTTTGCTTTGTCAGCTTCATCAACTATTTTTGTCTGAATATTAGACTGTAGATGAATGTTGATAGTATTATTATCAGCAGTAAGCTTCGGGCATTGATCAACGCTCAGCGGCACTGCTCTGTCAGTCACATTACTACATTTTACCATCACTCAAAACATCTTGTAGACCGTGCTGTTATTGCACAGTAAGCCATGTTGATGTGGCTGTGCAGTTGACCTTTGACCCCTGGTGGATGTTCCCTTGCAGCTCCCTGCCTCAGTTAGATCCACACTGAGCTGCTTCCTTACCTGCAACCCTGCCCCTTAGTTCCACCTCCTTCCATTACTAGTCAATTAGATGGTAAATTAATTAGATGGTATCTGAGGCACCCAAAGTGCCTTTGTGTGTGTGGTGTGTGTGTCAAGGTGATTAGTGGACTAGGTAATGATCCTTTGGATCACTACTAAATTAACAATGCAACCTCTTAATGAGCCCCCATTAGCCCTGCACCTAGAATTTTACAACCCACCCACCCACACACACACACAAAAATATTGCCCTCCCTCAGACCTATCTCTAATAGTGTCTTCAAGATATTAAATGATGGGCAAAATGTTTCAGAAATTGCAGTGGCTTCATAAATAGGAATGGTTACTCAATGTTCATTTAAGAAAATGATAGATATTTTTTCCCACCTTAGGGTTAGGGGTAGGCTTAGGATTACACACTTTTTTCTAACTTTCAGACCTTTCAAAAATAAAGTCAGACGCTCCTTTGATCCTTCTGTTTTTCCTATTTTCCTACAGTATCTCTCAATCCCCTCTCAGTCACTTGTCTTCCCTCTCTTGTTGTGCGTTCTGATTATCAGCCCTCTTATCCCTCCCTCTGCTGTCAGAACACTATCTCTCTTTCTCAAATTAACATTTTAATTACAGGCCCTGTTTAACCTGAGAAAATCAATACCTCTCTCTGGCTTTTCTGTCTTGCTTTTGTCTACGTCTGGGAAAAAAAAAAAAAAATTCCCTCTTCCACAGCCTCTCTCCCTTTCTCACACACACACACACACACACACACACACACACACACACACACACACACACACACACACACACACACACAAACATCCATGTACTTTTATCTTTGTGAAGACTTTTCTAGAAATAATGCATTACCCAGCTCTTTAGTCCCAGGCCACACATACTGCATCTTGCTTGCAGGTTTATTTTGATGTCCATTTTAACAGATTAGAATGTTCGCACAGCCTTTGTCGTTGCGTACCTCGTTGCATGTGTCTCAGCTGCATCCCATTTGGGTCACAGCTGCATGTATCTTGACCTCCAAGGGATGCTGAATTTTTATGACCTACGCGAGCGTCTCAGGCATGTTGTCCATTGTAAATGACATTGGATGTGTTGATAATCATTTAGATATAGCATGCTCCATTTGTCACAAACTAACAGGCAGTGTAAACAGGCTCGTGTGACAGGATGCAGCAGATACGCAGCAGTTCTGCTCCCAAAGATGTGACCCTAACCATCACAACTCAACACCCCACCCTTAACCCTCAAACACCACCAAGTAGGGCCATTTGAAAATGTAAACAATATAAAAAATGTTTTTTCAATGCTAGCAAGGAACAAGCTTTTGAAAGGATAACCAAATAATTGTCATTTTCAACTGTTAAAGTGACAATTTCCAATTTCAATTAGGAACCACTGGCTATATCGGTCTATGATCCACAAACATGTCCGTCATTATGAAGATAAACTTACCATACTCAGCTCGTAAATGCTCTGGGATGTGTGGTTCATATCCTTCTTTCTCTGGAACCTCATCAAAATCATCATCATCGTCATCATCATCATCTCCATCTGAAGAGGCCTTCATCTGAAGAAAAGTAGTCAAAGTTTAGCTATTGTTGATCTTTTACTTTGAAATTTTGCTGTGATATAAGACATAAGGCATTTTTGATGACAAAGAAGAAACATTTCATTGATAAAAAAAACAAAACATGTAAGATATATAGTGCCATAAAAATGATCATTTTTCAGTCTGTCCAGCAAGCATGCTGTCCCGTGGTAAAGGTTGCAGGACATAGTGGTTTGGAGAAGCTGACATTTTTTTTCACGCATTAACAACATTAAATTACAATAAGTGAACCGTCAGTGTGTTTCCTGTGTGTCTTTTATTGACGATAGTTAATGGTAGAAACAGAAACTATTCAACCCATAAGAACTGTCTTATAGTAACTGTATAGTGGTAAATATTGAAATCATTCATTATGATAAAACGTGTCATTTTGGAAGGTGTCTTTAGGACTGAGTTGTATGAATCTCTCCATAAGTCTTCAGGCACGCACACACTCACGTTTAGTTTTAGTTGTCTTAGTCACTGCTGATACACTACTGTAAACGGAAAGACCTAAATGCTGAAACGAATGAAAAGAGTCACATACAGTGTGTCCCCCATTCTGCCATTCAGGGTTGAATGATCTTAGAGAAAAATGGAGGCCAAGGATCATGTTGGAGTGTGTATCTGAGTGGGATGAGCTGCTATCGGTGCTAAGCGAAATTTATGGTTTTTAATTTCTTTGGTGAGGTTGTTAGCCTGACAATGCCAAACATATACTGCCATAAACAAAGATGTTTCCTACAATAAGCAAATGTGTGTTTGCGTGTAGCGGATGGTCATGTTTTTAACATCTCCATTCACAGACACACCCTACACTCTAATAGTAAAACAATCAGAGTGATTATTATTGTAGGAACAACCTCATTTTTTCATCCAACCTCTTGTTTCCTAAGGTCTCTTTTTCATTAGTGCGTAATGACTTTCCGTGTGTAGATGTTTGTATCAGCAGTCCCAAGGGGGACTAAAGAGTGATTTTAATGACTGAGAGCAATTTTTGCTTCCTCTTTGTAATAATAATACGAATAAAGAAATCGGTTTGTGTTAAGGTTATGGCTAGGCTGTAGATGCATGGCCTGTGTTTTCTAACTTATAACCACTGTTAAAAAGAAAGGTGACCTTAATTTGTCCCTTAAGGACTTACTCAACATCAGTCAAGAGATCTGTCTCATCATATACAGGTGAGGCAGTGAGGATGCTGTGACGTATGGAACTTCAAGTAAACAGACACTTATCCAAAAGTTCACTGATAAGAGACTGTAGAATTTATGTTGACTGTCATCTCAACATAACAAAAGAAACCACTGATTACAATTAAATACCAAATGACAAATTCATTTTTTTCACAGTTACTTCATAAATGACCAAATAAAGCAGCTCTAACTGTCCTCAATAACAAGACCACAAAATGGAATAAGCAGTCAAGCAAAAATCATTCAGACTGATAATAAACAGCTGTTAATGCTGCAAATGATGCTTTTCATCTCAAGAGTGTATTGTGCAGCTTAAACACTAGTGTGAGATACTGCACCTTGATCTTATCCATTTCTTTAAATTAAAAGGGGGGAAACTGCATCTAAACTAAAAGTGTAACATTTTAAACACTGAAGCAAACTTTCTCCATTATTCTGCTTCTAATGTACACTTATTCATACTCACAGCACAATACATTCACCCTTAGCACATCAACACGCGCAACAAACAGACGCGGAGATGTAATTTCTCTTGGTTTCTTGCTGTCCGTTTAATGCTGGCTGGTTTAGTCTGCTTTGATCAATGACAGAAGACTTAGAAGTGATCACCTACCTGCAGGAAAATCTTGCACTAACATCATTCCTTTCCCCCCTTCTTTCTGCTTCTTTGTCTCTAATTCACCTTAATTTAATCCTGATAGCATCGAGTGCTGTCGGCCAGCCTGGCAGAGTTGTAAGTCTCACAGTGAAATTAGCCTTTCTTCGGAAACATTTTGCTGACAGGGAGGACAGAGAAAAATATGGCCTCTATTTTTCATGGTTACATGAGTAGGGCTCCCTTGCATTTTAACTGAGATTTGGTTTATTCTGCAGGACACACACATACACACGAGAACAAACACATGGCTACACTTTTACCCTCTGGAGATAAAAACTGCTTCTGTAACTGAAATTCAAGATTTACCAGACAAATTAGATGTGGTAGTTTAAGTAAAACAAAGCCATGTGTCATTGTAATGGGAAAAAAGGCAATACAGATATTGGTCCCCTCCTAAATAAAATAGTCACGGAAGAAAGCTGAATAGAAATGTGTTTTAGTGAAGAAGCGCTGCTGTATGTGTTTTTGTAAAGGTAATATTTCTTTAAAGTTAAAATAGATTCTTGAAAGGAAAAATGGGAAGGAAAAAATAAGCAACGTCTAACAAGTGAATCAATAACGAGTTTGTCTGAAGTTGCTAAAACAAAGGCAATGAATGGAAAAAGCCAGATCCAGTGATGGGTAGGGATGCACATGTGGCCATCGAGACCAAACAGGTTTTTTAACAGGTCTGACGCTGCCCACACTCCCCCCCAGACCCTCTAACGATTTCCCCATGGCACTTATCACCACCACTTCACACCTGCAGTTCCTCCTGATAAACAGGGACCCTTACCCCACTTCTCAAACACTTTGACCACGCTGACTGTCTGGGATGCCGTTTCTAGACCGCTGCTTCCCTCGCCATTTCCCAAGCTAACACCAAGCTTCCATCACCATCTCCACAGAAGAGAGAGTAGAGTTCAGACGCCTGCTTCCAGTGACGTCTGAGCCAATGAACATATGGACTTTATCCTTCTGAAACAATAGAATTTCATTATTGTTTTTCACCAGCCCACAAAATAGTGGAGACCATGTGAGGGGCAGTTGTCACTTTGGATATTAATGTTAATAGCTGAAAGTCTTTTGCATCAAGTATGTAACTTTAAGAGTAAAAGTGACAACTGGAAAAAAAAAGGAAACTCCTGTTTAAACATAATTAGAAACTAAGGCATGTACTGCTTACACAGGTGTGTCACTTATTTGTTTTTTTAAAGAGCCATCCTATTCCACCTTCTACCTCCCTTGCTTCCCTTAAACAACACTCTTATCCTTTATAGAAATGATGTGAGGGCACCACCTCAGACAACTACTCCCCTGACTTCATTTGTCTCCTGGCAAGTTTGATGGTGCTACATTTAAAAACCCATTCAATCTTATAAACCAAAAATTAAATGTAGTCGACTGTGATAGGCACTCAGTGCCTCTGCTATTTATATGCTAATGTACACCCGGCCCTGCCAAGGCCTGGCAGATTATTAGTGCACGGCCATAAGTCAGGTGTATGGCAGGTTAACTATCACACACAGAGGGAGAAAAGGGGTGAGAGGAGGAAAGTAAAGCAGGAGTAGTAGAAAAAATGGGTAAATGGAGAAAAAAAACAATATGAGATGTCACCATTGTCTTCCTGACAATTTAATATAGCTCTCCACCTGGATTAACACACATTTGCTGACCACATTATTTTATTCTACACACTTATATTTTAGGAAATCGCTTCTTGCTGAGTGTCTCATTCTGCTTTTGTTTTTATGACACACATGTATGCATAAAAAGGCACAATCATGCATGAGATAACAACAACAGCATCAACCAGTCAAAAGTCACCTGTCCATCACAGAAAACACAAAGTCAACCTGATGTGCAAGTGATTGAGCTACGTGCAGTTGCTCAGCCAAACATGATAGAAAGAGTGATAATGATTTTTTTTAAATGCACGTTACTTTCTGGCAAGGATGCTGATATAGTTTAATTTGGAAAAATGGCAGCTCATCATTGAGAATGGCCGGGAACACATCCAGATTAAAAGGTGTGACTCGGATTTTACAACCGCGATTAGACAGAACTGATATGGAATATGATGAAGAGCACAGTGAAGTTAACAGGAAATGCCATCAATATGCAAACAATAAAGACTTCGTCAACTTACAGGGATGAATTTAATCAAAATTGTTATATGCAGAAGAGATGTTGTCTGTAAAGTCTGTAACAGATCACTGCTATTGAAGGATTTTAACATATTTACCACTTAATTAGGCCAATAGCTTCCAGCAGAGGCTGATCTCTTTGGTCTTGATTTGCCACAACATCCCACATTTCTATTACCACATTACACAATTCATTAAGACTGAAAAAGGATCCCCTGGGATCCCTTGGTAATGAAAAAAAAAAAAAAAAAAAAAAAAAAAAAAGCTCTTCACACCCCAGCCTGAAGCATCTCTTTTGCTTTGGTTTATTACTCGGCTCCGCCCCACCAGCCACCATCAAACATGCTAACAGATGCAAGCTCTTTGTGTCTGGGGAGCAGTCAGCTCATATGATGTATAAGGTGACATCTTTATTTCGCTAACCTTGCCTGGCAGGTCTATTAGCAAGCCCAGAGCTTCCTGAATCTTTTCCTGTCAGTGAGCTTATTTTCAGCTGTCTGCTTCACTTCCCAACCTGTCTCAATCTGTGCTCAAAACAGTCGCTATTATGCATTCTTAGCTACTGCCAAAGTGAAATTACACAGTATTATTCTTTATTTTCTCTTGAAAGCTCTGGTGTGACAGTCCTTTAGTGACCCCTGTGGGTCTGGGAAAACTGGTTGGCTAGTGTGACCCTATGGCCTGATGGTAGCATTGAGGTATGTAGATTTCTCCCTGTGCCCCTGTCCCTGCTGGACCCAGACGGTGACCATATTGTGCTTAAAAAAAAAAAAAAAAAAATGTGTCTCATTTTGAGTTAACATTGTTTAATATGCTGTTAAACAAATGCCAAATCTCATAAAATGAGTCGTTACATTTAAAAAAAAAAAATCACCAGATGGGGCAATTTTCTCCCCATCAGTCAGTTCTGATATTATTGAGAAATATGATTCTAAATGTCTCACCTTTCTGAGCTGACATGCTCTTGATTTTAAACAATGGCTAATGAGCTAAAATTTTTGTCTAATAAAAAAAAAATTCTTTTTCTAATAAAAAAAAACCCTACATTTTCAGATTGAGAAGATAGGTATATCCTGTAATTACAGCAAGGGTTGATTGTTTTCTTAATGTAATAATTCAGTTGTTCTTCCCCCTTTTCAGACCGAATAAATATTTGTGTTTAGAAGTCTCAATGAATAAGTTTTAAGCGTTCGCAAAAAAATGTGAAAGGAAAAACTGAAATCCATTAGTAGTTTTGGGTCCAATCTCCCTGCCTGTTATTTCCACCACAAGCTAATACAGCAGGCTAAAACTCTATTAGCAGATTTAAAGTACAAATGAAAAGAATGGAGTTGGAAGTTGAGAAATAGAGGCTTTCTTTGTTTATCTTGAAGAAGAGGTGGCCACATCCATTGTGCTGTGATAAGATGGGTTATCAGCAGTAACAAGACTTGGGCCTGTATGAATGGAACCCTGCCTGAGTGAATACACTATTTCAAAAAGATATGTTTAAATAATCCTGATTCCATGCTAAAGCACTGTTAGCGGCACATAATAGATTCATGTGGGATTCTAATGGTAATAGTTGTTACTGAAAACTTTCTTACAAAAAAGACTAAGACACTGAAACATTCACGTATACAAAGAGATGTGAAGGGCCAGGACTCCAGATTATTAGTCAGTATTTGTCCATAGATGTATGTTTAAAGTCACTGATCTGTTAAACATTGATTTATTGTATTAGTCACTCTGACTGATATAAAATATGCCAGAAATAAAATAGTAAAGCCTTACATTTCTATAAGAAATGCAATAAGTTTGCCAATGTTAATGGATAAAATATCTTCATAGAGGGAAAACGTATTAAACTGAGTTTGAAATTCTACTGAATTTAGGATCTATCACTAGAATGATCAACATACTGAAAGCAAATTGCCATAAATTTGTCCCTATCATTATCAAGCACTGACTACTGCCATCAAACTGAACTAAAACTATCATGAACAAATAAGAAACATCTGTTTGTTGTGTGAAATTTAGCCAGTGTAAAAGAATTTGGGTTCTTGTAGAATAAATAGCCTGTATTCCATTATTCTATTTAAAATTCTTCAAATAATGTCAGTTTCTTATTTTAATCCTTCCACTGTCCTACCTCAATTAATTTTCATTTTTAAATCTATCCATTTTATTTGGAAATATATTGAGATGCCCGATGAGAGAAACAAATTGTGAGGCGTATCAGTGGTCTGATAGGGAAGGACCTTGTAATGGAAGGCCTTTTAAGGCTAAAAAGGAAAAGCTAATTATGATAAAGGGGCTGTAAGTTGTATGGTTATCGCAGCGCTGGTCCTGCTGGTGCAGCAGGCTGGTCCCTGACAGTGATAACCAGGCAGAGCAAGACACCTTGCGCTCTGTCACTGTCACTCTGCAGCTCAGTTTAGCTAAAGATGGATTCACAAGCTGCAGCTTTTATGCCTTTTTTTTTTTTCCAAATGCTTATAGCACTATCCATTCATTGGTTCTTTAGAGCTTAAGAGTTGCTTGTGGAATCGTCTTTGTCAACATTGGGTTGATGATTTTCTCAAATGACAACTTAATGATATTTTGGCTCAAACAAAAATCAGAATGATAATTTTAAGAAAGATGTATAGCTGCATCTAGCTATACTGCATAATAGCTTTCAAGCCATAGGGCATATTAGTCGTAGTCAGGAAAATTAATGGGTGTATCCTCCCCCTTTGGTCCCTAATGCCTTTTGTTGGTTTCTGTTGCATTATGCATTATATCACTAAGCTTTGCTAGTTCACTTCACTTCTCTTTACAATAAATGTCCAAGACACATTCCTCTGGGAGCCGAAAGAAGCAGGAACATTTAAAATTAAAAACTATAAAGGTAAACTTATGAACACAATACCAATGTGAAGTTAAAATTAAAAAAATGTATTTAAAGCATTTCAGTCAGAGAATGTTAAGTATAACATGTAGCTGCTAAGTCTTAGGAACACTCAACGGGAGTTTTTAGTTGAAAAAAAAAAAGACTGAAAAAAAAAAGACTGTGTAGTGACTGATTGTAGTGAGAACAGCTTAATGGCAACGAGTTGAGATATTTTACTGGCTATTAGATGCTGGAAAAAGTAACAGGAAAGACAGATCAAAATAAAATTAATGGTTTGATTAGTGTATTTAAACTACTGAAATGCTGAAAAGCTCCAATGTCATAAAACCTTCTTTTTAAAAAACTGCTCCTACTTAAGTGTGTGCTTTAGGGAATAAAATTAGAGTAAGAAAATGGTAAAAAAAAAAAAGTTAAATATCACACATAAGACATTATTATCACTCCTCTGGAATAGAACAATCGTACTATAGATGGCTGACATCATTCATGTAAGATGTCGCCATCTGCTGGCCATGAATTATACTTAGTGTAACCATGGAACCATTAAAAGATGGACAAATGAAATAATTAAATATGGATTTTATATAAAATGTGTTAAAAAAAAGCAAGAATACCAGTATTAAGCATTTTCTCAAAATATTTCTCCAGTTGTAGTGTCGACTAGTTGTTTATGTTCTATAAAGGTTATAATACGTAAAAGAAATAGTGACTTAGTCACTACTAATTAACATTACACATGTATTTTTATGTAGATTTGGAGCTGAAAGTAGTTCATTACAATTCAAATACTGGAACATTGTTCATAACTCACCACTCTGCGAACTCGGCTCTTGTAATCAATGTGAAGTTCTTTATGTTTCTGCAGAGCAGCTTCTAAAGACTGCTTTAGATCCAGAGCTCTTCTCATAAGCTGCTGCTCAGCACCTGACTTGGTGAAGACCTAGATAGGCAGGCAGACAGACAGACATTCAGATAAATATCTATTACCTAAAGAGCCAGAACACTCGTTTATTTAGCTTCAAAAAGGCCCCACTACACACCCTGTTGCCGGTGTCATTTGGATTCCCTAATGTAAAATCCTTCTAAACAGTCCTTCATTCAAATTATAACCTGTTACAGTTTAAATCAAGCCGATTTTCTCATACTCTCACAAAATAATTGGGAAAGAAACCTTTCTGATTCGCTATCTTGATCCTTAAGGACAAGCAATAATAATCTAAAGCTGTAACGTAACCAATTCAGTCAGTGTAACTGTAGAAAGATAACTGCTTAATTTCAAACATAATTTTATCCCAAAGTTAAATATTTGATAATGTGTCTCCAAACAGAGCCTGATGTGTTTGTACTAACCTGAATCCAGCCCTGAACAGCAGGTAGGTGTTTGAAGGTTAATAGTCTATGAAGGTCTATCAGCGTGGAGACAACAGCCTCATTATCTTCCGTTTCTTTAATATAAAGATCTGGAACAGACAACCATATTAAAAACACATCTAACAAAGTGACCGTTGGTAAAATGCATTTTAAATTGGTAAGCTTGTTTAAAATGTCATCGTCTCTATGTATTAATCATTAAACCCACCACGGCTGATGTTGAGGTCTAAACTGTAAGAATGAGAGACGAGTCCAGAGCTCCGTATAAAGGAGTCATCCTCGTCTTCACTGTGTCCCTCTTCCTCATTCCCATCTTCTTCCTCCTCTCCCTTTTTTCCAGCTGCCTCTTTATTGTGCCTTCTTCTTTCCTCCTGCTCTGTCATGGGTTCATCTTTGGCTCTCTTTCCTTCCGCACAGTTTTCCTCTTCTTGCCTTTCTTTTATCATTGTTTCTTTCCCATCATCCACCAGGTCTCTGCTACAGCAAGGCTGTTCATATGCAGACGGACATTCACGGGCTGCTGGAGAGCTTTGAAGTCTACTCTGGAAGTCTGTGAGGTCAAACTTAGGGAAAAGAAGCTTCATACAGGATTCCATCTCTGTCAATGCCGCCTCTATTTCTTGATATGAATCTGGTGATGAAAGAACTGTACTTAATACTTTTTCCAAATCTTTTACCCTAACTTATTCATTTTGTGCCGTGTTTGAATAAAAACAATTTCAATATCAGATATTAGTATTTCTAAAATCAATAGTGTTCGGCGCTTTAGTATTTACCCTCCATGTCTTTGGATGCTGCCTCCACTTTCTCCTTGTAGATGGCCTCCATTCTTCTCTGTCTCTCCTCATCCCTCCTCCTCTCTACCACTGTTCTAGCCTCAGCATCCTGGAAGTCCACCTGAGACAATGGACATGTAAAATGGTCCCAGATTGTAGCAGGCTTAGAGAAGATGGGCTGAAACTGAATGATCTGAAATTGCAATCTGTTCATCACAGCAACTAATCCCACAGTAAACACATTTGTGCAACAATAATATTTAAGGTGTAAATATTAGTAGTAGTATTTGGGAAAAAAAAAAAAAAACATGTAGTTGGCCTTTATTAAAACTCCTACTGGGACAGTTTGGATATTTATCCCTGTCTCTAAAAAAAGCTCAGAAACTGTTACAAAAGAAAAACTATATGAATAGCTAACATTTGAGAATGTATCAATACCACAGCAATCCACTGAAGTGTTTGGAGGGTAATCTGATGCTATTTAGGAAGCAATAGGTTTGGTCATTCTTTGTAGCATTTTGTTACGTGGTAAAGAATTTCAACAACAATTGGAGGCCACGGGGAGCCAGACTGACAACAGATGCGGCCCATCATCACATCCTTGGTAGTGACATACATTCCACATATCACAGATGCAAGGTTTTAAATGTCCTTCCTGATGGATTTACTTTCATGTGTAGAAGCGGTGATGAACTGTGTTGGCAGACAATGACCTTGTTGAATCATGTGTTGCTATATCTATTAGGTAATTCACTCAGAATAAATGTTTTAAATCTTACCTTTTTAACTTTTTTAAGAAAATGATAGCCTAAAGCTAACTTTTTGTAAGCCCCCCCATACGTAGAGTGCCATGACTGAACGGTCTGGATAGCCAGCGCCCTCAGCTTTCTCGCTACTTCTTTAGGAGGGGGGAGGGGTTGTTCTGAGTCCGTCTCTACCGTCAACTCCAAAGCCTCCTGCAGAAGAAAAATCAGAAGTAGGGTTGTTTTTTTAATTTTATTTTACTCCTGAACAGTCATAAAAAGGAACAAAATAATTTAAGGTTTTTAAAGATTTTCAAGTCACGTTGATGTGACAAATTAAAACCTCTGACTCTGACCTGCTGCTCAAATTCTAAAGATGGTGTTTTACAAACTCCTCATTGTGTCAGACATTTTAGCTCTTCATAAAGTACCTTAAGTGTTACCTTATAACCAGAATGAGGTAAGTAATGCTTTGAAAATATGTTATGTTTCAGACCTGGAGGTTGTCCACCACTAAAGTTCTGAAGTGATGTGATCTGGAGAAAAGCTCGTTGGTTATCTGGAGAGCAGAGAGTCGGATCTCAGAGTGGTCCTGGTTGAGCTGGGACATCACTAGGTGATACACATGGTCTATGCAGTCATTAGACATTCTGTGAAGAAATACAGATGCATAAAATTAGCTTATATACGCACTGTATTTAAAATGTCAAAAACATGACATATTTCAGAAAGTTAAAAAACAATTAAAAATTTAAGTTTCAGTGTATGAAATTGACAAAGTAAAAAAAATCAAAGCAAAAAAAGAAAAACCTATTTGAAAAATATATATTTTCAAAATTCTTTCAGAGCAAGATGAAATTTGTGTAACACTGAATTAATTAGAAACTGAATGTTTTGTAGATGTTATAGTGGCATGGTCCAAATCATTGACTCTTTTAATAACTTTTGCAGAGGGAAAAAAAATATTAGCTATTGTAATCAGTTATTATAATATTAGTTATCATCGTATTATATTTGAACAACTCAATGCCAATAAAACGTAATTTTATGTTGTTATATTATTATTTGTCCTCTCTTTCTCAACCCAAGCAGCCACCACAGATGGTTACTCAAATATCGGGTTGTGATTTATATCAGTAGTAATTTTTCTTCCTCGCTGTTGTCACTGTGGGACTGGGTCTCTTTCAAATATATCCACAAAGATGTTATACTGCTTTAGGGAATAACCATATCATTGGCCAAACTGAGACGCACTTGCAAATCTTCTTGATTTCCTTCATCTTGTCCTGGTTGAGCTGCGGCTGTCCTGACGTGGTCAGCTCCTCCACCAACTGAGAAAGCCTGACCCGCTGAGACAAATCCATCAGCCCTCACAAACAGACCTGTCAACGTGACACGCTACATGTATTACCTACCGTAATAACACACGAATGAGAGACAACAAATGCTATAATCGATTTCGACGTCATCTTATCGTGCTTTGTATTCATTAAATACAAAGGGCAAGCATGAAAAAAAAAATTCACGACAAAGCTATCTCTGGCTCTCTTGAAACTGCTACAAAGCTAACAAATGTAAACAAAGCGTATCTCTTTGACCGGTTAGTTACCTGCCAATAGTTTAGTAACTCCAATTCAATTCGAGTGTCCAAGCCAAGCCAGAACCCATTTATGACAAAAAAAAAAAAATTGCCCTTAATTGAAGATATATCCTTTGTTTCATTTATACATTAGCCTGTATTCACGGTTTCCTGACTGATTAACATTTAGTTCCGGTGGCTGATGACTTTTCCGGTTTAGGCACAGGTTTCAGAATAAGAGCACGGATGAATTTCAATTCCAATCATTTAAAGCTTACACTTTTGTTGAGATCAAACAAATTGCATCATTTACGTCCGTTACTTTACATGCTTGTTGGTCTTATTCTATCAGATGCTTACTTTATATTTATACTCATTTATACATGTTTTGGAGATGGGTTAACGCAGTGTTTATGTGACAAAAAAGGAAATAAATGACTTTATTGATCATCTTGAGCAATTTGTTGTTCTTTCACCTCCAACTGACCAGTAATGTCATAATATGAAAATAAATGACAAATTAATGGATCACACAATAACATTCCGGATGTCTATTTTATGTCGTAATACGTTTTTCTGTCGGTAGGTGGCAGTCCTGACCCATTATTGCATTGGTGCCTCATGTAGAGATTTTGAGTAGCTGTGTGTGCAGCGCTAGTGAGTTATTGCTCCAGCGCTTATAGATTACAAGTTCTACACCCCTAAACACCAGTGGGCTCAAACACATGTCCATGTCATAATTCTGTCACATGACTACAGATGTGTTTTGATTAAATCAAGTTTCTTACATGACACCTTTCTGTTGTATTATACTAATATCTCTAGTATTGCCTGGTTAATACTACCAACGTGCCCAAAAAGTGCAAAAGTTTAGCTTTCACTGGAGGTGTGCCGGGAAGCACTGCTTGAAGGCCAGACTGATGTTTGCCAGAAAAGAAGAGGAAGACTGGGACTTCTGTAATGTAGCAGTGTTCTCTGCACAGATGAGTCTAAAATTGAACTATTTGGACACCAGAACTTATAATTAAGATAATATTTAGTGGGGTAGTTTAATTTTTTGCATCACTGCTCAATGTGTAATTGCTGCCTCAATGCAGAAGGGAAGACATGTTCTGTAAAAGAAAGCCATAACATGTAGTGCCTACATGCATCTGAAACGTGTTGGCATCTACATCTAAAGATAATATACATATTGTTCCACAAAGGGAGCTCATTCACAGAGAATAATACTTCAGTTATCAGTAGTGTGGGAAAAAAGTATTAATACAAATATTTTTCATTTGGATATGCCCAAAAATTAAGTCTTTAACATATAATGACCAATTAAGCCTCATCATCAGGCTCATGAAATAGAAATAGTTCCTCGATATTCACAGGCAGCAGTCAATCCAGGTCCTTCTGCAGAAGGGAATGCGCTTTAAAATAGCTCACTTTCTCACAGTCAGTGACGCCCTGTGCTCTTTCCTGCTTTGTACCCGTATACATGTTATTGCATCAGTATCTTCGTCACTTTATTTGAACTTGTAAGGCATCTATAAGTTCCACAATCTCTGAGAAATAGCCATACTCTTCTCCCATTATCCTCTCTGTCTGCACCAGTTCATGGTAATAGTCTCTAAGAGATATTAGAGATTCCAGCAGAGAGCCATCAGTGCGGTACTGGTCCGAACATACAGGAGCCATCGCTAACAAAGCCCTCAGAGTCTGGAAGAAAACGACACAGAAGCATTGGTTCTCTTAATTTGTCTGTATGAATTTCCTACAAGGTAATGGTTTCAAATAAGCACCTTCTCTCTGTGGTCATGTTCAGAAGACTTTAGTTGCTGTGGGACCAAAGTGCACCAGCCCTTCTCCAACAGCTCCCCATTCAAGGACACCTCAGCATACTGACGGACACGTTCGTCATGAGCTGGGTCGTGCACAGCGTTCTGTCCTGCCTGAGAAATCAGTTCCTGGAGGAGAGAAAAAAAAAAATCAATGTCAGGTTGGTCAACATCATCAGGCAGAACCAACAGCCCAGAACTTAAAAAATACTTGTAGTGTTTGTAAATCTGGTCAAATATCACCAAGAAATGCCTGATGTACACACATGGAAAGCACTACGGTTAAGTAGCGTGACCTTGCTCTATCAGCATACTGTATATATTGTATAGCATTATATTTCTCTTTAAGAAAAACACTTTAGAGGACAATTGTTTTCCATTCAGGCCTATTAAAGTGGCCTCAAAACAACTGGCCTCAAAAATTCAAAAATTGATTCATTACTTGAACATAACATTCAAATATTGGCAGGTGTTTTTGTACCTTCTCACTTATCATGTCATACAACATGGTGACAATGCGTGTACGCAGAACTCCACCTTCATCTACCCAGAATAATTCCGACAGGACTTGGAGCCCTCCATGTGACAGAAAGTGACGCTGTGCGTACGGGAAATGACGTAGCAGGGATGCTAAAGCAAAAAGAACCTGACAGGCGAGAAGTTAGACAAAGAAAAGATCAGAAAACCTTTTTTTAACTTCAGCGGTGGGCAGGATTACATACCTTCTTTTTGACTTGCAGTGAGCGTGAAGTGGCTAGCAGTGTCAACAATGTCTGCAAAGCTCCACTCTCCACAGCCCTCACCTGAACCATGGGGTTACTGCAGAAGAGAGACATGGCTGTCAATGGAGACGGAGGGACTCAGCCACCACAGGTAGAGGGACTAGGCCACCACAGGCAGAGGTACTTCAGATAAAAAAAAAAAAAGATTACCAAAATCCCCTCATAAAATTCTTAGAAACAAACAATCAAAAACGAAACTTTTATAATCATGAATTTAAAACTATCCCTACACATCCCTAAAAGTGGTTGCTAGCAGTTAACCAAAACTATTTAATGACTATTAAATGATGAATCATATTTACTTCATATAAATATGCAGCCGTCAATATGAATATGGATGAGCAACGCAACTGGACTGATATGAACTGCTTCAGTTCATCAGGATTATTTATGTTCTACCTGGCTAAGGCAGATCCCAAGACAGATGCAGAACTTTCCTGTAGTTTGACATCAGAGCTGTTCAGAACCTGTAGAATTAACTGGAAACCCCCCATGGAACACAGGGTCTGACCATTGTCCACCTAACACACATATACAAAGACATTCAGAATCAACCATGAAGGCTAATATGTCTTAGCTGTAACTGTTACATTACGTCTGTGTAGGTTCTCATTCATCCAGGTCATAGTTATCCAAGGTTAGATCTCTGTATGCAACTGGACTTGTTAAGGTTTTTCTTGAAGACTTTTCGCCTCCTCTCCATAAGGCTTCTTCAGTTCAAAACTCGCTGGGGACAGAGCTCAAAAATATAGCCCTTGTGGACCATTAGTGTGCTAATGATCCAGGTGGTCACCTGAGAGTCATTGGCCTAGTTTCACTTGGGGTGTTTCGCTCTTTGTCTGCTGGGTCACATGGTGATGAGTCACCAGGTCTCGTGAAACGGTGTGAACGTTTGGATTGCTGATGAAAAGAGTGGAGGACTGCATTGTATGTGGGTGATAGAAAGTGCCTTAGTCCACCACCTTTGTTTAAAGATTGGTTTTCCAACTTGACGTGGGTGGCTTCCTTGACACCCCTCTCAAACCAGTGATCTTTGGCCAGCACACGTACTTGACTGTCCTCAAAGGAGTGTGCACTTTCTTTTAGGTGTAGGTGTACTCCTGAGTCCTGTCCTGAAGAGGTGGCACATCTGTGTTGGGCCATTCGTTTATGGAGGGGCTGTTTTGTTTCTGCTGTTTTGGAGGATTCTCCTGAATTTTTCCGAAACCCCAGACAAGTAAGAGGTAGAAATGCTGTGATGTTTAGTTCTCTCCTCTTCTTTGCTGGGGTATCGCTTTTTGGAGGTCTTTGTGAAGGCCCAGTCTGGGTAACCACATATTTTAAGCACTGTTTTAAGATGTCCCTGTTCCTTCTTTTTCCCCTGGGTTGTGGTGGGTACTTCTTTGGCCCTATGTTGTAGAGTTTTGATCACACCTACCTTGTGTTCCAGTGGGTGGTGTGACTCAAATAGAAGGTACTGATGTAGGTACATTGTACCTGTAACCTCAGGCACAATGCTGAGGTTTCTGTCGAGGAAGTCAGAAAGGACAGAGGACAGAACCCTCACCGTCACCTTGTGACCCAGCAGACAAAGGGGAAGCGCCCCAAGTGAAACTAGGTCAATGACCCTGCCAATGACTCTCAGGTGACCTCCCAGATCATTAGAACACTAATGGTCCACAAGGGCTATATTTTCGAGCTCTGCCCCAGCGAGTTTTGAACTAAAGAAGCCTTCTGGAGAGAATTCGAAATGACCTTAACAAGTCCAGCTGCACACAGAGATCTAACCTCGGATATGATAGGTTACCTGGTGGACCAGGTATTCAAGCTCCTCTAGGATTTGGAGCTTCTGCTCTGCAGTTGATTGACTGCTGTTCAGCTGCTCCAGCAGGCGTTTTATGATCTACACATTTTACAGAACAGATCAAATGAATGAAAAGAGCACTTCTACAAACAGTGGCAGCTATTCACATTTAAAGGCTTGTTTCCAATCTATTGTCTCTTAAATGAGAGACAATGGGAACGGAAGAAGAATGATAGGATTGTGACATTATCAATTTATATTATTTGAAGTTTATCATTAATTTTCCTACTACAACAGACCTTCAGGTCATGTTCAGTAGTTACAGGCTCTGATAGTCTAATATACCTGGAAATCTGTCTCCACCAAAAGATCCAGCTGAGACATGTCTTTCTTTAACTCCTCCAATGAACGAAGTTTTGCAGACACAGTGTCCTAAAACACATAAGCAACAGGGGACAAACTCATTGCAGTTGGAGTTTTAACTGCAAGAAAGAAAAAAGTGCATAGTTGGTATAATAGATGTCAAAACTTATGTTATCAGTTTTAAACAGTGAACTGTCATAGTGTCAGTACAAGTGCCGATTTAGATCTAATCAATAAATAAACCTGGCACATTTTAAACCTTGTTAGATTGCTTTTGGGGCACAATTAATAGACAAGTTTCAAAGAACAGATTTGCAACGCACAGAGTCCAGCGCGTTTACTTCCACTTTGACCAGACGATGCTGTTTTGTTCTTGCTCCATTTGCCCCATGTATCGCTGACTCAGTTGCATTAGGAAACCCTTCTTTAGTAAAATGTGTTTTTAAGTGTAGAAATAAGTCAGAAGTTCATACTTTCAATCCAACTGGTGTTTTCATATAAACTTGTGGCAAACCTGTACACAAAGTCACAGTGAAGTGATACCAGTGGGAGAGGCATAGATGGACAGGGCAGTAATCGACTACGCTTGTACACATCTGATTGAGTCCACGCTAGGAGAAATACAATCATTCACTCGAATAATCGACAGTTGCTATTGCTAATGCTAAGGTGCCTTTTCAATTCGAGCCAAAGTGAGCATGAGAGTGAGGGATGTAATGGGGATCCTCCTGATGACAACCTGGGAGACACGGAGGATAAAATGGGACATAATGGATGGTGTTTATGGGGAAACTGCATTCCCATGCCTACCAAGGGTGTCGGTGTGTTGTGAAGAGATGCGACTCCTCACAGCAGCTGTCAGGTAACAGTAATATCTTGTTAATTTTATCATAATCATTATTATATTACTGCAACTTGGTCTTTAGCCGTGGTCGACTGAGACATTCAAAATCATCAGGAGAGAAGTGCTGAGGACAGAAAAATGCATTTTTTGAGCAACTGAGTCAGCGTGCATTTTCCCACTCTCCTCCGTTTTCTATTGCCTAGAAAACAGATTAAAGTTGATGCCTCTGTTGCCTTTCGATTGGAAATTACACCAGAAGGTGGTGCAGCGTGGTATTTTGTCGTGATGCAGAGAAAGTATGTCACAAGGGTGAGTTGCCCAGCGTGTACTGAATATTCTGTAATTCTGTTGGCCCTAGAATGTGTAATTATGTATCATGGTTGCCTCCACTGGAAAAACATGGAATTACTTTAATTATTCTAAATCAGGCCACTATGACTTGATTTCTTACCCGTTCCTCTATATCTCTGTCAACCACGTTCATGTCCTCTTTTATTTTCTTCATGGCTCGTTTAAGTTCATCAGGACTAAAGGAGAAATGTGTTAGTATTTTTAATCTGGTAAATCTACTTTTTCTTCTTTAATTATCTGTTACTCTGGACCCAGACCTGTGATCTTGTGTCCAGTACTTCAGTTGCTCTTCTCCCATTTTCACCTCCCGCTGACCAGTCTGCAGATTCAGTCTAACATGGGAACCTGCTGGCACTGCCTGACCTGCATATGTGATAGAGACACAAGCAAAAAAAAAAAAAAAAAAAAAAATGTTTAAAACACGAGTTGACCTCTGACTTTATCAAAGAAGCAGAAAGTCTAACACACCAAAACAGCTAATACATTACCTGGTTTAAGTGTTTGCCAAACAGGACTTGTTTGGACCACTTCTAAATGTTCTTCAGTCTCATCAACATAGGGCTCCTCTTGCTCATCACTACCTGCTTCTGCTCCATCTACATTCTTCACCACTACTAATGAATTCAGGGGACTTTTGGTGGCTGAGACTTTCTGAAACACACAAAATATAGTCATATGTATTAAAAGTTCTGGATTCTAAATAATAATAAAGTCCCCTCCTACTCAACAGCTCATAAGTGTCTGACATGAAGTACTGTAGGACACACCTGTTGTTCTAGATTGCTCTCACACAAATGCAACAGCAGAAGAACAGTCAGGGTTGTACTGCTGAATATTAGCCTCATCATCGTCACTGAAACACAGAAATAATATGATCATTGCCTCAAACCCTATAGGGTTTGGTCTAAAGTCCTAATTTATCTACTGACAAAAAAATGTGTCTCATTGCGCTATTCTCCATCAATTAACTTTCTGTTCACTTTTGCAAGCTCCATGGATTATTTTCCAGGATCTTTTTAACGTAAATATTTAAGCCAACAAATCGAATATAACTGTAAATCAAAAAAGCAATTGGTATTTTAAAAATAGACATGCGACACTGGAGCTACCAATGTGGCTATAACAGGGTATGCGAAAAGCGGCCTGACTGTAATGACGTAGCTGTCATATTAAACAACAATCAATTTAACAAACGGATCAACTTTGGTCCTGGATGGATGGATGAATCAACTCACTTCTCACCGACAATGAAGAGACGCATACTCAAACACTTTCTCCTTTGGTGTCGCTTAGTTAAAATACCCACATGCCGCGGTTTTCCTCATTTGTGTCAGTGTTTACTAATTTCTCATTGGTCCACGTAAATCAATGCCTCCGTAAACCTATAATTGTAGTTACAACGGCTTGCAATGATTATTACTGCCATCTACTGGTATGGAATGTAATTAGGATTAATTAAACAAACCTGTCGTCTTCTATTTACCAATGATATATATATATATAATACGTGACTAGATCTTACCTTTGAAAATTAAATTGTAATAAAATAAAAAAAAAATTACATATATATCTATACTGTATATATCTATCTATATATATATGAACACACATATATATATATATATATCCTGTGTGTGTGTGAATTTGTCATGTAGTGTTGCATATTGCTTAGGCTCAAAAAAAAAGTAATACTTTGAAAACTTGGAGCCTGAATTGAAATTTAAAAAATTGAGAAATAAAAATTGAAATAAAATTGAAATAAAATCAAGGACCCAAAATATTGTACAACATTTTAACATACATATGATTTAAATATTTTGACAGACAAAGTGCAGTCAGGTAAAAGTCAACTTATTATGACGATATAAACCAGACAGAGCAACATGTCCACAACTCCACATGTACCCGCATATTAAGCAGAGTATTACTGCTGAGCACACTGATTCTCCATACTGCTGTTGGAGCTCACATGGATCATCTCCATCTTTTTCTTCCTTTCCTGCTTCTTGTTCTGTAGCTGGTTCTCATCCTTCTCTTTACAGTCATTTACAGGAGACCTGAGGCAGAATCAAGAGATAACATAAAGGTTCTATTTAGATTATTATGCTAGTGATGTCTCTACAGACCTGAAATACATATTAATGTTAAACAGTCTTTTATAGATTGTAAAGATTAAATCAGATTAAAGAACCAGGTTAAATGTAAGACAATAATTGAACATTTTATGGAACAATTAATTGAAACAGAATGACACACACACTGTAGTGCAATGCAAAGTCATTCAATTCTAATCACTTATGACCTGTGTTATAAGAATAACAGTCTGCTTTATGGAAATTTTGCACCTGCTGATTTGACACAAACATAATAACCTGGGATTGGGAATCACAACAGGCACTTCTGTACTAATCTTTACACACTTGGCAGGTCGTGAACCAGATTCAGAAGCTGGAAGGGAAACACAGAGAGACACATTCCACGACATTAATATTTTTTAGAGGCCTTGCTGCTGTCATGGAAAATGGAAGAAGATTCAAAGCAGCAGAGTCACACACACCTTGAGTGGAGCTCTGTATTTCATCTTTATGAACAGAAGATGCTTCAGGTTCTGTGGTCTTGGTATTTGTTTCGTCCATCTCCACAGCCAAAACCTGCTCAAACCGCCCAAACGACTGCTTTGAAGAGGAAGCTACATCAAGAGGAAGCTTCTCTTTCTTCCTCTTCTCAGGCAGATTCTTTTTGGCCTCTAAATGCAAAAATCATTGTTATATCATGCTGCGTCATAATCATCATCTTCATTGTAGTAGTAATAGTAGCATTGTTACCTTTTGGCTCATATTTGTGCTGGAGCTCCTCTACACGTACTTGGAGTTTGATCTTGTCACTCTGAGCCTGTATGAAAAATGGATACATTTCTGGATGCATGTTAGACAGAAATAACGTAATAATAAATGAAGGAAATCTTAAAATTTGGTTTGACAAATGGACCTATTTGATGAATGCTCTTGTGACTGAGACTATGCTTCTAATATTTCCTAAAAAAAAAAAATCTTGTTACCTGTTTGAGCAGCCGTTCTGATGAGAAGAGTTTCCTCTCAAGTTCCAAAGCTCTCTGGCTTTCTGATAAAGATTTCATCCTCTGTAATGAAAGTTCATCTCCTAAACGCTCTGCATCCTTACTGAAGATAAGCAGAAAATTCAATTCAACCACTGAATGTATATAGATTTTGAATAAAAGCAAGCAACCCAACACATGGTGGTGATTGAGCCTTTCGACAGAGGCCCTTGACAAGGGCTCATGTGAGGAGAACTAAAAGACAGGTCTCATTTCTCCCCAGTCCAATTGATTTACTTCATGCCAATTGCCCTTGAGGTTGCTGTTCTTGCACTGCTATTGCTTATTTGCACATCCACACATTACAATACATGGTAGCAATTTTCCATTCTGGTATGAGTTCGGGACTGCACATTTGTCAGTGAAGTTTTGTGTGCTTTTTTTTAAATAATGTTTAGACTTTTAGACTATACTTGGGTCTTATTCTCACTGCTCATTGTCATTTGTGTGTGCTCCTGAGTTTCTGATTCTGAGTAATAACTAATAACACTGTCACATAGTTTACATCTTTTCTACTTTTGTCCTTTGTGTGTCTTTAATGCCATCTTGTCCTTTTAAAACCAAAAGTATTCGAAGTTTATATTGTGTAACCATGTGACTTCGACAAAGAAAAACATCAAAAACAGAATATGTAAACAGTGCTGAAGTTCGACTCACACAGCGTTATCCAGCTTCATTTTGAGCAAATCAGTATAGTAAGTTTCATCAAGGCCATCATCAGTCTCTGCTGGTGTAGGATTGGCAGACTGAGCCTTCAAAGTCATCTACACACACAGACACAAAATAAGTTTGTTTTCTGTACAGCATGCATATAAACTCAAAGTATTTTGTTTTCCAATAGTGGTATTTTTCACTGTCAAAACGAGCCCTTACCTCCACTTTCTCTAGTCTCTGTAATTTGGTCATTAGGTTTTGGAGTTCTCCATTTTTCTCAGACAACATGGACTGTAGTCTTTCCAGCTGTGCGGGATCAGCCCTGGATCCCTGGAGCTGCATCAGAGTGGCTATCTGGACCTGCTCCCAACCATCGACACATAGTTAAATTCAAGTTGTCCTTATTTGAACAGGGCAAGAGTGTGCCCTGACAAGCCTGATATTTCCCATCACAACACAGTACCTTCATGCGTTGTAGCTGCTGCTTGCTGAAAGCATGCTGCTTCTGCAGCGACTGATACTGGACCTTCATACTAATAAGTTGTCTCTCCATCTCTGCTCGCTTGTCCTCCAACTGTAAAGTGACAATAGAAAAAAAATATATAACTTTAAACATTTATTTAATCTTCAAAGGCATAATCATTTTCTTTTAAATAATTAAAGTTTCTTTTAATCAAGGTTTCATGCGAAAATTCTTTGTTTCACAAAAATTAATGGCCGACTGAATATCTGACCTCCAAGCTCAGAAACAGACTCTTCATCTTTCATCATATTTAGGGTTTTTCTTTTTTGGGCGGATGGGTGGGTGGGGGGGATATTGTGAATTCAAGTCAAATTAAAAATGATCTCCAATTGTAGCTAATTACGGAGATTACCTCAGCAAACAAGGAGTTCCCTTTGCTGTTGGGGTCTTGGGCTTGCTGAACAATCTGGTCTAACTGGATCTGAAGGTCCCGGTTTGCCTCGCGGGATTTCTGTGAAGCAACAAGGTGACAGTGAAGTGTGTAAAAAAAAAAAAAAACATGTGCACTTAGTAAATACCTGATTTTCTTTTACCATCTGTAGCTACATGCCACTTCTTTACAGTGCTCTCCAGCATAAAGCCATAATGCTTTGTCTGGTTAGCTAGTGATGTACTCGCAAGATCGCGAGTACAAGTGGCTGAAATGAGCTTTCTCCGTAGGGTGGCTGGGCCCTCCCTTAGAGACAGGGTGAGAAGCTCAGTCATCCGGGAGGAGCTCGGAGTAGAGCCGCTGCTCCTCCACATTGAGAAGAGCCAGATAAGGTGGCTCGGGCACCTAATTAGGATGCCTCCCTGAAGCAGTGGAAGATGGATGGACGGATGGATGGATGACCGCATTATATAGTTTACTCTTTGGACTAATGCCTGTACTGGTTTTATTGAAAATGCACATTGACAGAAAGTCATACATACAATTTACATAAATTAATGTATCATGCAGGTTGGTCACCAGTAAAATACTCTGGATGGACACAATATGCTATGTCCAAGTTAAACGGATGTGACTCTACCTCTAATGCATTGAACCAGGAAACAGCCTCCTTCTCTCGCTCCTCCTTTTCTTCTATGACTTGTTCCAGGTGCCGCTGGAGGCTGCTCTTGGCCAGTTGCAGCTGCTGCTCACGGTATTGAAATTCCTGAAGTTTCTGTTCCAACTCCACCTAGATAGATCAAAATCACAAAAGCGCGTTTCAACCATTCTTATTTCCAATAAAAGAAAATATTTACTTTAAATGCGATCGCTCAAAACGACTTCTGCCCACCTTGACATTTTCCAGCTCTATGATTTTTATCTGCGCCTCTATCATCTCAGATGTCATGGAGCTCTGAGTTCGCTCATTCAGTGCGCTAAGCTCCTCCATCTTGTTATTGAGAGTTTCTGTCTGAATTTCAAGTTTGTGTTTCAGCTGTTTCTCGCTCAGGTGGGATTCCTCCAGAGATGACTGCAGCCTCAAAATCTTTCACATGTTACACATGCAGGAAGACACATCAATTGCCAGGTAACTGAGTGCATTTATGATGAATTCTTTTCAAATGAGAATATCACATTGACTTTCTATTGTTTTCATTAATACCATAGAAATAGAAAGTGGGACCAATTTTCTTTCATGCATGCATGCAAACACATATAATAACAAAACTTTAACTGTCTACAATCAGTTATTATTTATTTTTTAAAGGTGATGAATCTTGAAGTTGCCATTTTAAATGGGAATTTAATGGGGTTTTTTAGGGATATGTGCTGTGGATGTGTTGTTCAACCTTGCCGTTGAGCTCACTGAGCGCTGTGCTGTGGATCTGTTCTAAGTTTTGCTGCTGTTCCTGAACCTGCTGCACCTGCTGGTTCTTCATATAATCAAAATCTGATTGTAGAGACTCCAACATTCGAGTCTTCAACTCCACTTCCTTTTGTAAGGAATACTTGTCTTGTTCTAGAATCTTAGACACAGAGACAAAATGGATAAGACATAAATTCAACCGTTTCTTTTGTTGTTTAGTTTTTTTTTTGACCGTTTTTATACCTCAAGTGCATTGGTCATCTCCACCCTCTGTTCTTCTAGTTTGTTCTGCAGTTCCATCTGCTGGTTTAGGAGATCTAAACCTGCTTGGGCAGCCTTATGGACATGTTCCTCCTTTTCTTTTAATTGTGCCCTAAGCCGCTCCAGTTCCTCTTCTGGTGCCATCTAGAAAACAAAGCAAAACAATACGTTTTTGTTCAGCGACGTATGAACAATGTGGTGTAGCTGGACATTTTTACACTGGTGTTATCTTGTTACGCGAAGCAAGACGACTGACTAAACAACAATATTTTTAGCAACTTGGCAACAACTGTCGTCAACTGTGTTTGACTAACTAATCACTGTCAAAACCTGCTCCAAGTAAGATGACTGGTTAAGAAATTTTACGCAGTGTTAAGCCAAGCCATCGATGAAAATGCCTTAAAAAAAAAAAAAAAAGCAACAAATACACGATATATCTATTCACCTTTAGGTAACAACCAGGCAGTCCGCCCTGACAGTTTGAATCAGAAAATATCGCGAGAGTATGTAGCGGAAGGTCGATAATAATCGAGCTCCGTTGTCGCAGCCGCAGACTTAAGGTAACGCCCTCTTTACTAAGAAAACACGCCCCAGAGACAAAGATCAAGCTAGTTTTTATAAATAATGTTTATATTCAGTTTACACAACTTGATATTAGGTTGAATGGGAAACATTTGTAACCGTGTCTTGTAGTGCTGCAGCTTCTGGTACAAAAGAAAAAGAATAAAACACGGAAAAGGTTTTACTGCAAATGGGCGTGGCTTTGAATGAAGTTTCTTGCTTTTCGGTGTCCTAGGAAACCTTGTGTTGACAGAGAGGTAAGTTTTCAAATTTTGAGACATTTTTACTGCGTAACAGACATAACAGGAAATTTTTTTTCCCACTTGAAGCTAAATAACGATAAAGATCAAGATAGAATAGAATAGAATTACTTTATTGAAGTCAAACTGGGAAATTCTTGTGTCACAGCAGCATAGACAACATTCAATCAAACACACACACACACACACACACACACACACACACACACACACACACACTGCATGTAAGAAATTCAAAAAAGGTTTTTTCACAATGGTGTAAAAAATATTCATCATAGTATTTAGCTGTATGTTTTATCTGTTTTTAGTCTGTAATTTATTAGGAAATAAATGTGTATTTAAATCTTACTTAAATAACTATGTGTAGCTGCTTTTAGCATCACAAGCATAGAGAATTTTTTAGTTTATATATTTTTTTTAATTATTTGATTTTGTTTCTAGCTTTGCTTAGAATCCAGTGACACAATGCCTGGAAATATAGCAAGAAGATTTACAAAGATCCTATATAAAGATCCACAAGATGATGAAATAATTGAGAGGGCGTATATCTCCTCTGAAGAACACACCATCAACCGCATATTAAGGAGCCTTATCAGTAATGTTGAGTTCATTGCAATACTGCCTGGTGTCCTGCAGTTAAACGCTGACTCTGATGTTGTGGACAGTGAGTTGAGCAGAGCACTTCAGGAACATCTGATGTTAGAACAAAGGCTGGAGAGGCTAGATGATCACAGGCTGGTGACAGATGGGAAGAATGAGCCGACCCAGCTTGAGAAAAATATGAAGAGCTCTTTCAGGAACCTGCTCAAGCTTTTGAAGGCCCGTCCTCTTCTCCTTTCTGCTTGGAAGACCAAGTTGGGAAAAAAAATAGGGATGTGTGAAAGGGCACTAATTAAAGAGCTTAATATATTAGGAGGTCTGGAACCCAAGCCACAGCTGACTGCTGCCAAACCACTGCCTGTTTCCTCTGATCTGAAGGGCAGTGCTTTAGTCCAAGATGTTCCTGCAGCAATAAAGGAAGTTACTACAAAGGTAAGATTCATGAAATTAAAAGTATGAAATGATTTAGAACTCAAGCCTACCCAGTGTACAACTGCTCAGATGTTGCTAAAGAAAAAGATCACATTTCTTTACTCCTTTTTTTTGCAAGATTTCTCAGAAACGTCAAGAAATCGAAACGTTGCAGAGTTCTCTGCAAAAGAAAAGAGAAGAGGAGAGTGTGGTAGAGGAGCTGCTGCAGACCTCTACTGAGGAATCTGAGACAATGCAGAACAAACTACAGCAGGAAGTGGATCACATGAGCGCACAGGTCGATGATGTATTGTACAGAAACTTTGAAGAAGAAGCTGCACTTCGACAGGTGTGTGTAATCTACCCGGCAATCAAAGAGTTCATAGCACATTTACATTCGACTAATATTAGTCTTTGTTTTCCATTGTCAGAAAATTAAGAGGGTCGATGCAGTTACTGAATACTTCATCAGTGATTTTGATGAAGAAATGGAGGCCCTGCAGGTACAAACGTATATTACGCACGTGTTTATGTGCCTCCTCCATAAATGGCCACCCTTTAGTGGTGGAGAAGGTTGAGTGGCCTAATGATCCTAAAACCTTTGTTGTCTACGGCAGTTTTCCCCACGTTGTTTTTGGTTTGACGCAAAATCTCACACAGTGCAGAGGCCCTAACAAAAACAAGGAGCCAAATGCACTGCATGAACACCCTCGGGCTAAAAGACAGAATAAACGGGAGCATGCGGTACTCGTAGCAGATCACCTGGAAAGCAGATCTTCGATACTTTCTGTGGGGAGGTTAGATCGGAATGTGGAAACATGCATCTCTCAGCTTGACAGAAGGGAACTAACTGTTCTGTTCTACTATCCGCAGCAGAGATGGGTGCATAAGCATCCTGAACTTGTACTTCCTGAGATATTTCTTCACCCAAACCTGGATTGTTTCCCAGTTTAGGGACCAGAGAATAAGCTGGAGTAAAACCCTGCCCACTGCACAGGAGGAACGACACAAACAGCTCTTTTTTTAACAGTGTGAAAATGTCCTCCTGTTAAACATGAGTCAGTTCTTCCTGAGTTAGGGAATGGGGGTGGGGTGGGGGGTGTGGAGCTGCAACTTGTATACCGTGACAATTTTCCTTAACACCCAGAAGGAAGACACCATAGACTTTCCACTGTGAGAAGTCCCATCCGTGGTGACGCCCTCTCCTGGTGGAATAGTGACTCAGCACCCAGGCAGCGCTGCATCCTTGCCCAGACTGGGACGTCAGTGACAGACATGGGAGGGGGCAACCGCTGAAACCTCTACTGTCAAACATCTGTCTGTCCCATCTTGCGCTTCACCGTCCATGGCAGCCAGGAGATGGGGGTGTAAGGGACCCCTGGAAGCTCTTCAGAAAGCCAAACCAGTAGAGCTGGAAGCTGCATCACTGGTGGAGAGAGAGTCTTTCAGGTCACTCACATCTTATTCCTGGCCTGCAATGGGGCACCTTGCACAGGCTGTGCCAGCAGAGCTGTAACCGGGGCCGAGGGTTTCTTGGACCAACCGGCCCAACTGGACGAGGCAGGTGGCGTGGGCAGGAGTTTCGGTCGTTTAGGTCTTTTAAAACTGCGAAAAGTTGAGAGCAGTGGACGAGAAGGTTTTGCAGGGCGCAGGTGGAGAGGAGCAGGGGGCTTTCAAGGGAGGCAAAGCTGGAGAGCTTCATCTTCCTTCCTCTAGAATCACACTGGTGCTGCCTGGAGGCCAGCGTGAAACCAAAAATCCCCTCCAGGACAATGGGCATGTCTAGAACATCTTATTTATTTATTTATTTTTGGGTATATTTCTTGAATCTGTTAGCATTGTTAAAAATGATATTTATTATATATATATATATATATATATATATATATATATATATATATATATATATATATATATATATATATATATATCCAATTGTTAAAAAAAAGTACAACAACACACACACAGGCTTTCATAGGGTGTTCTCATTTTTCTTGCGTGACTGTATATGCGTATTATGCTCTGAAGGAAAATCATTTTCATGCTGTTGTCAATGCAGAGCTCATTAGCGAAAAGGAGTAGCTATGTAAGAATGAAGTGTAGAGAGTTATCAGCTCTTTGGAGTTGGCCTGTGCTTACAACATTATTCACTATAACCTAAAGTTTCTCCCTTTTCTCATTCACTGCCACAATCTTAGGCCAGCTTGGACCTGAATACAATGAAGTATGAGCAAGAAGTGGAAGAAGTGAAAAAGTTGGAGATGCTTTACACCAAACTAGATGCGGAGTACAGATACATTCTGGAGAAACGCCGGCTGGTCGAGGAGAAGAAGGAGAATGACGCAAAAGAGCTGGCGTTAAAGACAGAAGCTGCTCTTCTTATGCAAGCGTGGTGGAGAGGTTACTGTGTCCGCAAGGCCTTGAAGGAGAGAGAGAAAAAAGGCAAAGGCAAAAAGGGCAAAAAAGAGAAAGCATTGAAGGAGAGAGAGAGAAAATAGGCAAAGGCCAATAGACACAAAAGTCAAGGGAAAAGCCAATGGAAAGAAGACAGTGTAAAGCACTATTACATTGCTCCTGAAGTAATTATCTCAAAAGGTCCAATAGGTTTTTCTTCCAACTTTGAATTTTTTAATGGTGGCTACTATTTCTGTCTTCCTTTTATTAAATTCAACACAATAGGTCCTTATGTAGGACTTCTGCAATTATACAATGCAAATAATTAAGGGTATACTTTAGTTTTTAGCAGTGTAACATTGCATTGTGTTAGGATGTCGTCATCGGAGTAAGACAGGAGTATTAAACATGCTCCATTCAAGCAACAAACTATATTGTTAGCATATATCTATCCAGAGTTGAAATCGATATAGCACAAAGACACTATTTGGAGACACTGATTTAGCAATACCACCAAGACACTGGTGGATTCCTTAACAAACCTCTTTAGAAAGCTTTTACGAAGTCTATCTCTGAGATGGAAAATGAATGTTGTGAACTAATAGACAGCTAATAAACTGAGGGAAATACAAATGCGTGATTTATTTAAAAATCTCAATGAACAAAAACAGAACTGCCTTGTGTTTTCTGTGTATGCATAGCTTAATATTTAATAAAATGATGGACCTAGAATTTAATCATTGATCTGTCTCATTTAGATTAACAATACAGATGAACAACACATCTCCTTGTGGCCTTCCCATATGTGTCACTGTCTATGTCACCAGAATAACACAAAACATGACGTCCTTCCTTTTCTTGGACATAGTAATGAACTTTTTACCCAAAATCTGCCAGATGTGAAACATATCTGAATGTCGGGTTACAAAAAAATAAAATAAATAAAATAATAAATTAGGTCCTTTGTCACATCAGCACATCCTGAGTGATCCACCAAGTCTCCATTAAATTTAACATCATTTTCTGTTGACACAGACAGCTATATGATAAAATGCACTAAAAAATATTCCTCTTTTCAAATGAATGATAAGACATCATAAGTTGTTTTTTTTTTTTTTAATTTATTTTGCGAAAGATCAAAGACACAAAGTCAAAAGCCTATGAAGGCTTCAATCTGTTTTCAGGCTGGTTTGTTACTGGCATTAACAATAAGCGCTCAACTCTGCACAAGACTCTCCAAGAATAACAAAAACTGGAGCTGCTCCCAAGTAAAAGAAGTATGTACAGTATCACAATGTGTTCTATAACCTCACTCTAAATACACTGTCTGTGATTCTGGTCTACTATAAAAACTAAAATTTACTAAGAGCCTATACATGATACAACAGATATGAATGGAACAACAGAATATGAATTCCACTTGCATTTGCACAGAAATCAGGAAAATATTTTTCTTTTCCAAATATACAGCGATTCTAATGTGTGTTTCTGTTAGGTTTACACAGCATTTGACGACAGAATGCCTGTAAATAAAGTAAGGTTTACAAAGATCCGATATGACGATCCAGAAGATGATGAAATAATTGGGAGGGCGTATATCTCCTCTGAAGAACACACCATCAACTGCATATTAAGAAACCTTCTCAGTAATGTTGAATTCATTGCAATACTGCCTGGTGTCCTGCAGTTAAACGCTGACTCTGATGTTGTGGACAGTGAGTTGAGCAGAGCACTTCAGGAACATCTGATGTTAGAACAAAGGCTGGAGAGGCTAGATGATCACAGGCTGGTGACAGATGGGAAGAATGAGCCGACCCAGCTCGAGAAGAAAATCAGGAGCTCTTTAAGGAACCTGCTCAGGCTTTTGAAGGCCCGTCCTCTTCTCCTTTCTGCTTGGAAAAAAGAGCTGGGAAAGGAAATAGGGAAGTGTGAAAGGGCACTAATTAAAGAGCTTAATATATTAGGAGGTCTGGAACCCAAGCCACAGCTGACTGCTGCCAAACCTGTTTCCTCTGATCTGAAGACCAGTGTTTTGCAAGACTTTACCACAACAATGCAGAAAGTCACCGCGGAGGTAAGAACCATGAAAGTAGAAGTAAGAAATGATTTAGAACTCAAGCCTACCCAGTGTACAACTGCTCAGAGGTAGCTAAAGAAAGACTTCACATTTATTATTCCTTTTTTGTGTAACAGATTTCTCAGAAATGTCAAGAAATTGCAACTTTGCAGAGTTCTCTGCAAAAGAAAAGAGAAGAGGAAAGTGTGTTAGAGGAGCAGCTGCAGACCTCAACTGAGGAATCTGAGACAATGCAGAACAAACTACAGCAGGAAGTGGATCACAAGAGCGCTCAGCTCAATGACCTAATGGACAGCAATTTTGAAAAAGAGTCTGTACTCCGACAGGTCTGTTTAATGCACCGGTGCAATGTTCATATCACATTTTCATTTGATTATTTATTGGCCTTTGTGTCTTCCGTTGCCAGAAAATCAAGAGGGTTGATACAGTTACTGAACGCATGATTAAAGATTTTGATGAAGAAATGGAGGTCCTGCAGGTACAAGCATAATTCTACACACACATAAATATATGTACAGTCATGTTTAATTATTCGGACACCCCATAAAATATTCTTTTATTAATAACTGTTTTCATATCAATGTTTAATATTTTATTTCTTAATATTTTATTTCTTTAACCTTTTAGCTCTTCTATCTACTGGCATTTTTTGGGTCATTCATCCTGTTGCAGGGTCCAGTTCTGCTTCAGCTTTAGATGGTTTTGTAGATTCTTTGTAGACGGACACACACGATGCTTAAGCACCCTCTGAAGCACCGTAGAAGTATTATTCTGTAGTAGTGAGTTGGCTGGTGCTGCCGCAGCAAAGCATCCCCCTCAACCATGACACTGCCTGCCAGCCGGTATGAGGTTTGTTCCCTGTGGAATGCTAAATTTAGTTTAAGCCAAACATCACAACTCTTTTAGACTCGTCTGTCCAAAGAACTTACAACACTATTAACATTACTTTAGCCTAAGAGAAACTTTCCTGTTTCTTCCTTGCACACCAACAGTAGCAGAAGCCTGCTCTGCTGGTCCTTTCATGTCATTTTAGGTTGCTTTTAAGACTTCTTTCAGCATCTTGTAGTCTTCTTTTGGGGTGAACTTGCTACAGTCAGTGGAACGGCTGATTTTGAATGTTAAACTTCAAATTGAAAAATAATTTAATTTTTAAATTAATTTTTTTTAAATCCATAGCCAGATTTCCTAAACTGCTACCATGTTCTGACGGCTTCAGAGGCTCTTTCAATATTATTATGGTGTTCACTCTCACTGCAACAGTCAGGTACACACTCAAATGTCTGGCAAGTATCCGTGAAAATGCTGAGCAATGGTGTTCTGTCCATGTAAATATTAAAAAAAAAACACACACACACACACACACTGGCTTTTAAAGTGTGTCCTCATTTTTTAAAAACTAGTTACTGTTCTGTCAGTGACTGCCTGGTCTGGGAAACACATTCGTAGTTTACTGACTTATTTTAAGCTTATAGCAGCATAATCGCGGGAGTGTTTAGGCCTGCGCTTACATTATTCACTATAATCTACGTCCTCTCTTTTCTCAATATCTGCCACAATTATAGGCCAACTTTGAGACTGTATCAAATGAGTACGAGAAAGAGGTGGAAGAAGTGAAAAAGTTGGAGATGATTTATACCGAACTAGATGTGGAGTACAGATACATTCTGGAGAAACGCCGGCTGCAAGTGGAGAAGAAAGAGAAGGAAGCGAAGTTGAAGGTGTTAAAGGCAAAAGCTGCTCTAATTATCCAAGCTTTCTGGAGAGGTTACTGTGTCCGCAAGGCCTTGAAGGAGGAAGAGAAAAAAGGTAAAGGCAAAAAGGGCAAAAAAGGCAAAGCCTCAAAGAAAAAAGGCAAAGGAAAAAAGGGCAAATAGACATAGCCTTGGAGGAGACAAAGAAAACGTGGATGCAAGAATCACAAAAGAAGATGGTCTCAAAGGACACATGGATAATAGGTGAAGGCATAAAAAGACAGTCTTGGAGATGGAGAAAATGGGCAAAAACTATTCTGTTTTATTCACATAGGAAAGAAAAAGAAACTGATTTTTTTTTTTTTTTAAATCATCCGTGTAAATCTGGAGGAGGGCTGTAAAACTTAACAGAAATCACACCTGACTGGATGGATTGATGATGGTAGCTACCATTTCTGAAATTCTGTCTCTAATAAATTCTATACATGCATTATCCTGATGTTGACCTCTGCCTACTAAAAATCAAAGGCAGTCATTCTTAAGTAATGTAACACTTCATTAGTCACTTTTTTTGTTGATGAACTAAATGCTTTGAACACTTATGTACATTTCATAGATTTTTTTTTGTATTTATTGTACATTTGCAGAAGTTTTAAAATCATGTTTTATTAATTTTGTCATGAGGTAATGTGTTTAGAAATTTGAGGCAAAACTGAATCAAATAGATTTTGGAATAAGGCAATAACACAAGAAAACGTGGAAAAAGTGTAGCTCTGTGAATACTTTACCAGACTGTAGCTGAATGGCTGAAACCATCTCGGCTTCTTTCAGAAGCTGTAGTTTAAGGCTTATAATGTTACAGAAAAAAACAACAAAACACAAGGATATTAACAGTCATCCATTAACTCTGTTTAATTAAAATCTTCATTCAGTTATATCATGAATTTGATAACAAAGCCTTCCACAATTGTTAATCACAAACATCAAAGAGTCCTTCACATTCACTCAGCACAAATGGCCCCTGATGCTCACAGATTCTATTCTTGCCGTGCTGTTAACATTAAATATTCTTTTGGGACCACTCTAAAATGTCCGCATTTACTCTGTTGTCATAATTACATTAAATAGCTTGTGTTAAGCTGCAGCAATGGAGGTATCATCCAACTGTCGACCCTGAGGCTGATGAGAAACAGAACAAGATACTTTAGAATTTAGAATTTGAAAGCCTTTCACTCGTTGCTAGTTCACTGGCCCAGATGTCACTGTGGAAGTTACCTTGACAAAAATCCGCTGGGGCAGGAATCTTCTCAGTGTGTGTACATTAGTCGCAGGGGAACGAGGCAAGCTGATGCTGAGCTGTGGTAGCGTTTGATAACCAGCCATCAGTGGGTAGTAATTATACAGCATCTGCTGCTCTGAGCCAGGAAGGATTCGCAGGCGCACCTGCAGATTATCAAGCACCAATCACATCATTAAAGCGAGAAGAAGATTAAAGTACATATACAGCATAAAACACATTTACATCTCAAAGTCTATTATGGTAACTTTAGTGGAAAAAAAATTTCAACATCTGGGCTCAAATCACAACTGTTAGTGTTCATTTTGGTGAATGTTTAAGCTTAAAAAAAAAAAAAAAAAAAAATTCAACTCACTTCCTTTAGTTATTTTTTTTTTGAAGGTGCTAAGAATATTACTGTTTATTTTTCTTAGCTTTAGTCATGTATGTAGTGTTCCAAGGGGGACGGCTCATATTTTTGGCAGGTACCGTCACCCTGAAACAGTTTGGATTTTCTTGTCAAAAGGGAAAACATTGGCTCCTTATTATAACTAACATTCAAAATTTTCATAATTAGTTTTTCTGTATCACGATATCAATTAAAATCAGTCATATCAGTCAGGGTTAGTCTAATATCTGTTGAAACTATTAAAGCTGAAAGTCAACATTTCAATCAAAACATTTATTACATTTCAAACCCAAGTTTGGAGGAAGAAAATTATTTCTGGCAAACTGCAGATATTTCTTTTGCTTCACAACAAAGTGTTTCTGCTGTCCTCAGATTTTGATTCTAATGATGTTCTAACCCACAGGACTGACGTGTTATGTGTGTCTAACACTTAGCTTAATACATGTAAAATATTGTTGTTACTCAAAGGCAGTTGCTCTGTAAATGCCGAGAGTAGATCTACCTGTTTGAGTCCAGAGAACATGAAGGCATCAGAGGGTTCGACAGCCATCTCCACCTCCTGCACCAGAGCTGTTCTGTTCTGGATGTGGTAGCGGACAGAAAGAGACTCTCGGACACGCCCGAATGATGGCAGATCTGCAAACAAATGCATAAATGTATATGTGATGTACTACAGGTGGAATATTTGCCATCCTATGAACATGAATTCAATTAAACTCCTTCTAACCCATATCTTCGAATGTGGAAAAAAAATGATTGGCTGACCAGCATAGATGTACAGGGGGATCGTCTCTAGGTTGACAAGAGGAAGAGTGATGGAAGTGTGGATGAGAGGACTGTCCTCACTTGATGACTTTCTGCTCCACACAGCGAAACACAGTGAGGGGAGGCAATTACTCATCATTTTTTTCTCTTTGTATGCGTTTCTGGGAATACATACCTCCTCCACAATAGCAAGTATTGCCCCGTAGCTATAGCGATACTATCGCTCTTCAGGGGTGGACATCTGAGACAGAAGCACTCTGTGGCACATTCGCCTGTCTGAAGAACCACTGAACACACAACCACATTAAGGAAATGTCCATTATTCCAATAAAAGATTTGAAAGTTAAAAAGTGTTTTTAAGAAAAATCCTGTGGTACCTCCCTGCAGCTGGGATAAAGCTTGTGGTGTGTTGCTGCTGATAGTAAGCATCTGAAGGGAGGATGAGGCCAGCAGGAGAGGCCAGGGTGATGATGACCGAATATCTGCCATCAGTAGGAATGGGATGTCCACCACAATCTGCTCCAGCGGTTCAAACTAGATAAACACACAAATCATCGACACTAAGCAACCAGAACAACTGCTGGAATATGTCCAAGCATCATCAGAGAACAACTTCATTTGTTTGTATTGATTCACCATTGCAGAAAAGAAAAAGAAAGGTCTCAACATCTGCTTTGTAAATAATCAAAGTATCAACTACAGACCTTTGTGGACATGAACTTCACAGACACCTCAAAGGGAACCATGGTCTCTATAGTAATGGTCTCATCCTGAAAGACAACAGAGTTGGTTTAAAACAAAAACCAAAAAAAACCCATCTGTGCCTTAGGGAATATAAAGATAATTTACCTTATGACATTTACAAACAATCTGTTGTCCTTCGACTATGGTATTAATGCTGTATGCCACATGGAACAGGAAGACCCTTGGTCCAGTTGTCGTGCACTTTACATACACACTTTTCTTCAACTACAAACAAAAACATTCATTTACAACTTTCATGTTGAGAAAAGTGTGAGCTAGTCTAGATCTGTCAATTATTCCTAATTACATCCATTATTTTTTAAAATATGCATTCAAAATTATAGTTATATTACAGGTCTATTCAGCCAAAATTAAATTTTCATAAAGCCCACCTTTGGAGACTGCATTCAGATAATCTGGATCTCTATCTGGATCTACTGTATAAGTTCATCTCAAATTAACCCTCCTTGTTCAGTGTATCGATCGATCATCTCCTGGACAATTGTCACAACAGCAGTCTTCTCTAGAATTGTGTAGCCTACTGAACCAGACTGAGACAAATTAAAGGCTCAGGAAAGGCTTTGGAGGTGACTGGAGGCTTTGGAGGTGACTGATTTAATTAGCTCATGAGAGTGTAACACTACAAGGCTTCAATATTGAACTTTTAAAAAATATTTCAAAATTTCAGAGACACTTGAATTGGGGTTTTCCAGCTTAGCTGC
This sequence comes from Pao palembangensis, assembly GCA_015343265.1. Lineage (NCBI taxonomy): Eukaryota > Metazoa > Chordata > Actinopteri > Tetraodontiformes > Tetraodontidae > Pao > Pao palembangensis. The sequence continues at coordinate 24,456,272 of CM027082.1, read as the reverse complement.
CATAATCATCAAAATGCAAAAAAATAAATACCTGCTATCTATCAGTCTGTGTGTAATGATCCTCCATAATGGGTTTCACTTTCTGAAGTGAATTACTGAAATAAATCTACATTTTGCTGATATTCCAATTCATTGAGAGGCACTGATATAGCAGGAGGCATTGTGTATCGTATACATTCTAACAAACACTTAGCCAATTAAAATTCTTGAAAATACCTTAAGGTACATAATTAGTCAATGTATGTCTTTGTAATTTAGTGTAAAATGTACCTTTTCCCCTGGTTTCAGATCGCTTAGAGGTACATCTGGAAGCAGGGCAGGTGCAGCATCATCGCAAACGTTGGAACCATCCAACGTTACGTGTGTGGTCTGACTTAGATTAGCGTCCTGGCCTTGACAGACAAAAACCATGAAATACATGAAGTGTTCTGGAAATTATCCAGAACATCACAACATTTTTATGAATGTTTATGAATTAAAATAAAACAAACGTCTGTAAATAAACCAAAACAATAAGTTGCGACAGTGGCAGTGTACCTGGTTTCAGGCCAGCTGTTAACTTGACATCCTTGGCTACATCGTCCTCCTGCGATTGTACAGTGATGCCGATATGGTACATTTCACTGATCAGTGCAGGGGGTTCGTGGCTCAGCTGAACAGAAATCTTTGGGATTCTTGACATTATCCTAAGCAGGCGGTATCAATGAAAACAGAATATTTGACACTGCTTTCACAATAAGATGGAAAACATTTTGATCTTTAACTGATTACATGGTATTGGGCTGCATGGTCACACTGTCCCAGTCCTCCTCTTTGCGTGCCTCGTTGCCGCGATTCCATCCCTGAGACGATCTACTGGCCTGCAGGGCTTCATGGGCAGATGCCACATCTCCCCCTGCTCCTCTCCAGGTCAAAAAAACACAGCGGCCACTGTCGCTGCCCAGCATAACCTCTATTCCCGTCACCTATTGGCAAATCCAGAAAAAAATTAACTTAAAATCCCTTCGCTTCACACAAACACACACACAGTAACTCACCTCTATCTTCTTGCCAACATCTTCTGTCTTTGCAACAAAGCTGAAGCTGAAGCATTTGGATTTCCCTGGCGAAAGGTACATACTCTCCTCACCTGAAGACACCACACACCACTGGTTGTACTCCTACAAATGCACACACATACACTTGATTAGTTTTTAAAAAAATTCAATACTACAGTATAAAATCAAAAGTTATGGAGTTATTGTTTAGAGTCACAAATTATGCACTTCATAAAAATTATTTTAGTTATTTTTTGACTTAATAACTTTCCAGCAACACTGAAAACCAGGACAAAGTACAGTAATAGTATTTTCAGAACTACCATTTGCGCCGTTGTTTACTGAAGTAGCCCTACTCTAAAGAGTGTGGGTAAGTACCTGGTTACTGAGAAAGACAGACAATTTGTTGAACAATATGCGATGAGGACAGTCGGCTCGAAGGAACACCAGCAATGTAATGGCCTGGTCCACATGAAAACTAGGGGCCAGGAATTTTGCTTTACACTGGACTGTAATCAGAAGTGGAAATGAAACTCAGATATTCAATGACACAGTAATTACAATTGTTAAATGTTGAACAAAGAACAATATTAAGAGTTCATTCATCTCTGTGCTGAGGCTCTCAATGCTGCATGGCATATATATTCTGGTAGAAGCAAACATTAGGTTGCCAAGTAATTAATACTTATAATTTACTGTCTTGTACAAATGTTGCATAACTATATAATAACTATACTATAATATATAATACACAGTAACTATGTGAGAATGGTGAAACATGTAATATATGGAGTTCAACATTACACAAATTGGTTAATATATAAAATATAGAGTGTAAGCAGTGAAGTACAGTAACTGATTTAGGTTTTACGAACACATTTAGTCTTAATTTTATATAAACTAAAACCAATGTATATTCTTGAGTTTAGTCCAATTTTTTTATTTTTTTGGACATTTTTTCCTCTGCTTAGATACTGGGTGAACAACGCTAGTAGTTAAACATTATTTCTGGGTTTATCAGTTTATTGTATTATATTACTAGGTTTTACGGACTGAAAGGAATGTAGTCTTGAACTTCTATGGTCAGCTCATTTGATCCAGTTAAAGACATCCTGTCGCTCCAGAGACATCGGGCTGTCACGAGAGAGGACGAATCACACTCCGGCTCAGCATCAGGGACCTCGTTCTGCAAACAAAAATATCATTTTTTTTAGTCTTAGGTAAAATCATTTATTATTTTATGATATTCAATAAAGACCATTTTCTTTACTTGTAATCTCTTTCAAATTCATATAGAAACAGCTTGAATCAATCAGCGCTGTAATAGTTTGTTATGAGATCTTAATCTTAGTTTGGATCTTAACCTATGGATACTCATATCAGCTGTGACCTTTCAACTCACCATTAAGACTTTGAAGAGATTCTTCTCAATCCTTGACTTTTGTTCCTCCTTCAAGCTTGAAGCTGTGAGTGAAGATGGTAAATACTTTTCTTCCACATCATATCAGGATGTGTCATAAATATACTAAAGTAAATGTCACATTAAGTAAAAGAAATCTAAACTCTTTTCCCTTGAAAAATGCAAATTTGCAAAGGCTGCCTCAGTATAAGTGCTTACCTCTACCCAGCAGCTCCATACAATACATAATATAGTCTTTAACACTGGCCATCAAGTAAGCGCATCGCAGTGCCGTGGTCAGAATGGCTGTCAGGAGGCCCCACCATCGCTCTGTGCGATAGTCACACATCACATAGTCCAAGAGTCTGTTAAAAAAGGAGAAAAAATAAATAACCTCTAAATATAATGTTTGAACATTAAGTGAACAATCATTCTTAGAATGTTGGGGTTACATTTAGTCATTACAAGGAGTATTAATAGATATACAGACGCTGCTGAATCCTTATATATGTATAGAATATATATGTAACTATGATAATTAATCTGGTTTGACTGATGTCTTTCCTAAACATATAAAACAAACTGAACCAGTTCTGTACTTTGACTTACTTGATAGCTTTGCTGTAGTCTTTAGCATGGTAGTACTCTTCTCCCATCTGCACCACTACAAATAACACAAAGTTCAATGAGACCAATGATTATTTGACACCAACACTTAAAAACAAAGGCCTCCTTAAATGTTCTTATCGCAGCAGAATCCCCCATTTAGGTATCTTTTAAAAAAAAAAAAAAAAAAAAAAAAAAAAAACTTAGCTTAGGAAACACTCACTGAGATGACTCTTCATTCGAGGGCACTTGTATTTCTTGAACTGAGCAACAGCATTACTGAGTAATGCAATAATCAGCTCCTTCAGGGGGGAGACAAAGAGAAACAAATGCAGAAGGTGATTTTATACGTAAATATAAACCAGATAAACAGTAACTTGTTGCCACAACATGTCTGTGTAGATTCTGCCCCCAGCAAGCTTAGAACTGAAGAAGATCTCTGGAGAGAGGGTGAAACGTTTTCAAGGAAACCTTTCAGTCCAGTTGACACAGAGAGATCTAATTTTGGATTGTTGCCACAACGTTCACACATTTGATGCGTTGGTGGACTCTACATAATAATGCATGACTGACTGTAGTGATTTTGGGTGAATACTATGGATTTTCACTGATATAGCATAAGTTATATCCCAGCAGACAAATGTGATTGTTGGGTGTAGTTGTCCTTACAGAATGGGGAACATCTCTCTCTTTACTTTGCAAAGCCAGAATCCCCATCTTCTCCTTGTCTGCATCTGGAGGGTCGATACCTGCAACAGTAACAGTAAGTTACATCCACATTTTATGCCAAAACAGTTTTGTGACTGGAATTTTGACAAACGGTGGGCACATAAACATACTCTGGTGTCCTTGTCTCCAATGTCTCTGGCCATAGAAATCCAGGCCTCCGGGATGGATGTCTAATGGTTCTGTAGAACTTATTCGAGTCTGAAACAAAAAGCACACCAGGTCAAGGTTTGACTAATGTTTATGGATAAAGTAATACAGTATTCCTCTTCAAAGAGATGTGAGTTTAGATACGATAACAGTTTTTTTACTTCTGCACACATAATACCACTTTCAGACTGAAATTAGTATTCGATGTGGGATTTCCTAATGCAGATTGACCTGTCTTTGGGCATTTTCACACTGCCAGCGGCCGCGGGTCTGACCTCTTGCTGTGAGGAGGTGCGAGACTGTTTTTTTTTTTCCCCCCTTTCTCTCATACGTCATCATTCCACGCTTACATGTGTGTAAACACTGCGAGGTAGGTCAGCGTTGTTGTTTGAATTATGCATTTTTTCCCCTTTTGCAAAGTTTACAAAGTGCAGAATGGACAATGTCCTGGCAAATATGCCACCGACTCGCCTCTTCTCCGTGGATGCGGAGCAGCTTGCGGATCTCGTGATCTTGCCATTGTACTGCCAGGATTGTTAAAAAAATAAATAAATAAAAAAAAAATAAAAGTGTCATATCGCTACACAAGCTGTATATAAATAGTTTTCCTGTTGACAGGCTGCCCAGTGACAAAATCAATATGTGACAGGCGGATACATCGTTATCGGGTAAATTAGCGAGATGCACTTCAAATTGCTGGCGAGGTGAGCCGATCCGCAAATATTGTAAATATTAACAAATGCCACAACAACCTTTTCATAGTGCCGAAAAAATCCGATTTTTGTGCAGAGTGAAAGGGGTTTAAGTAAAGATTACAAATATCACCATTTTCTTTCAAACTTGCGATGGCTCTTTCCCATGTTTTATAATTTAGTTTTATATTTTAGAGGTCAAACAATCATCATTTGCTTTAAGATATAGTGTATTGTGTTTTTTTAATCTCTAAATTCTGTACATTTTCTTTTCTCTTTTAAAGATTTTTACTGTCTGTTTTAAATATGTACCTTTAGGCCAGTGTTTCTCAAACTTTTTCAGACCAAGGACCACTGAACCCTTAAATAAACACTCACGGACCACCTGACTCTAAATAGCCCCTAAAACAATATGCTAAGTAAGTAAAGATCGGGTGCTGATATGACAGATACATCAGGAAATATACAATAAATTTAATTCTTTGAATCGTGTGAGTTCAAGAAACACTGATTTTACAGTGAATTTCAAGTATTGAAATTTAAAATTTTAAAATGTGATGTTAGGTGTCACCTCGCAGACCACTAGGGGTCGCCCGCGGACCACCACTCTGAGAAACACTGCTTGGCCTATGTGCTGTATGTTGCCCTCGAGTGCCTTTAAAGTTGCCCATAAAGAAAAGGTACCCGTAATATTATTGTTGTTGTTGTTCTTTAAAACACATGCAAAATTGTGTTGTGATAACCTGACAAATCTGCTGAGCCAGCTGTTTTCGTTCCTGGCTGTAGCAGGCAGCTTGCTGATAGTAGAAACCAGGGTTCTGGGTCTGGATTGCCGTTAAACCCAACTTTATGGCTTCATCAAAGAGCTCTCCAAACGACTGGAATCTGTTGGGAACCGGAGAAGAATAATTAGGAATATTAGGAAATGACAAAATTACTGGATAACATGTCCACTACTATACAAATATGCAACTTAACATTTTTCCTGACTTCATGGCTGTGACACTGACTTCTGCCCCCACTGTCCTGCTCAGTTTTCTTCAGTATGACAAATGACTTGCATGTATGTGTTGGTGCTTCTCCTCTTCTTGTCTGTTCCCCCTGCCCGATTCCTCTCTGCTCCTCTTTTACCCAACTAACCAACAGCAGCAAGGTCCCCCCATACCAGGCTTCATAAAGTAGACGCATGAGTGCAACCAACATTGTTGCAGGGGCTTAAAAAGTAGGAGGTCACCCAGTCCGTGCTCAGACCATACACATGGCTGTCATCCCAGAAGGAAGCCTCTTCTGATGCTGATAAACCAGAAAGTCCACAGTTTGCTGAAGACAAGCAGTCCAAAAACATGGACTACCGCATGGATTACTGGACCACGCCCTGTGGTCTGACGAGAGCAAGAAAAACTTTGGCTGTTGGTGGTGTTCAGCTTGTGTGACGGCAAACTGGAGAAAAGTACCAACCAAGACTACCGTCTCTTGCCTAGTCAAGTATAATGGACGTAGCATCATGGTGTAGGGCTGCATGAATGCTGCCAGCACTGGGGAGTTCCCATTCATGAAAGGAAACGTGAATCCCAACATGAACTGTGACATTCTGAAGCAAAGAATGACGAAGAAAAGAATTCTGGAGCAAAGAATGAAACTCGGCCGCATGGGAGTTTTCCAACAAGACAATGACCCCAAACACACCTTCAAGAAGCTGAAGGTAAAGGTGTTGGACCGGCCAGGATGTTTCCAGAACCTAAACCTATAGAAGAATCTGTGGGGCATTCTCAAGTAGAAGGTGGAGGAGCACAAGGTTTCTAACATCCATGAGATCTGTAATGTCATCCTGGAGTAAAAGAGGATTCCAGTAGCAACCTGTACAGCTCTAATGTAGTCCGTGCCTAAGAGGGTTAAGACAGTTCTCAAAAATGATGGTGGTCACACAAAATATGAATGTGGAGAAATTAACTGTGAGGTGTACTTACTTGTATCGCTAGCTTATATAGACATGAATGGTAAACCATGGTAAATATTTATTGCAATACAAGCTGTATACCAAGAGTGTTGTCCAATGATAAGATATAATAAAGTATTTGAAAAAAAATGGAGGTGTGTAATCACTTTTGTGAGATAACTGTAAAGTTGTGTTCAGGATTACCAATAGTGGCTGTGAAAACTAATCATAGAGCAGCTCTCTTATTTCAGATCATCACTTACATTTTCAAGGGGTCACACATAACATTTTTATTCACTGAAGTAGTAATAATTATCGTCTCTAAACACTGAAAAGGGCATATAGGGCATTTGATAGCATACATATCTCATTACATACTTCTAAAAGAGAACCCTATTGTCTTCCTTAATACGCAATTCAAATCTTACTGTTTTGACATCCATGCAGCATGTTCAAACGCCAATTCAGGACTGCCAATTTTCTTCTTGCAGAGGTCAATGTGCTTTCTGAACTGGGCTATGGCATCTAGAGGAGTATTGTGCTGAAAACACAGTCTGCAGATCTAAAGAAAAAGTGAGAAAGAGAGTTAAGGGGGATCGTCAGCAAATACTACTGAGGGGGCCCAAAAGGCTTAAATAAACAGCACAGAACTTGCATAAATCTTTACTTGAAATGAGAATTTACTTCTGTACTATAAAGAAGCTAAATGGGTGAATGCATTTTTGTAAGCTAAAGTATTCTGAAAGATAATTAGGAAATTGTTCTGAAAATGCAGTCCATTTACTTGCAAAAAAGGGCAAAAATTTGACGTTAAATTTGACATTTAAAAAAACAGTAGGCTGCAGTATAAATATAAGTATATTAATGTAAGTAAGTCAAGAGGAAATATGTTCATGATCTCACAGTCTGAGCACTTTTTTTTTTCTTGTGTAGAGAAAAAAAAAGGTCTACCTTATAGTTGATGAATCCAGCCAGTGTTTTGATCTCCAACATGTTGGTCTCATGAACTCTCAGCTCATGAATAAGACTGTATGCAGTTCTGTAGTACCTACAAACACAGAAAAATTAATTTATTTAGGAAAATATCATAACAGACGTTATAATATTTTTATAACGTTATGATTACTACTGGAATCTGCTGCTCTCAAAATGACAACAGTTTGCTGTCTGTCATTATGTCAACTGTCTCCAAAATACCTGATGCACCTGACATCTCATACAACTACTATATTAAAAGTACTGGTCGAGGTCAAAGTCTTTAGATACAACTGTCATCACATCCTTAAAAGAATTATTGATCAGGTTTTGCATTTTTTAAAATATCTGTAATGAAATACTACATAAAGACTTCATCAAAAGGCTTCAGTCTGTTAGTGAGACTTTGACTTACTTGAGAGCATTCTGTGTGTCCTGTTTCAGTTCACTGAAGAAAGCGATTTTAAACTGGTGTCTGACAAACAGCAGCTGGGAAAAGACAAAATCAGAATGCTTTTGGGTTTGTGTGTGCACAATTGTGTGTGGTGTTTTTCCTTCCTTTTTTCAGCTTCACGTGAATCACGTGCACATGCAGCAAAGTCTACCTGATGCGTTGTTTTGTTGAGGAATTCTTTGTGCGATTTGACACGACGAATCTCAGTGTAATAATAAGTCTGTGCATGTTCATAGAAAGCATTTTCAAGTCTAAACAGAAAAAAAGAAAGAAAGAAAGAAAGAAATTAGGTGTGTGTGTATATATATATAAAAGATATCAAATATCATGGGTTAGGGTTAGGGTCATTATTTACAAAATCAGACATTAAATATTTGACGTTCAATAAAAATGAAAGCGCATATTACTTTAATATCTACAGGATAATTTAGCTATGAAAAAATGCAAATTTACCAATTAGGCAGCATAGAAGCTTGAAGAAACTGGGAGACAAAGAATTAAAATGGCCAGAAACTACATCTTTGTGACTAGCAAGTGAGTGAAGTGATCTTGCAAAGCCACAACTGTACAGTCAGATGGTAATCCAACCTGCTGTTTCCCACTGAAGTATAATAGTTCACATTTTCAAGTTTCCAAGTGTTATAAAGTCAGCCGTATATCAAGTATATCATATAGAAAAAGCTATTATTTAGTAACCCTCTGATTATATTTATCAAGCAATTATATTTCCTTATTTGTCTAAATAACACGAAATGTTACTGGACAAAAACAGCATAACTTAACTTAAGCAAAAGAAGTAAAACTAAAATAAAATTAGAACAACCTGTCTTTATCTGTAGTTATCTTCCATACGTAACCTATTGTGTATTGATAGAAAATAATCAATATTTCAATATAGAAGATCATTTGGATATAATCTGACCATGGAAAAATTAATCTACTGTATTGGCTCAACTCATAAAACTAAAAATTAAAAAACTGTGATTTTAGTTAGTACCTTATAATGTAACCCACAAGGTGGTCGGTGTGTGGTAGCACAAAGAGACTCTTCCCTGACAGATCACAGGCATTACAAAGAGCGGCTGCCCGCTCCGATGCCACCAGGTCTTCACCTGTGTAAAAAAACAGTTATTAAAAGACATGGTTATGGGTCATGGTCACAGCTGGTTTTCGCCTAAAGCTACTTTGGCTTTTCAATGACAATTATCAGATTTTCTTTTTATTTAAACGAGACAGAACTTTAGGAGACAAGAAAGGATATATGGAGATAAGATAAGATACATGGTTAGATATAACTTCACAGAAGTATTGACCTGGAGGTAAAGGTGTTTTCTTTTGGATAAGAACTACAGCCACCTTGGTGTTTCTGCCCTGCAGACTGGTCCTATACAAGGAAACAACCACAACATGACTGATCATAGAAAAAACACTAACAGTTCAGGTTCTAGAAGTGGTGCATATTGAAAAAACAGGTGACACAGGGTAAATTTTGTGATGCTTTCAAGGAGAACTGTACTAATTATTTTAGAATGTAAGTCAAAGGATTCTCAAACAGCATAGAAAATACATAAAATTTGTTTCTAAAGACAAAAAAGACTACAGTCATTTAGCAAATGCAGATATTTAAAAAAAAATGCATAACTTTTATATCTACCTGACAATCTCCACTTTAGTTGCACATTCAGACTGTTTTTCTTTCCACTGAGCATCATCCCAATCAAGTTCGTAAAAGAGAACTACAAGAGCTGGTACAAGGTTTAGATGTTTGTTCATCCAGCTTGTTTTCAGGATGCCTTTTGGAATGTACCACTCATAAGATGTCCGCTAAAAAGTCAGGGGGAAAAAAAAAAAATCAAAGATTTACAATATTTTCCTTAAAAATAAACAATGAATGACATTCATTTTAATGCTGCAGCTTATGGGACTGGGGTTGTATTTCAATTCATAAAATTAAGTTCTGCAATTCTTACCTTAGTGCGGCATTTGGGGTACTCATGGTCTCCTGGAAGGACTTTGAAAGAGATTGGAACTCTGTCAGCTCGACGGTTGGCACAGAAGGCATCCCAAATTGCACGATGCACAGCATTATATACTACATCCAAACCAGTCAAAGCCACAAAGGCCATGGGTCGACAACATAGCTCAGGAGGGACCTCCCACTGGGAACCTGCCATCATGAGTGTTCAATTATGGCTTCACCTACAAAACAAAAAGCATTTTTAAATGAAAAACACTATGTAATGTATGTATTTTAACAGTGCAAATAAAACAATTAATTATTTTACTCCTAGCATTCTGTTCAAATACTTTTCTGTCATTTAGTTTGACAGAATTAAAATGTATACATAACTTAAAACTGCCTAAAATTAAAGTTCAGATAAATTGATGAATTGTTCACAAGCTGGAAATCACTAAGTGATCGTATCACAACAAACACATCCTGTTATAGAGTATGTAAATAGTTGTGAGAACATGGGTCACAAGACCTGTGAATTAACAGAGGACTGGACTGCTGACTTACAAAAATTTTAAACAGAACGTTAGGCGTTATATGAGAAAGACACTACTTCAGTCACAACTAATATAACTTAGTATAGTATAATAACTTTATATATATAAATACATTTACTGTCAATCAAAAAAGGATTTATATGCTTTGGCAACCAACATCATACCAACCAAAACAGAAATGTTGACTCGTGTGAGGATAGCATTAATATAATGGTGAAGATAAAAAAAGAGGCGTACCTCAACTGCATCACTTTAAAAGAACTGGTAAACTCAAAAAGCGGGTAGTTAGATGCTTAAAATGAGTAAACTTCTATTAGCAGATCAGTATTGCTATCTATCCGTTCGCAATGCTAGTGGGCGAGGTTGCAATGTAATCTGAAAACAAACGTTTAGTTTACGCTGGTTGACATTTTATTAAGTCCCTCTTTCCTCTGATCAAAAGCCTAAAGCTACCTAGAATATTCTAAATTTTACAAGACAAAAAAAAGATAGCTATTTCAGTAGCATTGCTAAGCGAACAGCAACCTAGTTAATAGCTAGGTGCTAAGTCTGACGGAGCTGGGCTATCACTTCCTATTTGAGTCTTCAGGCTACGTCAAAACAAACGCTGATAGGGTTGTCGAACGTCATGTGACCAAACCGGAAAACTTGTGTAGTCACATCCGTGTGCTGGAAGTTTGGTCCTGACAGACGCCAATGACAGCAGTGTCCTATCGATTATTCCTGGTCCAAAAGTGCTACTCTGTGGTTCTGCGCACCTCATCAGTTTCACGGCTGTACGAGCAGTAAGGCCATATTTAGACAGGTGTGTGCCTAAAAAATCAGGTCCAGTCCATTTAATTCAACACGGATGATCTCTGAAGAAGATGTAGAACCATTTAAAAGAAATGAACAGCACCTGAATGACCTAAATGAATGACACAGAAAAATAAATAATATATTATTCTAAATATTCATGTTCTTGTGATATTTCAGTTTTTAGTTTCTTATTAATTTGCCAAAATGTCTTAAATTCTGGGTTTGGGTTGTCCTCGTCTTCAGAATCTATGCAATGTGCAAGAAAAGAAAAAGGTCCTGTGAGCTTGAGAAGAAGCCCAGAAGACAGAAGCATAACATCTTCTGGCACTGGGTGGAGGATCGAGTGCATTTTCCAATGAACTTGTCTGTCGTACATGGCTGCCAAGGAAAGCTGCTGTGTGCAGATTAATTTGTTCACGTCTTCTTCACATTAAAATGATTCAGACTGTGCAGAAAATAGAGTCTTTATAGGCCCTTTTCATAGATTGCAGACGTGTCATGATTCACATGGTTACCAATGTAACGCTCCACTGTCTCCACCAGTGAGGCCTTGATAACAATTGGGGAGGTTCAGTGTTGCATTTTTCTGGAGATAATGAATGTATATTTAGTTTTGTGGACATTTAAACTGGAAAAATGGGCATCACACCACTCTAAAAAAATCAGTCGGGGCTGGTCCAGAGCCAACCTTTCCTTCTGGGTAAAATTGCGTTGTCGGCAGAGGAGAACAAAGTCTTCTGGCAGAAGATGTCTGTCATTGTGATTAATCCTACCCTTATTTGTATAGAGAATATACTTTTGTATATATATTATTATTTGTATATCTCCTTTGTTCATACCATTTGCCAGGCACTTAAAAATGCTGTCCTGGTATCCCTCCAAGTTTCACAATAATTCACAGCCAACAGCACCCTGATGACCGGGAGGATCCACACACTTTTAATAACGCAAATTACCCTCTTAGTCATATATGTAGGAGGAGTCGTACATCAGAATCATTATTATTGCCTCATTTTCATGTGACTGCCAATGTAGAAATTCTTGGGATGTGATGCTGAATATAATCTAAGAAATTGTTTCTATGACTATAAATAAAATGAATAAAGTACAAGTACAATTGTTTCCCAGTTGCACTGGAATATAGCTGCTAGAATATTTACAATTTTTAAAAATACCTCAAAATTGTAATGTAAAATGGATCAAAGAACAACTGCAGCTGATTCCTTTCAATCCAATCGTTAAAATTGTGGACGCTAAAGACCACTAATCCCTTGTGGCCACACGATGGGGATAGAGTCGATGTAAGTGGTTTGAGGAGAGCCCCGTTTATGTTGTTTTCTGGTCAATTTGTTGGTTCTGATGGCCCCAGAACAATTAATCCCTTAAATTAAAGTATATTATATCCAAACTGCATAATATGTAGGCGAAAGCTTGAATCATTTTAATTGCCAGAGTGATGCAGTTCCGTACACTCCATTACTAAACTGGAAAAAAAACGTTTTTCCCATTTTCCAGAGGTCAATCATTCCACATCGGATTATGTGTTCCATATAACTGGTGCGACCTAAATACCAATAATGAGTGTGCAGCTGATCTGACTCTGTTTCGGTACATAAAGGTTAAAGGCAGCTACCGCAGGACATCGTTCCCAGCTTCCTGTCACCTTCCGTTCCTCTGCAGCACCGCCCATCCTTCTGAGAGACTCCTTGGCTGTAGCCGGATGTAGCGGAGGACCGCTGCGGCGCTTCGGGAGACAAATCTCAAGGTTGGACGTTAGTGTCTGCACCGTCAGTGCGGAGGTGCCCTGATTAGTAATTTCACCTTTATTGTGGGAATACAGCCTGTACTTTGGCTTCGCTGAAGGCGTCTGAAGATTGGAAAATGATTTCCATGCTGCTTTCTAACTCCGTTAAAATTGTCAGGATATTTTTAACTTGCCGTAAGTTGCACATACAGACTGATAAATGCATTGGGGGTGTTTACAGAAATTTGATTGGTGTTTAATTCATTTTTTAATTGACGCCTCTAATACGGATGTGCTCGATCAGCTGCCAGAAAAGGAAATCTGCAGCAGGGATTTTGTGCAAACCGAGTTACAAATACATCGTATAGGGACTGAAACGAATCTCTCCAGATCATGTTTGTCTGTCGTGGGAAAGAAAATACTAACGCAAATCTGCCAGAGGCCGAAAGGAAGACGAGCTGTGGATGGTGCGTAGAACTCCAAGAAGCGTGACATTCCTTTGGACAAGACTGTGGATTTCTAATTGGGATTTCCTCTGGAGACAGCCCGCTGTATTGTCTGCTTTGCATCAAATAAGAAAAAAGCGCTGGAATCCTGCAAGAAGTAAGTTCAGGATTTCTCCAGTGACACTTGGGTTTTGTAACGTTTTTGTCTGAAATATGCTGTCCCTCCTTCCTCTGACACCTACTGTTAAACTGATAACAGCATCAACAACAACAAAATGTGTCTTCCTTGTGGGATGACATGAAAACTTCTCAACATCATGATGATGTCGGTCTCCAGTGTAATAACCTGCTCACCATAGACACACCACATGCATACCCGTCCAGCATTTAATATCTATACTGAGGTCAGAAAAAGCTGAACGAGCAAACTTGCGTCACTGGGCGGTAAGACTGTCGAGGTCATGGTGCTGCTGAGTCATTACACTGCTTCTTTTAGCTCTGGGTGTGTGTGTGTGTAGCTCTGGGTGTGTGTGTGTGAGTGTGATAGAGAGATAGATGGAGAAAAAGGCAGAAGGCCATAAAAAGGTCATAAGACCATCACTGTACATTGTATTGATAGAGTTTCACTATACAATACATCTAGCAACCATACAACGTGAGGACACAGATACAGCTAAAGGTGCAATATTGTTTGATACAGCAGCACAAATTTGTTGACTGGGAAACATGTTTTTAGAATTTACCCGTACAACAGTGTGTGTAAAAACGAGTGTAAAAAGTAATTTAAAAAATATGCTTCTTCTCCATCTTTGACAGGACACCATTAGGGGATATAGTAGGATAAAGATGGATGGATGGATGGATGAATAGGACAAAAACACCGACCCAACAGTTTCAATGAAGTTCATCACATTATGATTGTAATTCACAATTCAAAACCTGCACATACACAGACTAATGATAAACAGAAACAGTATGAATCACGTCTTAAATCACAATACTATCATATTCTTTACTGATATATTCTTCTCTCCCTTCCTGTAAACTGCAAAACAATGTTGTAAAAACTAAAATCTCTTTGAAGATACTGAAATAAAGAGTGCTAAAACTAAACTGCTACAGAGTTTTAAACATGCATGTGAACCACAGTCATTCCCATTATGACTGGCTAATTTTCTTTGTTATTTTTTTTTTTTTAAGTAAAATTGGACGACTTATTAAAGTGGTGCTTTTTTTTGTAATCCTAGTTCTGTGTGTGTGCATTTCCAAACTTGGGATGAAGTGCTTCAGCAGAACAGGAATTGGTTTTACTCTGGTTGGAAAGGACAGCAGGATATGTGGATTGAATAGTCTTGAATAGTCTACATGCTCGACATACAGCATAAATGAAATTTCAGTCCTCTCGGACCCACGGTGCAGCAAGATAATAAATAAATAAAACTACTATAACTAAACTAAAAAAAAACTTAAAAACTACAATTAACAATATAAACAGTATAAACAGACATGAGGTATATGAACAATATAAACAGTCAAGAGGTAAATGAGCAAGAGTAAAGTGGTGGGGTGGAGGCAGAGCAGGAAGAGGGTTGAGAATTCTGACTGCCTGGTGGAAAAAACTGTCTTTGTCTCTTTATGCTGTCCTTAATACGTTAATGTCCTCTTCAAATCAAATTTGTGGTTGACGATGCCGGAAAACCCATCGTGTAAAACTAATGCTGTGTCTTCAAAATACAGCCAAAGGCCTCATGTTGCCAACTGACACCCTAAAGTCAAGCCCGTTTGTGCAGTCTTTTACAAATAAATTTCAGGTCTCAGAGTGTTGGTAAGCCTCCATCCGAGGGGGATGGTGTTAATGATAAGCCCGCAGGAGGGTAATGTTGATAAGCGCCTGTGAACTGCCTGTAAGTGATGTATGTGTACATAGGAAGGGTACACCACACTTTCTGTTCATCTGAGCTTCTTATCCACACATGCACATTTTGTGTGATAAATGTCAGCAGCTGATTTTAATATTTTTGCCAAACAGACTTCAAGCAACCATGCTGACTTACATATGTTTGGACAACACTCTCAACAGACACAGAGGTAAGAGGAATGATTTACTGGATGCTTTAAACAATGTTATAAGGATGATGCCTCATATCATTTTGAAAAATAACTGGTAAATGATCAGTGTTTCTGATATAGTTGTTATGGCATTAAAAATAATTGTTTACAATATACAATACATTTGCAATAAATATCACGAAGGTGCAAAGGTTCAAGTAAATTGATGCACTTAGTGTACAGAACATCTATTCATTGCACACAGTCTCAGAAGTACCTTCACTGTGCTGTCAATTTTGTGTTAATGTGACATTTGGATGTGTATGGAGGTAAAAGTTATAAAAACAACAAAAAGAGTTAAAATAATATTCTTATAGTAACAGTTTAATTCAGCTAGTTTAATGGACAGTAGTTTTATTCATTCAGAATACAATAAAATGTATCAATGACAATTTGAAATGTGTATATATGTATGTAAATGTATATATATGTATATACATAGTTAAATATTGATTAAAGGATGAGAATTGGACAGTAAAGTTTTTATTTTTAAGCACAGGTACGCTCATGTAAAATGGGATGTACAGTGTGATGTTGGTGTGAAAATAGGAATATCCTTTTTAATGAAGTTTCATGAAAGATTAGATGAAACAGATAAAGTAAGTACAGGTGAGTAAAATGACTCCTGGTGGTGATTGTTCTTTTTCTCTTTCCTCAGGTTAAACCCACGCCATGAGTGAATTAGATGCCCCAGAGGAGAGGGAACAGCCACCACCCTACATCATTTTCGTGGTGGTGTCCCTGTTCTTTCTTACCGGCCTGCTTGGTTTCCTCATTTGCCATTTGCTGAAGAAGAAAGGCTACCGTTGCCGCACTGTCGGAGATTTGGACGATAAGGAGGAGGAAGAGGACGAGGAGAAACTGGGAGGAAACGCAGGTTCGTAGAGACTAAAACAAAAAGCCAAAGAGATCATGCGTTTATACACGCACATATGTGTTTTCCGTTTCAAAATATCTTAAAATAACTCAGAATACTCAGTGTTTGCTGGTCAACCTAGTGTGAAAGTTAAAATGTATAGAACAACCAGAGAGGGGCAGATAAATGATTGTTGATTTGTGAAGGTCAGTAACAATCAAGGTTATCTGAGGAATGGCAAACCATTGTGTCCTTTTTTTATTCAAAATGATCTGTTCTATATTACAATGATTAGAACCATGTTAAAAATGTCTTTATGCTTACAAGTCAAAGTGTGACTTTTAATGTGAATTTTAATCTATTTAATTCTGCAAGGCTTATGTAAAACCAAGAGTTCTAAGAATTAGACAGAAGTTTTATTTTGGACAAACCTTGACAGAAATGGTCATTGTCAATTTATTGTCAGACCGTTAAGAAGGCATGCTTAGATACAGCTAGAAGAAAATGAGTGCAGCAAATCTTTGTGTGCTTGTTTTACCCAACATGTGGAGATATGTAAACTCCAAACCTACAAAGTCTTTAACCTAATACACTGACACATTCATCAAACATAAAAACACTTAATTAAAATTCATAAATACTAATAATTCATTTTCACACTAAAAACACGTTAATAAAATACTAACATTTACAAAACAAACTTAAATCACACCCTAATCACTTAGAAGTACTCATTGATTGAACAACTGATTGATTGATTGATTGATTGATTGATTGATTGTGTTTCAGATGACAATGATGAGCACCAGGATACAGTGGAACAGATCCTCAAATGCATTATTGAAAATGAAGGTGAATTTAAATTGTTTTAGATCAAAGTTAGAAAATGAACCATCCATACCTGCTGTAATGTGCCTCTTTTTGCTTACTGTAGCTAACATGGAAGCCTTCAGTGAGATGTTAGGAAATCACAACATTTGTGTTCGCCATGATCCGAGGTAAGCTCCAATTTCCTTTTTAAAAAATTAAATGACATTATTTTTTATATACACTATAAAATATTTCTGGAGGTTTCTATACAGCTATGCTATTTTGGGCTAAAATGTTGTATATAAAATATTTCTAGAAGTTTTTATACAGCTGTGCTATTTTGGATTAAAATGTAATGGATGCTGTTGAAATATTTCTGTGGAGATAGTGAGGGCCCAAGTGCTGACCTGATCTGGTCCAGCAAGAATCCGTTTGAGGTTCGTCGCATTCAATCGCATTTTTTGAATCCTGCCTGTACAAAAACTCATGAAAAGTGCACTCATAGTATAAGGTCTTGTGAAAAACGATATATTTTGTAGGATTCTAACATTTTCACAGAGAAGTGGCTCAGCAGCACCCCCTTTAATTTTAACTTTACTAAGAATGAATAGAGTGACATTGGCATAGGCAGATGGAAAATGGTTCGCATATGTATCCCACCACAATGTACAAAAAAAATCAAAGTAACCTATACCCACAAATCAACAGGAAGTCAGTCATTTTAGTTTGACTGATCAATTTTGGGCCATTGACCACTGAATCCATGATACATGCTAAAAACAAAAAATGTTTAAACATCAGTCATTACCACACACACTTTATTGATTCAAACTTTTATATACATGAAGTCTCAGTCCAGAATGCGGCAATATAATACTCTGCGTCACTTCCAGTGCTCCCTGGTGGTAAAAGGAAATGCCCATTTCTCAGCCTGACCGAAACTGAGCCAACACGATTAATTCAATCAACTTAATTACTGTTCTAAGCTATGATCAAAAATGCTCAAATGGCATGACGCATCCACGCACAGTTGATCAGCCCTGTGGTTAAGGCTACAGACTTTGATATCAGAGGCAAAGATTTGACTCCCATAGATCTTTAATTTTTACCTATACCTATACCACCTATACCATAATACTTAATTCTACTTAGTGGTTGCCCAGTGTCCACATATAAGGACGCTTACTGTGCCATCTGGTAGTGTCTGAAGCTTTTACAGAAAAAAACCTACTATGTATAAACTATATATAATAGGATTAATATTATTAAACAAATTACAAACTAAATAATTATGGAATTGAATTTTATATGTTTAAACTATACATATGCAACCGGTTATGGTGGAAACACCACCAGTTGCTTATAACACAAGGAGCAGGGCCGCAACAGTGCAGGGGCACACGGGCACTGGAGCCCTGCGGCCAAGGGTCAAAGGGCAAAGGGAACAAGGGGAGATAGGGGTTGAAGGAGTGTGAGGGCCTGTTCAACACTGCTTGTGGCGTTAATTGTGCATTGGTTCATGTTTGTTTTATGGTGACAAATCCTTTTTCATGTTGATGTACAGGTTGCGTAAGGAGTCCGTTGCCTGTATTCCCTCCCATCACCACACAGTTCATTCAGGCACTGACCTCAACTCCTGCCATCTCTGTGCCCAGGCGCGAACTAAAAAGGGCAGAAGACAAAGCCGAACACCTCGCTTTAAGCAAAGACCTGGCGAGCAGACTGTATTCTCTGTTGGCAGGTTAGGGTTGTCCGTAAACACGTCAGGACAAGTGTTAGTTGGACAGCCGGAAAATAGTTTTATGACACTCTTTTCCATTCAGGTTCCGAGTGACCCATCATGATAAGAAGCTTCAAGGGGGTACGAATCCATCGGTCGGTTCAGGTGACCAGCTAGACCATTCCCAGGACAGTGAGGACAGGAAGGAGAGTGGATACAACCTGAGAAGTATGTTTAAGGATGTCCGACCACAATCGGACACCTCCAATGGGATTGCAAGCAACGTTGGGAAGCGCAGAAAGAGTGTAACTATTTTCGGGTTGAGACGAGGCAGCGACTCTGTTGTTAATAAAGCAGCAGAGGGAACAGGTAAAGAGACAGGAGGTGTAAAGTTTGCAGTTCAGAAACGACCTGCAGTGCTGGAGGAACTGTCACAAACAGACAGCACTGTAGATCCCCTTGAGCGCAATACTAAACCAAATGCACTTCTGTCTCCTGACCAAAAAGCTGAGACAGCGAACACTCTTCCTGAAATTAAGAACCAGTTCTGGGGTGGTTCTGATCAGTTCTCCAGTGCAGTCCCATGTATGAACCGAGATAACAAACGTTCCCTAGGGTGCACGGCGGCTTCTGGTCCCAGCTGTCTCCTTATCCCTTTACCCATGCCGTCTGCCCAGGTTTTATTGCCTGAGAACCACGGAGATGTTGAGAATTTTGATTTACCCAACAAGAATATTGATGATCCTGGCCCTCTGCAGACTTCTACACCTTTTGCACCCATACAGAGAACAATTTCAGGTTATACTGACGTCATTTCCACTAATCCATCAGAATGCCATCCCAGCAGAGTCTTGGCAGTCATTCGAACACCATCTGATCTAAGCTCCAGCACAGATATAGAATCAAGTAATAGCCTAGCATTGATAAGTTTAGGTTCATCCCCTCCATCAGTGTCCCGAATTAAGTCCGTATCATCATTGTCATTATCAAACACTCCTACCATCATACCAAAAGCCGAAATAAGTTCAGAAAATACTCCTTCAGAGGCAGCAAGAAATGTCTCCACAGCCCTCAAAGCTCAAAGCCAAAGATTTTCATTAAGCAAGGAACAAGAGCTAGAAGGAGTCGGACTCCCTAAAACACAACAGAAGACAGAAATAAATAGGACTGGAATTCTGACAATGCCTAAATATTCTTTAATTGATGGAGATTTTGAAGCTACTTCCCTGTCCTCCCCTCCTTATCCCCTTAATAGAGACAGACCTTTGTCCCCATCCTCACCTTTCGAAAATACAAACATAACAATGATCAAATCCTGCAACGACAGAAAAAGAGAGTTTTGTGTTGTCACTCATGTGGAGGAGGAATCTCCCACAAAAGACCAGAGTTCTGATACCTCAGAACCTGGGGTTGACTCAGAAGAATTCCAAACAGTTTCAGATGTGGGACAAGCTGAAGGTCAATACGGAGAGTCTTCCGAAACACAGGACAACAGGTCAACAGTGGATAAGAGGGGAGATTTTGTGGAAAGCAAAGATATTGCTTGAGTTGATAGAGAATTATTAGCATAAAAGAAAAACCTGAGTTACATCTTCTTTCATTGCAATGGAATCAAAGCATGATGCATGCAAGTACATTACGACAAAAACTGGTGGTTTCTAAAACTAGATCAGCGAACACTGAACTGTGTATGATTTGACCATCAATTCGACTGTGAGACGGTCATAAGAAGAACACGTCCACCACCAGTCAAAAGTTTGGACACGCCTTCTCATTTAATGGCTTTTCTTTATTTTCATGACATTGTAGATTCTCACTGAAGGCATCAAACCTGTGAAGCACGACATATGGAATTAATTAGGAAACAAAAAGCGTGGGGAAGCTCAAAACATGTTTTATATTTTAGACTCTTTGATCACTGTTTTGCACACACTTGGCATTCTCTCGTTGAGCTTTATGAGGTAGTTGCCTGAAATAGATTTCCCACGGTCTTGAAAGTGTTCCCAGGGATACCGAGCCTGTACCCTGCGGTCCATCTCATCCCAAACCGTCTTTATGGGTTTAGATCAGGCGACTGTGGAGGCCAAGTGATCTGATGCAACACTCCGTCACTCTCCTTCTTGGTCAAATGACCCTTGCACATCCTGGAGGTGTGTTTGGGGTCATTGTCCTGTTGAAAAATAAATGATGATCCAACCAATTCCAAAACCAGATGGGGTGATGTGTTGCTGCTGTGGTAGTCAAATCCCCTACAGTGTCACCAGCAAAGCACACCCACACCATCACACCTCCGCCTCTATGCTTCACAGTGGGAACCGTGCACGTAGAGAACATCCGTTCAGCTTTTCTGCATCGCACAAAGACACACGTGGAACCAAAGCTCTCAAAGTTAGACTCATCACACCAAAGCACAGACTTAAACTGGTCTAATGTCCATTCTTTCTGTTTTTTGGCACAAAGAAATCTCTTCTGCTTGTTGCTTTATGTAAGTAGTGGTCTCTTTGAAGCTAAATGACCATAAAGGCCTGATTTGCGTACTCCCTTCTGAACTGAATTTGCTGGAGGGGTCTGTGTAGATTCTCACTAATCCAGATCATACTTATCCAAAATTAGATCTCTCTGTGTGCAACCGTACTGTAAGGTTTCTTTGAAGATGCTTCGCCCTCTCTCCAGAAGGCTTCTTCAATTCTAGTAGTAGTTGCTGGGGGCTGAGCTTGAAAATATAGACCTTGTGGACCATTGGCATGTTAATGACCCGGGTGGTCACCTGAGATGGTTTGCTGGAGAGATGTGTCTGCTACTGGAACTTTGCATGGTTTTTGTCTGGGCTCAAATCTGAGGTGCCGTTAACTTGTGATTCCTAAAGCTGGAGACTTGTAGAACCTTGTTTCCTCATGTGCGCCAGTTTCGTCACAGCACTTGATGGCTTTTGCAATTGCATTTGGGGATACATTCAAAGTTTTTACAATTTTCCGAACTGGAATGTTGTTTCTCTTAATTAGCTGATTGGTTAGAAATTCCGCAAATAATCCTTAAAAAAGAATACCAGAAGTGAAGGCTATGTCAGGCAACAACCTCATGAAACTCATTGAGAGAAGGTCAAAGGTTTGCAAAGCTGTTATCATAGCAAAGGTGTGTGTGTGTGTGTGTGTGTGTGTGTGTGTGTGGGGGGTGTATTTTATATAGTTTTTATATAGTTTTAATATCTTCAGTACGTATCTACAATGTAGAAAGTAGTAATAATAAAGAAAAATCATTGAAAGAAAAGGTGTGCCCAAACGTTTGACCGGTAAAGTATATATACAAGTCTGGATGTAGCTTAAACCGATTACTGGGACAAATAATATTACAGGTCTGTTTTTTTCCCAACATGTTTAAGAATGAAATAATGAAAAATTAACATTTCATTTTAATGTTATTTTTTGCAATCTGCTGGTATTTCAGCAAGGGCATACTAATGACATACCATTTTGTAGTGATTACAATATTGGCATTATTAAGATTAATCTCAGCAGTCCTTGAATGTGGTAACTAGTAATGATGGAAATCAGGGTGAGCTGATGAAGTAGGAGCAGGAAATGAACGTTCTCGCCACTGTGTTGGGTTGTGCAAGTTGCAGGTGGCGCAAAATACCAAAAAAGTCACTCCAGGTTGATATCTGTGACTCAGATAAATTAATGCACTGACATTACACTAACATATGTCTAACATGTGAACATGCTAATGGGGTGGCTAACTAATAAATGAGTAGCTACTGGAGTGGTCAAAAATATCACTTAAGTGTGTAGAACAATAGATGCTGCATGTGTTGCACTTTCACAGTCACCTTATATACAGCTAATTAATTTCTAAATAATATTTTAGTGTAATATAAGTGTTTTTTTTAGGTTGTAATGTTGCTACCAAGATTGTTTTTTCAATTATTTCAACTGTTTTGTGGGGATCTTCAGTTTTCAACATATAGTAAAGCAGGAAAAATGACTAACCATGCCAGTATCAGTATTCTTGTCACTGCTTATCATGTTAAACATTTATAGTCATAGCGCGCTAGTATTTACAGTGGAACATTAATGATCAATAACAATTTCCAGTTAAAAAAAGTAAAACTCCATAGATTATACCTACAGGACATAGGTATGCTAAGGTACGTGGTCATCACTTTTAGAGTGGATGGTGGTTTTAACACCAGTTTTGTCAGGGCTCTGCAGTGGCCCTGGGGTTTTTTTTGTGTTTTGTTTCCCTTTTCTGCCCACCAGGGGACGTGGTGATCCAGGTATTTGCCGGGGACAGACGCAGCTGGAGGCAATCTTCATCAGGTGGACCATTTAAGGCCTCAGCACCTGTTCCACGGCGTCTGATTGTTTCGTTGCCTGCGTGGTAACTTGGATTAAGACCCTTTGTGGATTATGTGAAACTCTGGACTTACCGTTTTCTCACGGCTGTTTTTCCTTTTTCCAAGGATCACCACGTCTCCCCACTGGGAGGACCTTTTAAGTTGACGGCACAAAAATTGTTTCTCTGTGAAGATCGTTGGATACACCTCACCTGTGTTTGTCATTTTATCCTCCTTCTGGAGGGCTTTCGGTTTCCCCTTTTTTGTACATCCGCCCAATAAAGGATTGATTTTTGTTCGAAATCGCTTTGAAACTTTGCTTCTGGGCTCCGCGCACATCCAGTTCATTACAAGTTCAGTATCAAGGTTTATGGGGTTATACACACAGCAAGTACTACAACAACAAGATAGTCATAATTATTTGTGAATATTATATGTTTCCACCATACTTTGCTTTTTTTGTCTGCTTGCTTAATGGTATCATTAATGGTACCATTAAGGAAGCAGGAACATTTAGCTGCAGCATTTGCAGAATTGAATTTAGCATTTAGCATTGAATTTTTTTTTGTAAATACATTAACAGATTAGAAAAAAAATGAAACAATTTAATTTTGCTAAATAACAGATGTCAACTGGCTGGCCCATTGGATTTAATGGATTGGTTATAACATCCTCTTGTCCCCTACCCTGTCCTACCAGAGGAGCAAGATTAATTTATTGATTTATTGTGATTAGTTTTATAGGAATAGCTGCTATTGGGTCCCAACTTAATCTTATCTATTAATTATTCTAGTTAATGGAGATGAACAGCCCATGTTCTGATTGGACATATGTCAATAACCCATCCTCTGCCTACAGTGGCAATTAAAAGTTGGTCCATTCAGACCCACACTGTTCTTGTTAACAGAGCTTGTGTTTGTTCATACAAAGAGAAAAACACACATATCACACACTTTTTTTTAATGAACACATACTCTTCCATTATAAGGAATATTGTTAAAAAAGGGCATGCACCTCTTCTTTTACTTTTATATTGTTGCTACCAGGCCATGACATTTATAGCAACATTACAAACTAGTGTAAATGTTACATCAGAAACTCTACAGATCACATTTAGGGTTAGACTAGTATTACTATACTCAGTGTTAAAATTCCCTCTTGTGTATTTGACATATTTGGTCCTGTGACCCTGGAGACGTCTGAATGAGCTCACCAGATGTAGATGAAGAGTTTTGAGGTCAGAGGTCAGTGTCTCATCCTGGACTTCATGGGAAAACAACCAGAATGGCTGTGGTCTGCTGTCTAATTTATTTCCCATCTCTCTCCCCCCCTTCCTCTCTCCCTCTCCCTCTCTCTCCTTTCTCTCTCCTTTCTCTCTCTTCTTTAATCTGATATGGACAAAATGACTTCCCAGTGAAACACACAGACTAGAGACGGTAGCTTGGTGGCTTATGATTGATGGCTTGTCTTAAGTGTACAGCGGCCGTTAAAAGGCATCAAATACCAGCAGTACCACGAACTCTTTTTAACAACATTGAGGTAGAAGTGATAGTTGGACTCGAACCTGCACGATTCCCGGCCTCCTGGTGGCGACATCGCGTCATCGCAACAAGAACCAAGCTGCTGCAACGTTATTGGACACACATTCACCCGTTGCTTCCTCATCAAGACGTCCAGAAGCCAGACATTAAAGTGTATGTTTGGAAAAGTGACACAAGGAGGGAAAAACAATAAGGAACTGCTTGAAGCAGTAACAAGAAGGGAATGCATCCAAGTTCACAAGTAATTTCCCAAGTCAAGTTAACAAGTAACAAACAAAACTTTTCAAGAAAACCACAAATGTCAGTAAGAAATGAAACAGAAGATGAAGTGTCCAGTGCAGAAGACGCTGCAGAGGCAGGGCAAGTGGATGAAACCTGTTTAGAGCAAACAGTGCAAGTAGAGCAATGTAAAAGTGAAAGGTCTCGCATGCTCTCAGAAAAGGGAAAAGAGTTTTACAAAGAAAGGTTGTAAGGGCTGCAAAGTCGCTTTGACGGCATTTACGACAGATGGAAAGCATTAATTAAAGTTGCTAAGAAATCTGTGATTAAAAGGAGATTCAGTGAACATTATTGAAGGATGTGCTGTCCGGACTATCAAGGACTTGTGGAAAAAGGACAGTGACTGTGACAGAGCACTGCTGGCGTACAGAGCCACCCTGCTGGAACACGGGTTCTCGCCAGCGCAGCTGCTCATGAGGAGAAACCTGCGCACCTCCCTGACCCAAACCGCAGCCAAACTGCTTCCTACATGGCCGGATTTGGATGCTTTTTGAAAAAGGGATGAGGAGGGGAATCACGAACAGGCAAAACACTACAATCTGAACATCGTGCCAGGCAACTCCCAAAAGTAATGACAGGACAGAAAGTGTGGATTACAACAGAAGGAACCACTGCAGTGATAGTTACACCTGCTAATGCTCCCAGATCTTATGTGGTAGAGACTGAAAGGGGTTTCCTCAGGAGGAATAGAAGTCACCTGAGACCATTTGGGACTATTACTAGGTTTGGTTGGGTTGGGTGGTGAAACCTCCAAAAAGATTGGACCTGTAAAACGCTGTTCATGAATGCAAATATGCCAATGTTTAATATGTTGTTATAGCAGTTGTTTATAGCTATATGCAGGTCATGCAAGCTAAAAGAAAAGGTTTAAAAGGAGGTGCAGCGGTAGACTACAATACCCATAATGCACAGCTTCACAGGTCATGGGGCAACTTCCTGGTGTGTGAATAAAGGTTTGCTGAAGCGAGTCAACCAAGTGCGGCATCATCATTATACACTTCTAATGCTAAAGTTAACGTGAATGGAACCATCAAGAACCATGTGATCTCCGAACACTCCGTTGTGTTGCTGGAGACAACAGAGGGGCCCGACCAGGAGCAGGAGTGTTTTGGTGACCCACCTCATAGGAAAAAAAAAAATATCCTGGCATATGTAGAAAACATGTTCAACGAAAGGACTAGGTGATACAATGTCCGTGACCATTTCTACCTGAGGCGATGGGATAAAAACAAATAATACAGTAGTTTTTCCAATTTTGTAACATCATGTTACAAAATGTATATATAATTGTTATATGTATGTAAGAGTATAAGTTACACTACGGTAGCTTTGGAACCAGGCTTTTTTCCCCCATAAGCTGTTATGTTACCTTTTTCCAGGTACTCTGGTTCCTCCAGAATTAAAGACATGGATTCATTTCTAGATTTTCTTGTTACTAGTCTAGTATTTTTGACTATGGCTGTAATGTAACATGAAATTGTCCGCTGCTGCAATGCTCAGGATTTTCACAGAATCACTGCTGTGGCTATTAACTGCATTGCTGACATTTTTTTTAATGTGTACATGCTTCACATTAGACCGTTGTAAAATCAGATTGAGAGAGTCACGAGTCCAAGTCAAGTGATGAAAGGCCAAGTTTATTGATACTGATTTGTGTTTTAAAACTGAAACTGAAGTTTTCAAGTCATCAAATTCATTTAGTCATTAACTAAAAAAAATAAATAACTGAAGTCCACACTTGTCAAGTAATCGACCAGATGTTCAAGACTAGAAATTATATTTTTATTTGAAATAATTCCACGATTCCAATAACAACACTAAGAAACGATTAAACCTGTATGCCATTTCTTTAGTTTTCCATTTTTTCTTCCCTCCCAAATCTTCCTCCTCCCCTCAGTCCAGAAACTCGCTCCTCAGACTGCCTTTACTGTCAGAGATGTTGATCAGCTCTTCCACCATATTACCCTCCTCATCCTCCTCTTCCTCATCAACCTCCTTTGATGTCGGTGCCTCTACAAACCCCCCTCCTTTCCCGCCCACCTCCAGGTAGCCTTTGGCAGTTTGGTTTACTGCCCCACCAGTCTTTGTCCCACCTCCTCCACCTCCTCTGGCTCCTGTACCTTCAGGTAGGAGTTTGACAGGCTGAACCATCAGAATATCCTCATCCAAAATAGGGGTCCCATTGAGGCTAAGCCCTTCGCCAGCAGCTCGGCTGGCTCGCTCAATGCTCAGGAGTTGAGCACTGGGATCTAGTTTGATGGTGGACTTGCTTGTGCAAAGACCCATGAGCAATGGATGGAATAATAATTCTGAATCAATCCTTCTTCAGGTGGCTTCTGACTAAATTTATTGCCTTGAAGTGGATTTTAAGGTTAGCTCAGTCCTTGGGGTGGCTGATTCCAAAATCCTCAAATCCTCAAAAATCCCAGATAAACTCTTTCTCTTGTTAAAAATAAACAATGTTCTATTCCTGGAACTTTCTTGAACATTTAAATAAAACAGATGTCTTTGTTAATCTCTGAATCCGTCTGTGAATCATTTCAGATTCCTAGTTCTCACAGGGAGTAGAGGTGTTCCCTTCCTCACTGGCTGGTAGAATTTGCTCCACGTAATGGAAGTAATCCTCCTTGTCCACTGTCAGAGTCAAAGTGTGCAGGATTTTAACAGAAGGAACAGAAGGGGGCTTCTCACTCTCTACTGTTCTTAAAGAGCCAAACCCATCTGGTATTTCTTTCTATCCTTGGACCACTTGGAAAATGTGGGTGGGGAGAATGAAGGAACATGCTCCGCTCTTCTAAATCAACTCACAATAAGGTGTTCTTTAACAATTGAGCTACAAAGTCATAAACTGGTCAACATTAAAACACACATTTAAGCCAGACAGACAAAAAAAAAAAAATCCAAAAGGTTTTACTATCTACAATTAAGCAAATGTGGAAAGCAACTTTCATTTCTAACTTGTGAAGGTACAGTGACATATGCTTTTAGCAGCCTGCTTTGTTCCCTCAGTCTGAGGGTCCTTGACTCAACATGCAGAGCTCTCAGGAATGACATTGTCTTAAAAAGGACAGTCTGTTTGTGTCAGGCATGAAAAGTGACAAGCTCAGAATCAGAAGCCTAGAATTGTTCTTATTCTTATATGAAAATAATATCTGTTTTACACAATACTCAGTGTCATTATGCCAATCCACAGCAATATTTAATTGCATTAAATTCGTTTGTACAGCACAGTGTATACTCAGTTCGTATACATGGCATGCTTTACGTAAACAGAAATAACATGCTAAAATTAAATGATTTAGGCCTGTTCAGCATGTTTATTATATTCCGCAGTCCAGTGAACAGCATTACTGCCACAGCATTACTGCAAATCACAAAGAACGTTATACAGAGGCAGTACAAGGTTACATAGAGGTTGTTTTTATGTTTGGTGTGGTTATGTTTTTGTTTTTATGATAAAAGCCAGTGATTATTTGGTCATTGTAAGCTCAATGGGTCAAAGTCCCACAACATCACCAAGCATTTCTTTAAAATCTGTTCATAACATAAGCTTTTTTTTTGCTAACCCCCCCCCCCCCAAAAAAAAAAAAAAAAACAAAAAACCCAGACAGACAGACAGGCAGACAGATTATCTCCTTGGTGGAGTTAATTATAATTTTACTTTTGCTTTAGATACTTGGCCACAAAAGCAGTGTTACAGTAGCCATGACAGATGCTGTATGACGAAGAGCCACATTTTGGCAGGCGCATTGTGTCCAGATGTGTGAACTTGTGTCCTGTTTAATTTTATGCTTTGGTCTGTGTCTGTCATTTCCATAATCCCTCCTCCTCCCTGGTGTGTGGTCTTTCTCTTTCCTCTCCCTCCATTGCTCCCTGAAACCCTGTCTTCCTGCAGGCGGAGACAAAGATAATGAGAGGTTGTCAACTCTGATCGAAGATGAGGAGGAGTCATTGCAGTCGAGCCAGTCCGCAGAGGAGGATCGTGGGTATCCATCCTGTAGTGTGGAGCCTGGAAACATGAACTTCCAGTAGGTGTCATCCTTGAAAAGGTAAACAGAACCTGAAGATGGAGAGAGAGAAATATAAACTATGGTTTGTTTAAAATTCTGTTAAATTGGGCATCTTGGCCAAATATTCCCACTGTAGTCTGGCTGTGGTCTGTGTTCCAAAAGTTTGTAGTTTGCAGAAATGTTACTTTATGATTTTATACTTTCTACCTTCCAACCCAGACATATTTTATCTTTCTCTTTGAAAACCCTGTACCAGAAAAATTTTCTTCCCTGCTTTTGCAAAAAACTCCTTCCTCTTGATGACAAATTACTTGGAAATTTAATCATAATATTCCCTCTGATTGGTAAATATGTGTAAGATCATTATAATTATATTTTCTAAACACAAACCTGAAGACTCCACAAAGAGTAATTATTAAGTGAATAGTCAAAAGATTAAATTATCAATATTTAGCTACATTTCTGAAACAATGACCTTACTGAAAGAGCCTAAAAATGCTGCTGAAATCAAAAATATACTTGATATACTGTATCAATTGGAAATTAACCAACCAATTAAACTCATAAAAACTAAATTTGATATTTAAAATTGATTGAAAGGATTAAAATTATTATTTTTTTTAATGTTGTTAATCATTGGGTATAAGTCCAAAAGTTAAAAAAAAACAATGCGTAAAGAGAAAAATTGGTTTGAGTTCATTGCCAGCATACCTATAAAATCTGTGACACAAAAAGAAAATATCAGGTTCATCACCATCTAGCTCTTTGATGATGCCATCGACTCCTGCTCTGATCAGCTGAGTCCAGGTATTATTCTCCTCCTCTCCCTCAAAGATTTCTGTGTTACCCCACACTGGGCCTTCCTCTGGATCCCACACCAGACCCCATCTTTCTGCAGTTGTCTCTACTTCTTCATTGTCATCATCTGTCCCAATGGAGTTTACTCCCATCCTGAGGGCAGATAAGGGCTGAGGGTATCCTTCCTGCAGAGACAGACCTCTGAACAACCAGAACTGGGAACCTGGAGGAAGAAACTTTAGTCAATGGGAAATCTAACAATAGTTTTATAATTAAAATTAGTATTGCAGTGTAAAATATATAGAGTTGACACATGCCAATGGGTCCATCTGACACAAGCTGTTTGAGCTTGCCCTACACCGCCACCGTGTCACCAGCAAGATTAATCCAATGTTAAATCGACTCTGACTCTGACTTGCGTACACGAAGTCAGACCTGACGTGAGATCTGAGCGGATCGTACGCTCACGTCCAGACTGATAAATGCCGAGCCTTGCGTGAAAATAGCCGTGCGCACAGTTTTCTGCCGTACGTACGTTTCATAAATGAGGCTCACTAAGAGGTTCAAGAAAATTCATTTCACCCACAAAAGTCTGTGAAGTCATTTGTTTGTGGAAATAAGCCATACTGTGCAGTACTAATAAATACCGCTAATAAAGATGATAGCATGATCTGACTGTCTCTCTAGCACAGCGTGAAGACGTGGTAGGTCGGGTGGTAGTCCCCTCCACAGCCTCCTTGCAGAAGTCCCATGTGCTGATACCAAGCCACCGCCATTCACTCGCCACATCGTCAGACCTCAAAGCAGCAGTGACAAAGAAATAAAGCCTTGGAAATTGCATAAATATGATTCATTTTAAATTTCCAGCGACAAATAATTTGGTTTGGTGTATTCAAACCTTTAAAGAAGAAGGTTTCTCCTCGGATACGGGCAACAGCATCAAAACTGGTGTTACAACGATCTATGAGGGAGCTGTAATGAAAAAACACACAGAAAGTGCTAACTGTAAATACCACAATCTGTTCTTTAAAGTAGTCATATCATTTCAATTATATTCCACCTTCAGGAAAGAAATACAGCCTGGAAAAGTCACATGCTCATAACTTTTACATACAGAGACAAGCAACCACTGACACAGTGACACCATTGACAGTTTAAAGTTGCCGCTGCAGCATAAAAAAATGTGGCTATGAAAACGTTGTGACTGCCGTTAAATGCATCAGGCTCCGAGAACTTAAAACTACACAGGTGACGTCATGAGGCATACCAGTGATGATGACGTCGGTGTTGCATTGACGGTTTCCAGGCAAGATGAGGAACATCTGTAACAGGCAACTCATTCCTCTTACCTGCATTAAAACATCAGATAGAACACAGTGGCACTGAATTATGTTGGGAGCAATGATAAAAAGTAACTATTAAAGTTGGAAGACACATCTGCCGGTAATGTTAACATGCTTAGGAAGAGATTTACAACCTCTAATGCTATATAAATCTAACACCAAACAAATTTTACTGACGGTGTTTTGTTCTCTCAGGAACTTTTATTCTTGTGGGACTAAAAAGGAACATGCACAATATTATGCATATTAGAGAAAAAGAAAATACAGTAGTCACTATTTTTAAGAGTACAGTATTGTGCTACTATGGTAAATCTGTGTGAAAGGCCTATGCACCATAGAGCTGGGTGATGAGCTCCAGGTCTTCTGCTCCCAAGCTATAGTGTAGAGGGTCTCCAGCAGGACCCTCATAGTATGGCCTCATCACTGAATGTCGGGATGAAGAGTGAGTGAGGCCCAGAGCGTGGCCAAACTCGTGGACGAGCACGGTGAACAGATCGGTGCCTTCAGAGACTAGAGAAGAGGAGGAGGCGTTGATGTCATTCACTTCACACTCCCAGAGATGATGAGTAAAGTTTGACGTTTAATCAGAACTACAGAAGGAAGTCATAGAACCACAGTCTATAAACAAAACTAAACAATGGCAGTGAAATTTAAAATGATTTCTCAATGTTTTGAAACACATCCTGAACACTTAACTATGTTTGATTTCCTTTTTTGACCAAGAGTATGTGTTTTAGGGAGAGCAGATGAAAGTAAAATAACTTTTCAACCTCTTCCAGTCCCAAATAATTGGTGGGAGATGGCAAACTCTAAATCCTTATAAATGTGTGGTAGTTGACCCAGAAAGTCTGTAGTTCAATTATGGCGAGTGTGTTTTTCCTGATCATGGCACCACCTGGCTGTCTGAAGACCCACTCCTCCTCTGCATCTAAATGAATTCCGCCTGCCCAGGCTGGGTCCGAAGGAAAGAAAGCATGGCCCACTGCACCGCCTGCCCCATCAAAGGGGTAGCTGTCACCGTGGTAACCATGGAGGAAGTCTACCTGCAGGTCTGCTGCCTCAGATGTGGCAACCTGTAGAGACAGAAACAAGAGGCCTTGAGAGAAACTACACAAAAGTATTCAATGACACAGCAGCACCCATCTAATCTACTTCTGCTGCTATCAAAAGCTTGACTTTTTCAATTAGATTAAGGTTACTCCCAAAAGAATTTGGCAGATATATACATTTATATGCACAGATACACATTATAAAGACTTTTTATTCCAGCGGATAATCAGGATTAGATAAATGTAGTGACCTCGTGGAACCTGAGGGATGATGGTTCAGCCCAGACTCTTAAAGCGTAGAAGACTAGTGAGCGAATCATTTCCCTCGACAGATGGGATGAGGAAGGATATGAACGCAGCCTAAGAATAAGCCAGACAGAGCAGCAAACAGCGCCAATTAATTATCGCCAAAGAAAAATCCTTACATTCACTGCAGCATGATGGAACTTTTTTTTTTTATCTTTTTTAATTTTTTTTTTCAAACCTCCAGTTCATGTTCCTGTTTGTCCATGTGGAGATAGCCCTTCTCCTCTGCTTTATATCCGCCCCCCACTGGTTGGATGGTGTTTGGGAGGGTTTGTCTTGGTCAGGTAAGGAGCAACGAGGGGTCTTCATCAATGTTATCGTGTCCTCGTCTGAACAACACAGAACACAAAAAACAACTCAAGGTCTAGTACATACAGAACCATGGGGTTCTTATATCTAACACATCATTTTGCGTCTGTGACCCTCACCTACAACTCCAGTGTCTTTCAGACCTGCAAACCTCTGCATGGCCCTGACAGCATTAATGACAGTGGTCCAAGCCTGCAGCTGACCGGTGGATTTGTCTGAGGGTGGGAGGTATCCATATTTCATCAACCAATCCTGTGCAGGCAGAACACACAACAGAGGACGTTTCTTTCAGTACATTAAATCTAATGCTTCACATCAAAACAAAATATTCAATATTATTACTACAGAATAGTTAGGAGTTTGTTGGTTTTACCACCAGTTGGGTGCTCTTGTCCACAGTGAGTGCCATTGGTGCAGATGATGGCGTGGGAGTGGCATCAGTGATGGAGGCCATATGCATCCATCCACCACTCAGGCAAAGAAAAAACATCCACACTTTCATCTCAGCTACATGTTTTTCCACATGTATAAATGTGCTCGTGCAGCCTGTACTCACAAGAATCTGGAAGTAAATAGTTTAGACACAGTTATTGAAAATGAAAAATGAGGAATAACTAAAATTAAGAAAAATAGTCTTCCTCACAGAATAATACTTAAAAATAGGAACACAAAGTCTACACCTGTAAGAAACACCAGACAAGCAATGAAAAATATATTTTGGTTGTAAATGTATGTTGAAAATGCTAACTCTAGTTTCCCTTTATTGATTTTGTCCATCTATTTATTTATTTAAGTCTATATATATATATCGTCGTGCATCTCAAGATGGCTGCTGTAACTGGCTTCACAATCCAAGTAATATCTAATCAACAGATCAGCATCCATCACATCTACAGTATTGGACACACTTTCTAAAGACATAAGTACATTTTTTGTGCTAGCATTTTGAGTTTTCTTTGACATATTTGGACTTAATCAGAGAGCAGGCCTCAAACCAAGCCTGTCTCCAAAACAACTTAAAACAGTCGAAACAAAAATGGCCAGCAAAAAAATTGGCTGAAGATGTTGAAGACATAAAGAAATCTTTGGAGTTTATGTCTCAGGAAATAACCAAACTGACAAAACAACAAACAACACTGAAGGCGCTAACAGATGAAATTAAACAACTGAAGACACTGATACAAGAAAAGGACAAAAAAATTGTACATCTGGAAAGACGAACTGAGGATTTGGAACAGTATTCCTGATTTCAGGTCTTGAAATCCAACGTACCTATGCAGAGGCTACAGCAGGGGACAGTGCAGAAGGTAACCTGCTAAACTCCTGTTCAAAGTCCTGGTTTGTCTCCCCTTGAACACCAGGTCATTAAGTTCTTTGAAAGCAAAAACATCCCAATAGACAGTAAGAATATTGCGGCACGTCACACACTTCCGCAGAGAAAGGATAAAAAGTCTAACAACATTATTTGTTTTACTAATTGAAAAAACAAAATGGAGGTGCTCAGGAATGCCAGAAAATTGAAGGGCACAGGTGTTTATGTAAATGAACACCTTACCAGAAGAAATGCTGAAGATGCCAGACAAGCAAGATTCTTACGGAAAGAAAAGAAAATTCAAGACACCTGGACGAGAAACTGCAAAATTATGATCAAGCTGAATGGACCTCGCGAACAGGCCAGAGTGATGGTCATTAAGGATATCGAAGAGCGTGAACAATATAAATGATGTATCTCAACTTGGACAAGTCAAATGGAGAAGATGGACCATTAACAAGGATTTGGATTTAATATGCAAACTGATGGACAAAATCCAACTACAACCAAAGTAAGAATGGATACAGATTTGAACTATAAACACTTTCAGTTAAACACATTTGCATATACAGAGTATAAATCTCAAGATATTCAGAATGATCTTTTATTTTTATACAAAAATAAAAAATATGTGAATATTACACAGAAGAGCAATTTGAGTCTTAAACAAGTACAAAAGATTCATTTTCTGTTATACATTTCAACTGTAGAAGCCTAAATGCAAATTTTTCAAAAATTCTACACTGCTTGAAACAAACAACAAAACAATTTTTTGCTATAGCAATTTCAGAGGCACGGTTGTTTGAGGATCAATGTTCTCAGTTTCAGCTCGAAGGGTACAATATGTCCTTCATTAGTAGAACTTCTCAAAAAGGTGGTGTTGTAGCTTTATATGTTGATCGAAATTTGAAAAGTAAAAAACGTGTGCTTAGTCATTGATAAATGTATGGAATGTGTTACTGTAGAAACTGAAAATGAAAAGTCTAACAATATTATATTAAGCTGCATTTATAGAAAGCCTGGCGCATGCATTGATACATTTACGGAAAAACTAGTTGAGTTATATGAGGTTTTAATGAGAAGAAATTTGCTTTTATTTGTGGGAATATTAATATTGAGTTGCTGAATCCTTTAGAAAAAACTACAATTACAGACTTCATAAATACAATGTATAGCTTATGTTTATTTCCAAATGTAACAAAACCTACTCGAATAACAAGGAATAGTGCAACAATATATTCACCAATATCATAGAAAGTGAAATAATAAGTGGACTTCTAATTAATGACGTACGAGATCACCTACCAATCCTTACAGTCAAAAAGAAATTCACAAAATGCTTGAATGAAAAATCATTATTCATTTTGTATAGTTCATTGACTCTTCCCTACATGACCTGTGGTGTGGAAGTGTAGGGAAACGCATATCAAACAAACACAGCTCAAATTAAATGTGTGGAACAATTTGGACCAATATATCAAAGACTGTAGAATGTTGAGTCACTTCAGAACTTTGTATAAAAAGAAAATTATGACGGTACACAGCTCTTTATGTTGTTTAGTATGAAAGGGGTAGGCGTCATAAGCTCAGGCTTCTGCCTGTTCCTTTTTCAGACTTTTGTGTTTATTTGTTTTGTTTTTTGGTTTTTTTTTTGCTTCCTTCACTTGTGACAGAAATGTCTGACTCTCGGGAAAGTAACAAAAAAAATGTCTAAGAAAATTCTCCCTTTTATTATTCTGGCATTTAGCAAATAAAAATAATTTTGGCAATCCTAAATGACCAAAAACAGGGAAAGTTTCATCTGATTTCATCTTAGATGATGAGAAAAAAAAAAAAGGTTATGTGCCTTTTTATATAGTGTATGAAAACATCTGGATTCAACTGTATATATACTGTATATATCTGGGTTTAACCCGTAAAGGATGTCATTTACTGTCAGGTCAGCATGAATGACTTAAGCTGTCAGTGAGAGAAGTTGACAGGGAACATTCATGCTGTGGTCCCACCGAGGGAATAAAGTATTAGATGCAATCAGAAGATGGAGGAGTGACACTGGAGGGTGTGTGAGAAAGACTAGATATCAGTGGGGGGGATGGTCGATTTAATTAAGTTAGAGGGGATACCATGGGGGTTGCAATCATGATGGAAGGGTGACTTTAGGAGGAGGGTTTGTTAAAGTAATGAGTTTAAAGCAGCAAACAGTATAAAGGTAATAACAGCACAACAACAATCCTTTCCACCTATCTGCTTAACTTGATTCTAAAATACAGAAAATGCAAATGTCTGTGTTCAGGAGTGCACAGAAAAACAAAAAGTCAATTAAAATCTGGCATTAATAGTACACAGTAATTAATAGTACTAATAATTAACAGTACACAATAATAATGTGTGCCAAACAACAAAATTCAATATAAAATCTTTGCAATCAAAAAGCTTTATAAAGCTGGCTTAATGACACCCCTCCAACTAGTTTGAAATGGTAAGAATTTAAACCTCAACAATATGAAATGAAAAGTACTGCCTATGAAAAGATTTCATGTTCTTATTGACCTGTACCTGTAGAAATGTTTTCTTTGGGCTCTTGAACTCGATATAATAAATCTGCTCTGCGCTGCTTCTAAAACCCAGTTGTTGCAGATCAAATAACCTCACGCGTGTCCCGACACTGAATCTCTGCCAGCGGCTCGACGGTGTTGGTGACATGTGTGACACCTTTACCTATTAGGATATTAGCCGATAAACTCCACACTTCATTGGGAGACAAATAAATTCAAGTCTGAATCCATGCTTACCTCCTGCCTGTTGTGTCCCTCTGACTTTGGAAAAACAGATGCATCCTTTCTCTTCTTCCCTTTTCTCACTCCCTCCCTTCCTCAATGCCCAGCTCCAAACCCCCACCCACCCAATCTCTATCGCATCCACTATGAAGCACATTTCAGACTGAAAACCTTGCAGAAACACTGCCCAATGTCTTTTACAGCTTTGTTCAACTACAGGGTTTCTTTTTTCCAATTTGGCAGCTTAGCTTCATGTCGTGCCGACATATATTCAGTGTATTTAAGTTGTTGCTTCTGGAATTAAAATAATTACAGCATTCTGAATCCCGGAGGATTAGTGTGTGTTTGTGTGGCAAAGATGGCTTTGGATTTGGTGAGTGCGTGCATGTGTGCAAGATCCGCATGTGCATGCCGATCTTCTCTCATGGCGGCATTAATATTTTACACACAATCCTCTTAACACCCAGATTAAAACTAAAGGAAGACGGGAAAGATTTGCCTGGCTCAATCTAGCTATGTTTCATCTCATTTTCTTTCTTTTTGTTCATCAGACCAACAGCCTGAGGGTCCTCGCAGTTTGATCTCTTTTCCTTTAACTACATAAGTTCTGTGGCTGATTGGAAAACACAATAATACAAGGAGAGAATATTTAGCGTGGTATTATGTCTGCCTTTTCCCCCCAGATTCATTCACATCAATGCTTAGCTTTGTCTGGAGTGCAGTTCCTTAATTGTCTACTGTTGAACAATGTTGGATAGTTAAAACACATGCGGGGCTAATGTGCTGCTTTTGTAACAACCGGGTACCTTTGATCTGTCTTTGTGTCAAACAGGTCAAACAGCTTTTCATCATATATATAGGGCTCAGAGAGGAGCTGGAGAAGGCTTGGAAGGTGAAGGTGACAGTAGTGCCCGTGGTGATCGGAGCACTCGGGGCAGTGACCCCCAAACTGGAGGAGTGGCTACAGCAGATCCCTGGAACAACGTCAGACATCTCAGTCCAGAAAAGTGCAGTAAAGATACAGCAGGACCCTCAAGCTCCCAGGCCTCTGGTAGAGGACCCGAGCTTAGAATAGAGGAGGAACCACCCGCGGGGTGAGAAGGGAATTTTTATATATATATATATACTAACACCAGTTATTAAAGTGTATTCTTGTTGCTTTTCAGAGGCAGCATACCAATATTTGTGTAGTGAGAAAAGAGGATGCATAGGGTTAGACAGGCATGAACATGAATTTAAAAACCACAACACGAGTTTAAAACGTTAACGTTTTGAAATTGGACTTTCAACATTCTTTTTGGCAAGGATAAAATAATAAAAATTTGTGCTAAAAGATAGGCATACGGTCTGATCAGTCCTCATGTTGATTGTTACCTGAACTAATTTTTCTATCGATAAAATACCAAAATTTAATAAAATAGTAACAGCAACAAATACAACGACGATTCAAGTGACTCCTATTCCACCTTGCTCTACAGCCACACCGCACATGCAACATTTGCCACTTTTATTGCCGTAATTTAAAGAGTTTTAAAGATCCTAGATGATAGCAGGTTTAACCGCTGAATAATAATAATAATAATAATAATAATAATCAAAAAATCATGAGAAGCAGCAGAAATGAAATAAACAACATTCATGCGCTCGGGCGTCTTTGCAGTCTGTTCTTATCGATGTCGCTGATGAATCGTGGCAGCATCGAAAATTCTGAAAGTTTGTTCGTATTTAAACAGCGGACGAAACCAACGGGGGACGTGTGTTTGTTTAGTGACGTCAAACTCTATGTTCATTCTACAGCGAAACCTGACTTACCTGCGCTCCTACCTGAACGGCTCACCTGCGCTTGTACCTGAACGTCTCACACGTTTCACTTTTAGGAACTAGGCGAATAAATTATACACAGAAATAAATACAGACTACCCAGGAGACATGAAATGAGGCTTTCCGC
This sequence comes from Pao palembangensis, assembly GCA_015343265.1. NCBI lineage: Eukaryota > Metazoa > Chordata > Actinopteri > Tetraodontiformes > Tetraodontidae > Pao > Pao palembangensis. The sequence continues at coordinate 24,417,298 of CM027082.1, read as the reverse complement.
GTTTAGGTTTGGACTTGTGCTTCTTGCTTTCACGTGTTTTCTTATTTGGAATAAATCGATTCCCAGCCATAAAGGTAAGAGGTTGCTAATCTGTGTTTCGAAAAGCAAACATCTGTTTTCTTTCAAAAAAAAAAAAACAGTTCTTTGTTACCATTGCATGTAATTCCATGCTCTACCCCATGTTTTTTTTTTTTAATCATGTAACAGCTTTTAATAGTGCTGTATAAAAATCAGTTATTCACTCCAAATATAGTTATGTCTTCATACTATATATGTGGTACAGCTCATTACATACCTGACCCTTGACCCTACACTTGGGCTGAACCACACATCTGATTAAATGTGTGATCTCTCAAATTGCATCAATAGTCACTGCATGATTTTAAAGCTTATACTGTATATTTTTCATTGAAACATAGCACCAGAACAACACTTATAGCTGGTAGTAATTTAGAGTTAAAAGAACTCTAATAGGCCCATATTAGGGCTTTCCACTTACTGTTTACTTAAAAGTCAGGTGCTGTCTGACTAAGGTAGGATGCATCCCTAACTTAAAGCATTCATTTTTAATGTAAATAATATAAAACATGTACGAGCACCTCCTGTTCCATGTGAATCCATCCATGCATCCATCCATCCACCCACCCACCCATCCATCCGTCCATCCATCCATCTTCTACCGCTTATCCGGGGTCGGGCCATGGGGGCAGCAGCCTAAGTAGGGAAGCCCAGACTTCCCTCTCCCCAGCTACTTCGTCCAGTTCTTCTGTGGGGATCCCGAGGCCTTCCCAGGCCAGCCGAGAGACATAGTCCCTCCAGCGTGTCCTGGGAAGACCCACATGGGCCGCCTGGACCTTGGCGGTTCATGTGAATCATTCTTTCAATATTCATGTGTTCTTCCTCACCATTTTTTAGATTTATTAATGTAACTGAGGCAAAATGTTTCAGGTGTACTGCCGGGTTGACCCATTTACTGTTGCTGGTGTGTGAGTGGATGGTACACACGTCTCATTTCTAGAACAGCTCCGTATACATTATCTTTAATCACATCAGTGATAATACGAATGAGTGTGATCTGGAATGCTACACAAATTCAGAGTCTCCTATTTCCCCACAGATTCGAAGGCTGTAGATACAGCAATATGGCCAGACTTGCAACATCTGTATGAACGTCTGTATTTGGCTGAGAATTTGGGAACGGAGGTTAGCAGAGACCTCCTCGCTCTCCTGCAACAGCTGAGCAACATTTGTAAACCTATCAGCAACATTACCCAGGATGCTGTCGACTCTGCATCATCAGGTAATACTAAGAAACTGGCTGTTCAATTTAACCCCTCGACTCTAATATCTATCTATCTATCTATCTATCTATCTATCTATCTATCTATCTATCTATCTATCTATCTATCTATCTGAGAGATGCATACATGTACAGTATGTATGCACATCACACGTTTGTGTATATGTACTGTATGTGTGTGTGCGTATGTATGAATGAATCTAATGGGTTTTAAACATTTTGCAGTTTGTTGTAGTTCTCCAAACAAGTACTGTGTTTATGTTCCTTGTGGATTTCAACAGAAATGCAGCTGGTCGATCATTCAGGACAACAGCTGTTTCTCCAGAGGCCAAACATTCACTACTACATGCCCCACCTAAGACAGCATTCGGACGGCCTCTCACCGAATGTAGTCTTGGGTCAGGGGCGGCGTGGAGGTACGGACATATACCGAAACATATATTAAATGATATTAAATAGCAGCACAAATGCTGTGATGCAAGTGTTTCCTTTAAATTGAATCTAAAATTGAGAAACTGAAAGAATACAAAATGTTATTTTCATTGTCAATATCTGTGTTTACATTTCCCCCCTCCCTTAGTGTTCATGGTGATGGGCATACCGACAGTCAAACGTGAGAAGGAAAGCTACCTACTGAATACGCTCAGCTCATTGCTGTTTAGCCTGACTCAGTCACATCGCCAAGAACTGCTCATAATTGTCTTCGTTGCTGAGGTTACTAACACACACACACACCAGACCTGGCTGAGGGGGCTCAGATCTATGCAAAACAGCAGTGGGGACATAGCACCACCTATGTATATACCTCCCTAGATGCTGGCATGTGCAGCGGGGTGGCAGTTGGACTCTTGGGTTGTTTCAAGACAGAAACAACAGAACTGGTTTAACTGAGCCAAGTTTGCAGGACGCCTTGTTCACACGAGCCTTTTCAGCTTTGCCCATCGGACTGAGATCAGCTCGTTGTGATGGCCACTCCAAAACATTGACTTTGTTATCCTGAAGCCACTTTGTAACCATGTTGTTAGTCTGCTTAGGGTCATTGTCCATTTGGAAAACCCTTTTGCACCCATGCTTTTACTTCCTGGCTGATGTCTTGAGATGTTGCTTCAGTATTTCCACATAATCTTCTTTCCTCATGATACCATCTATTTTGTGAAGTGCACCAGTCCCTCCTGCAGCAAAACAACCCTACAACATGATGCTGCCACCCCCATATTCCTCATTTTTTTATGTTTCTTTTCGAGTAATGGTTCTTTCTGGGAAAGTGGCCTTTCAGCCCATGTCGGTACAGAACTCACTGTCACTGTAGATAATGACACTCTCTCACCAGCTTCAGCCAGCAGCTTCACAAAGTCTTTTGCTTTTTTTCTTGGGCTAATATGCACATTTCGGACCAAAAGGTTCATCTCTATGACACAGAAACCGTCTTCTTTATGAGCAGTTTGATGGCTGGACATTCCCATGGTGTTTATACTTGTGGATAATTGTTTGAAAAGATGAACAGATGTTAAAAAACCTATCAGAGGCTTCCAAGAATATTGCTTCCCAAATTGTTTAAAGGCATAGTAATCTCAGTGTATGTAAACTTCTGATTCTCAGGAAAGTAATAAAAAATGTCTAAAAAATTCTCCCCTTTATTATTCTGGAATTTTGCAAATAAAAATAATTTTGGTAATCCTAAATGACCAAAAACAGGGAAAGTTTAATCTGATTTATTCTTAGACATTGAGAAAAAAAGTTTATGTGCCTTTTTATATAGTGTATATAAACGTCTGGTTCCAACTGTATATTTTCATTTCCTTTGTGAGTACATCTAAATAATCTGGGAGCATTTATGGTTCCAAAATGTTATTTTAAATCCAACATTTCTGACCTCCATTTGCTGTGCTTCAGAAACTCACAGCTTGACTGACGTTTTTGTGTTGACACAGGCGGACTTGGAATATGTCAACAGCACAGCAGAGGCCATTAAGAAGAAGTAAGTAAATAAAAAGTCCTTCAAACATGACAGTTCAGATGTTAACTGTTAATGTGGTGGCCGCCAAACATTTCTTTAATGTAGACTCAGACAGAGCAGACTCAGGCAGAGCACAAATGCTGGTCAGGTGATGAGGTAACGGACAGCAGGTGAAGAGAGTGACCAGGTGACACTGATCAGCTCTGGGCCCACCTGCCACGGCTGAGGAGCTCCTGGCGCTCCTGAAAGAAAAAATCACTACACATCCAGTCAACAGTTTAACAGTTTAAATTGACCCAATATTACTACTTAGTACTACTTAGTATTACTTAATATTGTAAAGTAAATGCATACTCAAAGCTGCTGAAAAATGTTAAAGAAACATAATTAGAATAAATAGTTACTCTTCATTTTATATTTTATTTTGCTCTCTTTCTCTTCCTCTTTCCATTTACGTGCAGGGAGATTTTTTTGCACTAGTCTAGTAAACATCTAAAACAGATGCAATTAGTCCCCTTTAATATTACCAACAAAATGTTTTGTTGGGATGAGTTTGAGTTTGAACTTGCTGAATGAGGACTGTTTGATCTCTATGGTGGTGTCAAATTTAGTTTGAAGCCCCACCCAGATTAGACTGCGGTTACACTGTCAGTGTCTCAGGGTGACCCATTGTGAGAGTAAGCAATGAGAACAGACTGAAGTGTATCAGGTACAACCTGTGGGTGATATAATCTGTTTACACCTAACATTTAAAATACCATATTTTCCCATTTCCTTGAATGTCACATCATAAACAAAAATGGGAATGTGTATAAAGATGGCTTTATGACAGCTAATTTACAGGAAAGTTAAACTGTAATTACATTTAAATCTTTTCTTGTAGTGGTCAATTTGAAGTCACAGTCAAATTGAGATAATTTATCATGATTCGTCTTTACAGAGTTCAGGATTATTACTTTTAAAATATAACTGGTGTTTAATCAGGAAGTTCCAGCATGCTTCGGATACTGTTTGTGATTTTTACTGATAACCAGTTCTTCCTCTGTAGTTTTCCAACTGATGTGCAGTCTGGGCTATTGGAAGTTGTCTCTCCGTCACCTCATTACTACCCAAACTTCAGCAGCATCAAAGAGAACTTTGGAGACTCCAAGGATAGAGTCAAGTATGTCTCTCATTGCTTCCTATTTCTTTGAAATTCTACAAGTTAATTTGACACATGAATAACTTTATGACTCAATCATTAGAGGAAAACAAAAAAAACCTTCAGAAGTAGAAATAAAACATGTGACTACTGCAAGGTAGTAAGGTGATTGCATTTGATTTTATATTTGATCCCAGCATTTATCCTGCGTGTACCACTATTAATCCATCCATCCATCCATTTTCTATACCTGCTTTTTATCCAACTTTGGGTCGCAGGGGTCTGCTGGAGCCTATCCCAGCTGTCAAGGGGGGAGAGGCGGGGTACACCCTGGATAGGTCGGCAGCCTATCGCAGGGCTGCGTGTACCACTATAACCAGTCCATTTAAATATATTATGTCTGTCACTTAAACCCTAACAGTCACAGTTCAGTAGAGGTTTACAAAAATGTTGTATTTCGTCCAAATCTTTACACATTTTTTGTTGATTCTCAGGTGGAGAACGAAGCAGAATCTGGACTTCAGTTACCTCATGCGTTATGCTCAGGACAAAGGAACATATTATATCCAGGTCAGCTCATAACAATAACCTTATCAAGCATATTTGGTAGCATGCACTATACATAGCAGTCATTTGATTTGATTCTGATTGATTGAAAAAAATCACCACAACCAGAAAAGGAAAGCTTGTGGAAGACTGAAAGGATATTAAACAAATTCAATACTGACACCCTTCCCAAAAAGAATTAAAAATAACAGAAGAAAAAAAAAACTTCATCTTCAGGACGTTATTTAAAAGATACAATTAGAATATCAGAGTAAAGTGGGAAATGAAAAAAATCTGAGTGTTTGTGTTAACAGTTAGAGGATGACGTTATCGCAAAATCAGGTTACTACGATGAAATGAAGGCTTTCGCCATTCAGGAGACTTCTAAAGAATGGCTCTTCCTGGAGTTCTCCCAGCTTGGATTTATAGGTGTGTATGCAATTCAATAGAAAGGTCCACTGATTGGACATGATTTTTTATTTTTTTTTTTTATTTTGATATTTGCATTTGTAATAATATAGAAAATGAATTTTGGGTGCTGAGTTCTAGGTTTGCCAGTAATTAACCAAAGGACATTTCAGCACTCAGATGTACAATTTGTTGGATTAATAACACAGGCATTCTGTGTTGATTGTTTTTCCCCATAAAATCTATGTTAGAATGGTTCTTATAATTATTTGTCATTTAGCTATATCTAATATGGACATTTTGCTGCTTAAATGCTTCAGCTTTACTTTGGTTGTCATTTTGTTGAACACCTACAGCACAGACATCAACCTGACTAAATAAATTCAGTGATGCTTTGAGAGCTTCCCAAAGGTGAAATCTTAGACATTTTAGCACCAAAAGAATCTTTTGTACCCTAAACTATCGTACAATGCTGGCCTTTTTCATTTTATTTACAAAGCACTTATTTTAATCTTATATTGATATTGAAGAGCAGACTCACACTTTGAAATGACACTTTTGCTGCAGATTTCTGGAAAACTTGCCAAGAATTATTACAACATCAGTGTAATGTTTGATAAAGGTAACACATATGATGTGACCTCCAGGCAAAATGTTCCGGACCAGCGACCTCCCTATGATTACAGAATTCTTCCTCATGTTCCACAAAGACAAACCTGTCGACTGGCTCTTAGATCACATCCTCTGGGTGAAGACTTGCAACCCAGAAAAAGATGCAGTAAGTAAGTCAGTGGAAAAGTGAGACAATGGTCTATATATTATTTTACCTGAGGCACAACTTATAGCTTCTTCAGTGTAACTGATTTTCTTGTTAATGTGGAAGGGGCATTCTGTTTTCCCAAACAGAAACACTGTAATGAACAGAAGGCCTTGCTGAAACACCAGTACAAACCCTCCCTGTTTCAGCATGTCGGCCTCCATTCTTCACTGCATGGGAAGATACAGCCTCTGAAGGTAAGAGCAGCTTCACCGTGTCACTAGGAGCAACCACTTTAAATGATCTGTTTTTGTAAATCTTTAACAGGATTGTTGTGTGACTGTTAATTGTCCAGTCAAACTCAAGCTAAGAAATGCAGAGAGGGAGGGACAAAAAACCATTAGTCTAGAGTTCAAAACTGATAAACCAACAATTTATGATTTAATTTTATGACTAAGGGAACCAACGATAAGAATGAAGGCAAGATGTCACAGTCCTGAGATTGTAAAGATAAAGCCCAACGTGAGTAGTAACCCACCTAAAGTCTGATATGGTTTCTTTAGTTGACAGGTTTAAGTAAATGTGTAAAAGATTTAACAGCGCCAAACAAGCTGTTTCAAGGTATGCGTTTATTAAAATAATTAGCATCCAAAACATCACGAGTTTACGTATTAATACATTTATGCATTTTGACAACGTCAAGATACTGATTTTTTATAATACAAAAGAGAGACTGAAAAACAGGTAGGCTATTATAATTGAATAATATAATTCTTGTAATATATATTTTTGATTGATATAGCCATAATTGAAAAAAAAAAAATACCTTAAGAGCCTTTTATACTGATCATTCCATTGATTTAGCTTCACTTTTCCTTTGAATTCAAATGTTTAATATTTAAAAAGCAAAATATTTGATGTCTTTACCTGCGATAAAATGTTAGTAAAAGTGTACAAAGAAAAAACATGATTTTTGTACCGTAATGATCTGAAAAATGTGTCAATCTTTAAAGAGAAGTCCAATAGAAGAATGTCATTCCCCATTTAATGCACCTGTCTCTGTCCTCCAGGATAAGGCCTTTGAGAATCAGAAGCTGTATCAGCCCCATAATAACCCAGCCGCAGAGCTGAGCAGCAGCCTGACACACTACCAGCAGCACAGTCTGGAGAGGGCTTACAAAGGACTGGACTTCTTCTGGGCATTAACGCCATCCCAAAACGACTACATACTTTTCCAATTCCCACAGCCAATTCACATTTCAGGGTATTAGTGTTCAAGCTCTCTAAGCAACAAATGTCTCCAACAAACATGCAGAAGACATTACATCAGAGACATTATATCTTGGTAACTCTGTGTGTGCATTTGTGATGAACCACTGTTTGTTTTAGAGGCCAGGATTCTAACTGTACCAACAAAGGAATAAAAGCAGTACACGCTTTACCTGTTTAATACCTGCCTACTGAACACACACATGCTCATTTTTGTGTTTGTTTTTTCCTCATTTAAAACCCTTCTCTTAATGGGGATGTGTTACATTTCTGAGACCCAGAACAAATAAGACATACAGTGCCTACATTATAGATCCCAGATTCTGGGGAAATCCCTGGGTGTCTTTTCATTTGCTTTAAAGATATAGGCATCAAATGGGTGGAATGACAGATTATTCAATGAGTGTACTCCAGATACCTCATTGCTGACTCCAGTAATTTCTCCTAAATTCCAGGTACCTGTTTCGCAGTGGGAATATCAAGACCAGCACAGATAAATTCTATAACACCGCAGTGGAAGTCCTGCCCAGCAATGTGAGTATGCATCCTCTCTTTATCGTCTGGCTCCACTGCTGCCATCGTTATTGTCTCAGGGAAGATGTCAAGATGACAGGAAAAACTACAGCAAGCCATTCAGTATCACTTACTGTATTCTTCAGTGATGGGAAAAGTGTTTCTGTCAGGTTCATTGGAGCAAAGTTCTACAGACATGAAGGGGAAAAAAGGAAAAATAGGTTACACACTGTGTTCAGGTGTACAACTCACACACATCTTGACTGCAAAAAGTATATCTTAAAAAGGTCTTTTGTGGTGATCACTGCTTTTGATGTGTTCAGGACATGACAGACAAGATAACAAAGCTGAATTTTATTATGTAGCTACTTACAGTTGGAGAATAAATATATTAAAACACAGGTATATCAGACAAAAAAGGTTTTTTGGATAGCTTTATAGTGAACATTGTCATTGAGGAAAATCTCAGTTCAATTCAATTCAATTTTATTTGTATAGCGCCTTTTACATTAAGAAATGTCTGTAGGTGCTTTACAGAGGCAGAAAACCCAGAGCCCGAACCCCGAGGTAAGGACAGTGGCAAGGAAAAACTCGCCTAAAACCTGTCCTCTTGTGTTCTTATTCCTTCAGGCAACAATAAGATACAAATTCCTGACTGGCCTGTCTTCATACAAAGAATCAGATAACGGCTTCATTACTGTCGGTAAACAGACACACATTTAGCAAACACTGCACACACACAGACCCATATGCTGGGAAGGATAACGTTCAACAAGCATTGAAGATAGGAGACCTGTTTTAGCAGAGCTAAAAAATATAAAAAATATACAGGTGTTAACAATTTATTAACATAAAAAACCCTAGTAAATGCTTCAAGTCAGTTAATACTGTTTTTTTTTTTTTTTTTTTTAAGTACATTTTTTTTTAAAACACACCTAGGCCAACAGAATCATCAACAAACCTCAGGAACATCAGCACCCACACAAACAGACTGAAACACAGGTTCTTCCCCAGAGCTGTGAAATCCATCACCCCATCCCCTCACAACAGCAATTTCGCTGTGCCTGTACAGTGACAATAAAAACCCTTGAATCCTTGAAATTGGAATCAGTACTTGGTCACTATTTTATCAGAGCATTAATGTTTTCAAATTTGATCTATTGCAGTGTGATGTTGAGTGACTGAAAGAAAAAGGTCAACTCTAATTACAACATTGTTTTGCATTTCAGGTGCTTTTGAAGCTGGGTCGGCTGAGGGTGTGATTGAGGAAGTCCTGCAACCGATCTCTGCAATACGCCTGGTGTTCCAGTCTGATGCAGCCGTCTGGGCTATCCTGAGTGAGGTCTGCTCTGCACACTGCGTGTGAGTGTGTTTTCGTCCATTTGGATCAAAAGTGTCTTACACTAAATCTTGTTCTTGTCTCTCAGATATTCATTAAAGTTTGATGATGTTGGTGGAATCCCCCTACTGGACAAAGCCACTACTATGAGACTTTTTTTTTAATCCTGTTGAGTTAATGACATCAAACACTGAGTTACACCTTTTTAATACTAATGTAAACTTTTTCATAAAATACTGTTAAAAAAAAAAAAAAAAAACATCTGCAATTATTTCGAAATTGGTCCTGTAAGACAAGTAAGCACATCAACTCTGGAGTTGAATGCAGAGGTAAAATTGCTATTTGGCAGCAGTTTACAATCTGTGGTGAAGTGAAGATTTGGGGGGAGGAAGAAAGACTTCATAGTCAAATAAATAATGTACAGTATATGTAAAGGTAAAACAAAAGCTCACATTATAGGAACAATTTATTTGCATTCTGTTTATGTGTGACATTTTTATTTTATTTTCCCTAAAAAAGCTGTAATTCCTAAATGGTAAATATAATCTTTTAAGTGAAATTTGGTCATTTAACTTAAAAATCCATTGTGGTGTAGAGATAATGCAAAAGGATAACATGCCGGTGCCATACAGCCATGAAATACAGTCAGGTTCATAAATTTTGGGAAGTTGACACAATTCTTATCTTTTTGGCTCTATACACCATGTAAGATAATAAGAATGTAACTGCAGACTTGCAGCTTTAATTTTCAGGGTATTTACATCCATATGGTGAACCGTGTAGGCTTTAAATGTTTCTATACAGTATGTGCCTTTGTTGACCTGTAAATGTTATATTTGGTTTCCTTAAAATAAGGAAGCATTACATGACTTGTTTGTGGAATTGTACCTTAACATGTAACTTGGTATGTTTGGAAGGTTAATTAAAAAAAAAAAAAAAAAGACTCAGCAGAGCTGCTAAACAGACTTGCCTGCAGTCCAAAATTTTCACATTTGAAAAGCATATCATTAACATTACGCTTCATTAGCTAAAATTGGAAATCACTCCAAAAAAGCTTTTCACTTAAAAGCAACTGGCATTCTTGATTCCCAAAGAGACATAAAATTCAAAAGATATTGCCAAAAATAATTTATAGATTTTAGATTTGAAATGTCTGTAAACTTTGTCACTTTTTTTTATTCAAATTTGAGATATTAGAATTCTGCAAAACAATCATTCTAATTCTTTTGACATGTTACTCGCTCTCCACACTATTGTAAGGGAATGTCAGGCAGATATAAATATACTGCATATATGAATAGTAGCAGTAGTCACTCATTTGCTAAAAAGGGAAGGATGACATGCAGAGGCCGCAGGAGAAAACTCCAGTTGAAACTGAAACAGCATTATTTTTTACTAGAACCTAACTACCATACAAAACTAAACAAAAACAAGAGTAATAGTATATAATATCATGTATAAAATTGACTCATTCCATGCTTAAGTCTTTGAAACAGAAAATCATGCCGAAATGTGGTTTAAGTGCTAAAAGTTAAATCACCCAAATGTTATAAATATGTATAATTATAAATAAACATTTCTAGTCTCTCTTTAGTTTTTTCAGCACTTCGCAGCACTGCATGGAGGTCTGACAGTAGTCGCCAGAAAGCTGGTGGGACATTCATGTTTACAGGTGAAACCGACCCCTAAAGGATCGTGGCGTTCACTTTTTCGCTGGCATGATAACAAAACAGGACAAAGAAAATAACCGCAATCCTATCATCCAACACAGAGTGACAGAGGTCCTGATCATGATTTTGGCCACAGACAAACAACCTTGAAATTTCATGATTTTCTTTTTAGAGTTATGCCACACAACAACGTTCCAAAGTTGAGTCTGTCACAACATACAAGAAGCAGCAACCAAATAAAAACAGAAACTGGTGCCGTTGCCATGTTGGCTTCCATCTCTCCTGCACAAAGATTAACTTTTACTAATCCTAATATTTTGTATTTCCAATGTGCAACAAAGGAAACTAGAAATAATAGGTCTGAACAGCTGTCCGGTGTATGGCATCTACACAGCCTGACTAAAGCTCTTTGAGCCATTTGTAGGCCATTAGCTTCACAGATTCCTATGAATTGTGAATCTTAGTATTTGTTTCTGCAGCTAATTGGATTTTGTATTACTAAAACACTTTCATATACCTTCTAAAATGCTGAGGAAAATCAGCAGAATTTAGTGAGATGGAAGCAGCAAATATTTTGCATTTTTCAGCTTGAAAAGAGTGGTTATAGAATGTGTATGAGAGGCTCTGCTTTATTCTCATTAATTTCATCTGCTCCGTAGTCTGGAAGACAATGAAGGCAGACATGAGATTCTCAATGTACTGACCTAGGACTGGCCCAATAGGTCTGAGGGCACTAATTTTCATTAGAAATGTGCGATGCCTGATAATTTCCAGCCCAGTAATATACCAAGTAACATTAAAACAGGAATATTATTTACTTGTAGGAAATGGCATAACACAACACAAATGATACACATTTAAAATTACTGAATACTACAAAACTGCACCCCCCCCGTGTCGTGTGTGTCGTTCCCTGGCTGACGCAATAGTGTCGACATTCGGCCTTCAGTATGGACAGCGAGGATGAAAGCACGGAAGAGGCCGTGGAAGGTACAACGTTTTAAAGCAATTTTAAAAGTCATTCCCATAACTGAGTAGACGAGTCGTTTGCTTTTGGTTGTCTAAAGTCGGTATTTATCAATTGCGACGCCAGATAACCAAAGAACGACTCGTTCGCAACGTGCCTGACAAGCGAGTAAGTGAGGTATAAAAGGGGTCAGGGTCCCGCTTAACATTTTCGATATTTATGTCGACAGTATGCTTTGCTTTCTCTTACGTTTTGACATCATAGTGACGAGTCAATTATGATACGAATCATTAAATGTTGAACACGGTTAAAATCGAGAATTTGTGTTTAAAAGTACTTACTGAATTTAGCAACGGTTATGTTTTGAGCAGGCGCTGTTTGATGACGTTACTTGATAACGTTGATGACGAAGGATTCGTTGTAACGTATTATGTTAGTAAAAAACGTTATAAAAAAGTGTTTTTTGGGGAGTGATATATTTTATTGGATAACTTTCTGCAGAATGTTTTAGTTTCTTGAAGGTTCTATCGGAAACAGCATTTTATTGATTAATGGGAAAGTTTAAAATTGAGTTATTATACTTAAATGTTTCATGTTTGCCATGGACAGTTTCAGAGTCGGGTCAAGACGCTGTCTTGTTTCTATTTAGGTCCACTGGATGAAGATGATCAACCTCATGGGGTCTGTAAAGTAACCTACTCATCTGGTGATTGGTTTGAAGGCCACTTCACTCATGGAGAAAAGAATGGAAATGGCAAATTTTTCTTCTTTGATGGAAGGTACTTCTAATATTTGTGTATGAAGCACAGCATTTTTCGTACGATGGTGTATTGTGTTGTTCAAATGTTGGATTGGTTTAGATCACAATCAGGACTAGTGAGTGTCACTATCTGCCTTCACAAAATCAAATTTATAAAGCCATCACATGCCATCACTTGTAGGGTCTGGAGACTAAACCACTGGCATCTATATCTATAAAGTGATCTGTGTCTTTCAAAAGTGCTAATTTTAAATTTCTTGTGTTCTTGTTCCCAGACTTTCATACTGAAATGAGAGAAAAGGCATTATATACATTTCTATATTTAATTCCAATTGTAATGAATTAATTGTACATTTAAGTAATTATGTATTAATTTATTTAGTTTTGGCACTTTTATTCCTACATAGTGGGCACCTATTTGGTCCATGTAAAATTGGTAAAGGACAGTCTCATCTATGCAGATGTTTGAATATCATGAAATCTCACAAGTTGTACGTCAGTGTTGTTTGAAAAAGCTTGAAATATATTTCGGTGACATAATACAAGAAGCAGCCTGGCCTTATTGTGCAGTCTTATACTACCAATCAACATTTTTCTCTTGATAAAGTTATTGTAGTTTCTTTGTCCATTTACAGCTTATACATTTGCAAATATAAATTATTGTCATGAAATAAAAACATTGCCAATGAAGCAGAGATTCATTAAGTTTTATTTGTGAAGATTCTGCTTGTGCAGTTGCAATTCAGTTGGAAGAGGGAGGGAGAGAGAGCAGAAGCAGAAGAGGAAGGGAGAAGTGTGTACAGAGACCCAACATATCCCCCAAGATCAAGCACTAAGCAATAGGGGCTGGGAACTCTCTTTAACCAAAGAAAAACCTCATGCACATCCACGGCCCAGGCTGGGCTGTCACCTGCCTGTGTCAGTCCCCTGTGGGGGAAGTTATTTTAGTTTTCCTTTATAATACATTTATATTTATGTTTCATTAAAAAATATGTTTTTGCTGGACTATGGAAGTACTATAGGAATTTTAAAGCAGTTTTTAAAGAAGAAAAATATGGATTAAACATTTTTTGTTTTTGGTTTTTTGAATTATGGCTTTATCTTTTATGGTATTTGTAGAAAAATAATAATAAAGGAAGAAACAAGACCCTTTGATATGTACGCCAGGAAAATTAAGTTTTTATGAAGTAATTTAAAGAAGATTTTTACCGATGGTGGTATCATGCCGCCGTTTCTTTACATACAGTCCAAGGCTTTCTACATGGACTGAAGGCGGTCGATGACCTAGTAATAACCAATAATGCAACAAAGTGCAAAGATCACAGGTTACAGATTTACTGTGGTGGAAAATGAGAATTACTTAGTGACGTAATAGGTAAATGTAATAAACATAAGCTGAAACAATGTGTGAACTATTTTAATATGCCCTTTCTCTCCCTCCCTTGTTCTGTAAGTCAAAAATGCCATTTTATCCTTTGAAAATGAAATAATGGCTGAATCAATCTTTCTTTCACAGCACCCTGGAGGGTTTCTTTGTGGATGATGCTTTGCAGGGTCAGGGCATATATACAAATAAAGATGGTGGCACCCTATATGGGACATATGTTGATGGCGAACTCAATGGCCCTGCTCAAGAGTGTGATGGGGATGGATGCCTGGTGTTTCGGGGCCAGTACAAAAATAACAATCGCTGTGGAGAATGCTGGTTCTACCACCCTGTGAGTTAACTCAATGTTCATATCCTCTACATGTTCCTATTTTCTACATGTTCACATTTTCCATGTCATGTTTTTTTTTAAATACAATAAATATATTAAAAATAATGTCATTTGTTAAATGAAAAGTTGTGTGTGTACTGAGGTGTGTCTAGGATGGCGGCAGTGTATTTGGGGAATTAAATCAGAATGAAGAGATGACCGGTGAATCTATAGCTTACATCTACCCTGATAGACGGACAGCACTTTATGGAAGCTTTGTGGATGGGGAGCTGATCAAGGCTCACCTTGCCACTGTGACCTGCATCAAAAGCGGAAGGCCACACTTTGAAATCTCACCCAACAGTAAGAGATACTATCCTAAAGGTTTCCATGTTGTGTTCGTTGAAATAGTAGTGGTGCAGCTGGTATAATCTGATGTTCAATAATTTTAAACTATAATTTATTCAGATGAAAAAAAAAGGATTTTGAAATACATCAGTATGATGAGCTCTATTAAAATTTGCCCCCAAGTCATCTAAAAGAATGGGTTGAAAGGGCTTTTTAGTTGTGAAGCAGCTTACTATCCGAGACTGAGAAAATCAAGCCAGCCAGGCCTGAAGAAGCTTTTAGGATGAAAGGCAAAGCACCTTACAGTTGCCTTCAAATGTCCAGTTGCTTCTTGGCTAGACCTTTATTGATTAATATAACCTGGCTAAATGAGAACCTACATGGTTATATCCTTGATCCTATTTTTTTTGGATCTCATAGTGGTGTTTATTGGACATTATAGGATGTGTGAGTTCAAATGGATACTAGAATTTTATCCATTTAGGCCTGAAATTGACATCAGCTAAATCAGATTGACATCAGATGTGAGATTGTCTATTGCATAATTCTGAGTGAACATGAATGTGCTCAGGTTCTGTCCGTATATTTTTTGTAGGAAGAAACGTTTTTCTGTGCATGTATGTTAGTAACATCTAATTTGTGTGTGTGTGTTTTTTATATGTGGTGTTAAAAAAATCTGAATATTAAACTTTGATTTGTTAACTGACATGCTGTCATTTTTAGGCCCTGTGTACTCTTCTGACAAATCAACATCCACCTGCATCGCTACGCATACTCTGCTTCCTGATCCGTATGAAAGTCAGATGTAGGTTTCTTTATGCTAATTTAGAATCAGAATAATTGTGGAGCAACTGCAGGTCTGTGTTCTGAACTGACCAGTTGTGCCTTGATTTTTAGGGTGTTTGTGGCAGATTCTTTGATTAAAGGAGCAGGACAAGGCCTATTTGCCAAGACGGATGCTGAGGCCAACATTGTAATGTCTTTTTACAATGGAGTACGCATCACACACACTGAGGTAAAATCCACACAAATAGCATACCGTAGCAGGGCATATATACAACTAAAAACAACAATGACAGATTTAACAAGGCCTTCTCTCTGGCTACTTTGCTATTCTAGGTCACAGTTTGGGAGCTATTATAGGATTTTAATTCCAAAATCATAACCCCTGTTGACACTATTTTCCCCACAAATTTAAAGATAGTCCTAGTCCTTTCTCTCCCTGGAGAAATGCCACTTTGATAAGAACGGAGAAGAGAGAATGTAAAGCTGAACACAGGTCTGAAAATACTCCACATCCATTATGAGATCTACAAGGGAAAACTTAAAAACACTACAATTTGGAACCGAGAAATGGAAGGCAATCCTTCTGACATCATTGCAAGAAACAATAACACATGAATGTTGTCAATTATCAGTCAACCTTAATTTGTATGGAACTTTTTATACCACAGGCAACACAAAGTGCAAACATTTAAAAGGAAAGTAAAAGCACTCCATCTCACTCCCACATTTGCACTAACAGGCATACACACACACACATTAGGATTTTATTCTGTGATGCACTACCACTTTTTAGTTGATTCATCTTTTATTCTTTACTGCACTGCATGTATGTTTGTTGTCCTGATATGAAGCACTTTGAATTGCATTGCTGCTGAAATATGCTATATAAATAAACTTGCCTTACCTTGCTTTACCTTAGACACCTACGTTTGGGGGAAAAAACAATGAAACACAATATAAAATGTAGCAAAGCTGTTCAAAAATTTCAGGGCTGCACTAAATGTCCCTCATATTAATAATTAAATAATTGGCTCAACATTGTGTCACATAAATATCAGCTTTTAGCCAAAGTTTGTCTTGTCCTAATTTTTTATTTTTTTTTATTGTGTCATTAGGTGGACAGTAGAGATTGGGCTCTGAATGGCAACACAATCTCACTGGATGAGGACACAGTGATTGACGTTCCTCAGCCATTTAATGCAGTTAAGAGATATTGTGCATCTTTGGGACATAAGGCAAACCACTCCTTCACCCCTAACTGCAGATATGAACCGTGAGTACAGCCCCTTGAACTGTCACAGCCACTGTTCTGCTCTGCTTCAGCTCTCACCCTCCCCTCCCTGTCACACTTGTCCTGCGCTCCCGTTCAGGCACACCTGAACCGTGTTTCTGACGAGCAGCAGGTGCTGCTGTCAGTAATCAGTGCAGCCTTTTAAACAGTTGAAGCTGCGAGACCCGGTTGTTGGATCGTTTGTTTGGATTGTTCGGATCGTTGCTTGTTCTTCCTGTTCGTTCGGATCGCTGACCTGTTTATCCTGTGAAGTGAGATCACCTGATTCTTGTTCTGTCCGCCTTGGAATAAATCCTTGATATTCATCATTACATTTATGTCGCTCTTGGGTCCCTTCCCGCAAAGACTCTGACCTGAACAAAAACTATCCTCTAACAATGATTTTGAATTAGTATGATTTTTGTAGGTAAGTGTATGTAAAGTGGTTAAATTGTTTTGATTTTGGTGCAGGTTTGTTCACCCTCGTTTTGGACCTATCAAATGCATCCGGACTTTAAGGCCTGTGCAGAAGGATGAGGAGCTCACGGTTGCTTATGGCTATAATCATGAATCAACAGGAGGGAGGGGCCCAGAGGCTCCTGATTGGTATAAGCAAGACTTGGAAGATTTTCAGCAGAGACAAGCAGCACCTGTTAACCAGTAAGAAAGCAGCTGTGCTCGGACTTCATCATATTGTTACTTGACTGAAGATGTTTGAGCACCAAATGTTATTGGAGACATGCCATCCCAACATGGTCAGCATATGAATGATAGAAACAATGTTTTTTATTCATAAAGTATGAAATCAAATGAGACATTTCCATTTGTGGGTTTGTGTATACTGTCATTTGCTTAAGCAAGACCTACATGCATATGAAATAAATTAAAAATAAATTAGCTATATTTAATGATAAGTTACATTTACATTGTACAGCCTTATGGTGTGGTCCTACATACTCCTGGTTCAAACCAACAGGTGAATAAAATGTATGTTATCATGGTTGGTAACATGAAATGCTAGGATATAAACAGCTTCACATAATGCATAGTATTTATTTTTGGCTTATGAAGGAATATGGAGTAACATGATCATACTTGATCTTAATTATTTGAATAGTTAAAATTGCATTACAAGAGAATTTAAATTAAATTCTTGCCATCTAAAAAGACAGCTTCCTTGCAAAATCTAATCCTTAATATGACATGCACCTCACAAATATAAAGTTTTTGTCTCAAATCCTAATGCACTTTCACAGTGTTTCTTTGCTAACCATTCATTCCACTCAATCACTGAATGGAGTAAGAAAGCAAACTCTTTTAAGCCAGCCTTACACCTACCGACTTCTCATGCGATTTCAAAATCAGACAAAATTCCGAAGTTGGAATAAAACTTTTATTTAACAAACAATGTGACATTAACAAGAATAACTTATCTTAAATAAGTTGGGTGTTCAAAATTCACTATTTCCATATAGATGAAAATATAAATCATAAATCAAAATGTATCAATCAAAAATATAAGTCATATTTTTATGAGAAAATAGCTCCCTGGGGCCACCATTGTAACTGTCAGCAGCTCTGTGTGCAAAAATAAGAGGTATTTGTCATCAATTTGATTCATGTGTTTTAATTTTTGAATTAACAGTCTGATCTTTTAAAGACTTCCAGTTACTTTCTCATTGTTTGTTTTGTTTTTGTTAAAGTTTTGTTGCTATATTTCAAACACTGCCTTCTAAAGGACAGTCCCTGATTTGACGTAAGGCCTCATGTCTAGTCATAAGTGGATATTAACTATGACAAAAAATAAAAAGAATAACAGAATAGATTGAAAAGATGAAGGAAGCGGGAGCCTGAAGTAGGATATATTTCCAGACTCCCTGTGGCATTGTGAACACATTGGCCCTCATTTATCAATCAAACTCAGCGGGCCTGATAAATGCGGCGGCTGAAACCAATCATCATTAACATGTTCCTGCCTTTAACATTCATGTTTCAGATGCTTCGCCCATGGAAGTCAGAGAGGAGAAACCTGAGAAAGAAACAAAACTTTTTTGACCTGCAAGTTGTTCCCCTCGAGTCTGGGGTGGAGGTTAAACAAGGACGCGCTGTTTTAAAGCATGAAAACTGCTGCTCTGCGGCAGGTTCACCAGTTATTTGATATTCTGTCAATTACCACGAAAAAACAGAAAACATTTACTTTGACACAAAGGACTGCTTAAAAGATTACTTAAAAAACAAATTAAAGAAAGAAATTAAGTCAGAACAACAGAAATCATTAAACCGAAAAACAAACCAAACATGAATTTTTCAGGAAAAAACGGGGTTATATTTTATCAGGCGAATGCAAAACTGTTTTGTAAAAAAGATATATTTTATTCAATGATATTCATTTACGTCCGTAATCTGTACGGAATATGGGGCTGCCTGTGCTTCATTATCAGTTTGAGGTTTCATTAAGTAAGTAAGTATTTGCTTACTTATATATATGAGTATACGCTCACGTCCAGATCGAAAAATGCCGAGCCTTGTCTGAAAATGGCCATGCGCACAGTTTTCTGCCATACATACGGTTCATAAATGAGGGCCACTGAGAGCCAGCAGCAGGCTGTCAGACCCCTGACTGAAATATAACATCAAATCTTTTTCATGCATCTGCGCCATCTTTCATTTCTAGTAAAAAATATACAGTATATGAGGATTGGTCAGCTTCAATGAACTCTGACCATCATCTCTGCCCCAGCAGTGAGTGATGGCCCCCCTCCACAGGCCATGTTGGGGCAAAAAAAAAAAAAAATCTCTTTAATTTGTTCTTTTAATGTTTAAACTGTATCTTAAATGAAATAAAATTAAGTGAACAGGCAAAACGCAAAGCTTTGTTGTGCATGGCTCCATCAGGGCTCAGTGGTCACAGAGTAAACTTGTTATATTTGAATTTGCTTTCTGAACGTAACATTGAGCTGCAGCACCGGCGCACAGAGCTGACTCCATTTCAAGTTTTTGGTTGGTATCAACAAGAATCGGGACAAAAATGCATTTACGAAAATGGCTTAGACCACCTTCTCCTCCATAATCTTGCAGAGCCAGGCTGGTCCTTCTGGTAATCCTAGCTCCAGACAACTAAAGAACTAAAGCACAGCCATAGAGCCACGATCTACAATCCCTGCAAGTCAGCGGACAGCGGTTGATGATTCCTGGACTGACTGTCCAAATTGTGTATCACGCAACAGTATCACACAATGATAAGCACTCCATGATGTAACAAAGCAGGCTGGGGAACTGCGTGGCTTTACATCAACCTGCATTACCGCTGTACATCCAGTAGGGGGTACAATAACGATACCAAATGATGCCGTGTGTAATCTGAGTGATCCTCCGAGTAGAGACAGTGCCAAACTTTACCCTTTCCTCCTTTCTGCCTTTTATTATTGTCTTTGTGTGTGTGTGTGTGTGTGTGTGTGTGTGTGTGTGTGTGTGTGTGAGACTGCTTAAACTGTGTATGTAGGAATAATACATAGACTCAACTGAGTGACCTGATACGGAGATCAACGACAGCTAAACAGTGAATTTCGCAAATAATAATGAATTATTGTCTTGTTTCTCGTGCCTTGTTTATGATATATAAACTGTGTTAAATAATTTTCCAACTGCAGTGCCCCCCCATGACCCAATGCCCCTTCAGCAGAGCCGACTCTGCATCTCACACTGTTCCATTCCGTCTGTTCCATCCGAGAAGATCGTAGCTGTATGTACATATATTTAAATAAACATTTGTCAAGGCAGCGCTGCCTCTCACCACTTTAAGTACTGTTAGTGTCTGTTGACTGTTGACGGTATCAGTGACGTAATTCTCCTCATACACACGAGAGAGAGAAAGAGAGAGAGACGGGATGAGCGAGGAAGGCAGGGAGGGAGAAAGAGAGACAGACACACAGATAGACAGGCAGACAGAGAGAGAGAGACGGGGTGAGAGAGGCACAGACAGACAGATAAAGACAGACTGACAGAGAGAGAGAGCTGCAGCGCAGTGCTTAGTTGGTGAAGCGGAGGAGCGTCGGTTCGCGCTGTAGTCCCGCTGCAGCTGCAGGAATACGCATTCCTCTTCAGATTCTGGTGCTCCTTCTCCTTGTGTCACCAACGCAGTCGTATAAATCCTCCCTTTTCCCCTCGACTTCATTGGAGCCTTTGCCTTTTCTTTTGGACGGTGCGATCAGGGCTGCCACCGACGGTCGTGCGTTATGGTGCATTTTGGAGCCTTTTTTGTGTGGCCATTTAAAGCAGCTATATAAAGAAGAGTCAAATTGTCTTGCTGGATTGCGATGAGAGACCATTTCCGTGTGGAGGAAACAACCCAGGTTTGTTCTCATCATTCGGCGGCACCTGCCTGGGCTCTGCAGAAGACATCAGTGCTCTGTGTCAGAGTAAAAACGGGGCTCGCAGCGAAAAGCCATTTTCTCAGTACGATAAGGTGTCAAGTCCACCCACATCACCTTTGATTTGTCGCCGATTTTGGTCTGATGTCTTTGGAGGGCTATTTTAATTTTGGTTTAAATGTATTTGTGTATTTTGGGGTCGGTGTTTTTCCCACTGAAGCACCTGGTATGCTTCTTTTGCCGCCCTGGTGTATTTCTGGGGGTACGTGAGTAGTGTATGAGCACCGTCAGAATTTGTTGCTTTTCACTGTTTTTATTCCTGAAACTCGATGTATACTCTACAATTTTAAATGCGGAATCTACATTTAACTGACCAGTTTTGGCTGCAAAAATGCTGAGTGGCGTCCTCTTTCTGAGCATCCTTACGGTCAGCAGCCTGTCGCCGTCTGAAACGCAGAGTCATAAAACTTCAGCCTCCAAAGAAATCTGCAAGAACCGTTGTGGATGTGAAGAGAGAGAGAGCATACTGAATATAAACTGTGAAAGTAAAGGATTTACCACTGTCAGTCAGTTCCGTGCACCACCGAATAAAATTTCCCAGCTTTTCCTAAATGGTAACTTTCTGTCAAGGATCAGTGCCAACGAGTTTGTCAATTATGGCAACGTTTCTTCCCTGCATCTTGGTAACAATGGCCTGCAGGAGATCAAAATGGGTGCTTTTAATGGGCTGCGCAGCCTGAAGCGACTTCACTTGAACAACAACAACCTGGAAGCGATTAAGGAGGACACCTTTGTGGGACTGGAGAGTTTGGAATATTTACAAGCAGACTATAACTACATCAGTGTCATCGAACCGGGCGCCTTCAGTAAGCTGAACAAGCTTAAAGTGTTGATCTTGAATGACAACTTACTCCTGTCTTTGCCGGCCAACATTTTTCGCTTTGTGCTCCTCACCCACCTGGATTTAAGAGGCAACCGCCTGAAAATGCTCCCATTTGCCGGAGTGCTGGAGCACATTGGTGGTATCATGGAGATCCAGCTGGAAGAAAACCCATGGAATTGTACCTGTGATCTGATTCCCCTGAAATTGTGGTTGGACACCATTTCTGTCTTTGTTGGGGACATAGTATGCGAGACGCCATTCAGGCTGCATGGCAAAGATATCACCCAGCTCATAAAGCAAGATCTGTGCCCTCGGAGGAACGTCGGTGAGCGTGTCCATCCTTCTGACTCACACCCCCAACGAGTCCTGCCTCCAACCCATCACCCCGGAGCGACTGCACCAACACGCGCTCCAAAAGCATCCCGCCCACCCAAAATGCGCTATAGGCCAACTCCTCGAATCGGGAAAGACAAACATGTGTTTGGACCCATCATGGTTTATCAGACTCGTTCCCCAGTGCCCATGTTGTGCCCCACCGTGTGTGTGTGCACTTCTCAAAGCCCAGAAAGTGGACTAAACATCAACTGCCAAGAGCGTAAGTTGCATAACATTAGTGAGCTGAATCCCAAGCCTTCTATTCCAAAGAAACTCCACCTTACTGGAAACTACTTACAGGTCATTTACAAAACAGATCTGGCAGAGTACAGCTCTCTGGAACTGCTTCATTTGGGAAACAACAGGATAGCAGTGATTCAGGAAGGCGTGTTTGAGAACCTGACAAACCTCAGGCGATTGTACCTGAATGGAAATTACATTGAGGTTCTCTCCAAGTCCCTGTTTGTTGGTCTGCAATCACTCCAGTACCTTTATTTGGAATATAACATTATAAAAGACATTTTGCCTGAAACGTTCAACTCACTGCATAACCTTCAGCTGCTTTTCCTCAACAACAACTTGCTAAGGTCGCTACCTGACAATGTTTTTGGTGGGACGATGTTGACGAGACTCAACCTACGGAATAACCACTTCTCGTACCTTCCGGTCATTGGTGTCCTTGATCAGCTGTCGGCCTTCATTCAGATTGACCTGCAGGAGAACCCTTGGGACTGTACATGCAATATTGTGGCACTCAAGAACTGGATGGAGCTGTCCAGCACAAGTGTAGTGGTCAACGAAATCACCTGCGACTCACCGTCCAAACATGCTGGTCGGTTGCTGCGCTCCCTTCACAATGGCGCCATTTGTCCAGAGCCCACTGAGGTGCCCCCACTGCAATATGCCCCCCCTACAAAGGCCTCAACATTAAGGAGACCTGGAACTGAGGCAAACATCCCCTCATCACCCTACTCTTCTGTTTTTAGCTCTGTCAGTCCTACTGAGTCCTGGATCCAAACCCCTGAGCTCCACCCTGAGGTACCCCTATCAGTCCTGATCCTTGGCCTTCTGGTAGTTTTTATTCTTTCGGTCTGCTTTGGTGCTGGTCTGTTTGCTTTTGTTCTTAAGAGACGCAAAGGAGTGGAACATGTTCCCACAACTACCAACAACTTGGATCTCAACTCATTGCAAGTGCAGTATGGATCATACACCCCAGAACCGACCCAGGAAAAAGCACCCAAAGGCCATGCATATAACTATGTCCCCCCACCCATAGGCTCAATGTGCCAGAACCCAATATACATGCAAAAAGATGGTGAACAAATGGTGTACTACCGTAACCTGAAGGAGCTAAGCTTCAAGCCCCTCGATGTGAAGACGAATGATGTGTTTAGCCGCAGCCAAGGGGCTTTTACCATCAGCGCAGTGAATTTTATGACTAAATCTTCTCCGTCGTGTGGACTGACTAACCCGGAGCCCCCTGAGTTGTTGTATCAAAACTTAGGAGAGAGGCCAAACAAAGATCTTCCCATAGCTGCCGGGGCCCCGTCCTTCAATTACAACTTCTGCACTTTACCCAGGAGTCCATGTGTCGTCCCACCATATGAGGCTGCTACAGCCCAGCAGCACGTCATCACCCACGAGCTGCTGAACAAAACTGTGCTCTACACCACCCCCAGCAAATACAGGGGAGATCACGCCCCCCAAAACGTCCAGCAGCCAGCCCTGTTAGCGGGGAAGTTTAAAACACAGCCAGACTACCTGGAGGTTCTGGAGAAACAGACCACCATGAGCCAGCTGTAAGATAGCACCAAGCCCTGTTCTGTGCAGCAGACATAAATAATCATGCAGTTATTGTTCTCCTAGCTCTATATCTATCTTATCTATATGTTTGATTACACATGACTGACTAAAATAGTTGTTTCTCTCCCTTGTTTTCTTCTCTTTATCTTCATTTTTAAGATCTGTAAAATTACTCTAAAAATGTTATTATGCGCTTCTATGTTTTTTTCTTCCTTGAAAGATATAAATAATTTCTTCGTGTTTGAGAACTAAATTCTAAAATACTTTGGGAAAGCAGGTATATAATCTACAGAACTGTGCGGAAAGAACTAATCAGAATATTTTATTTTTAAAACATAATGATATTAGTCTTTGTAGAAGAGAGAAGGCTACGCAGTGATGTTGCTGTACATAATTAGCTGTGAGTGTATATTGAAAATCAGAAAATAAGAAGCAGAATCTTATCAGTTACTCCAGAAAGTGCCTTTGCACTCACTTATTTTATCAACATTGTTCTCTGCAAAATGTTTCAATAAATATATTTTAATGAAAGCTTGTGTAAAATAGAAGACTTATTTGTATTAAAAAAAAAAAAGTGACATAAAAGATGACTTGGTGTGAAATTACAGTGGAATTCCGGCAGAGAGAAGAATGATGTTTTATCCTCTGCTAGAGAGTTATATATGCTACTGGGAGCACTGGTGTAGACAAAACTGAATAAACTTGAAGCACGTTGTTGAGAATCTGAGCTTCGAGATGAATTATGTGCATTTTGTGAGTGATTACTGGGGAATTCAATTCACTGCTTTTGTGCCTGTGTGTGTGTGTGTGTGTGTGTGTGTGGAGAAAGTCAGAGGAAATAAATAAAAAAAGCCTGCAGAGCCTTTATTCTGTGATATTATTGGTGCTTTTTGGCTGTAAACATGCTTGATTATCAATGTTACATGATGCAACATGTGTCATTAGAGCAGGAGCGTCCAAACCGGTCCCTCCAGGACCGTGCTGGACTAGGTTGCACTCAGCTGCAGTAGAGATCAGTTCAGAAAAGAGAGCAACAGCTTTCATTCTTTGTCACAGAAGAGTTCAGGTGTGAAAGCAAAAAGCTGCTTTATCATTTGTTCCCCCCCTTAAATTCCACCGGCTGCTTTCCAGTTCAAGGTGACGGTGGCTGGCTGTATTCTTTCTGGTATGGCTTGCTCTTGTTCATCTCCCTTTCTTTTTCCTCTTTGTATGTCCATCACCTCCTCCACCTTTTCGTCTTTTGTCCTCACGTTTTCTTCTATGTGTTCGTCCATCTGTTGGATCTGGCTGGCTATTGTGCAGCTGTCCAAGGTGCTGAAATGCTCTTGGCAGGTGGCTGGATGGCTGAGACCTGCTGTGAGCAGAGTGTGACAGGTAGTTGACAGAATGGTTTGCCTACTCTTTTTATTATTCACTAGTCACTTTAAATACACTCTGTAGCAGTAATAACTTTTCTTATACATGTGTTTTTAAGAAAACGGAATTAGCTTTATAGTATTGTATCTGAATGAATGAATGAATGAATGAATGGGAGGGATTTGCAGATGTAGAGAAATGAAAACGATAGGTTATGGAATAAAGGTCTAAAACACGTTATTCCTATAATAATATGCGTTCAATGTGACTGATTCAACAAGGTGACTTGTTTGGGATCACGGGGCGTGGCATGATTGATTGCATGTTGATTTTTATTTATTTATCTGACTGTGCATCCCCTGATAGTCATAAATATTGCGTATGTGTCAATGAAAGTTAGCAGAGGTATTGAGTGTGTCTCGGAATTTCATTTTATTCATTTTTACAGCAGGCATTGCAATTTATTGGCTACAAATTTGCACCAGTATGTCCCAGTGAGGTCCACTAACGTTTTAGAATTAGACACTCTTGATCGGGTTGAATGCTGTGCCTTTGAAGTATGCTGCTGAAGAGAAAAAAATGTAATGTTACAGTTAAAACCCTAAGTTGTCAAAGCTTCAGCCTTAATCAGCTAATAATTTAGGCCAAGTGTGTGTGTAATGATAAAATTCTAGCTTGCTCATAACTCCTATGTGACTGCTCATATGATTAGCGTATGACCCCCCCCCCATGTACTTATCTTATATCAACTGTGTTCATCATAACTGCGTAAGCATGTGCTAGTGTGCTTTGCTTAAACATAATCTTTAATTAAGTCATCGCCAAAACAGCTGACAACTTGCTGATTCATTATAAACAGGTGACAATTCCTGTTAAATGTGTGCGTCATGCAGCCGACAGATAGGCAGAGGGTCTGGTCCATTCTGTTCTGAGATTTCCTAGTAGGTCAGCTGAATCTCCTCATGTTATGTGGGGCCTCTGTGCTCCATGTCCTTGAAGGATGTGAGAACAGGCACTGTTTGTTTGAAGCAAAGGTGACGAACCTAGCTGTAGATTTTGTATGACTGAGCACTTTCAGGAAGCACATAAGCAAACTGTTAGCGCCCGACGGGGGCAGAAGGCGTCATACCAAGTCCGGAGAGGTGTCTTAGTCTCGGCTGAGTGTTTTGGGGACACCTCTGGAGACCGGAGGCGGTCGACGATGACTTCTGCTCCAGTCGACTGACCTTTTTGGGTTTTGATTCACCACTATATTTTTGCCTCATGCCTTTTTATTCTTCTGATTCCATTTGGCTGATGTATTTTTCTTAAATAAATTCTGGGCGACAACCTCTGGTGCACGCAGGCAGTTGCCTTCTGATTCTCCATCAGACTGAAGCTGGAAAAATTCCTGCAACACTGCCAAATACAGAATATATTCAGATCTTAATGCTAATAAAAAGAAATGTATGTAGAGGAGCTCTATTTACACTGTGTTGCTACATATCACCAGCAAGGTACCGGATAATCCACATTATTACAACAACATTAGACAATGGCCTCCAGCCCTGTTCAACTGTAACATCAGTCAGAGTGATAAAATAATACAAATGCAGCAATGAGAGAGCCAAACCTCTTACTGTGGCAGCCCCTTTTAATCACGAGGAACGTCTGTGCACGTGCTGAGCTTCCCCCACTGTCTTCTGCAGACAGAAAATATTGCTCGAGATGCTGTTCTAGTGCACAATAAATGTGTTACTTACAAAATAATGAATAAGTTGTGTTGCCATGACATGAAAAACTGGAGCTGCCTCATGGAGTCCTTCAGTGAACTTGTTTTAGGTTAGACGCTCCTGAGCTGGCTGTTTCAGCCAACAGGTCTCTGTTTTCCACAAATGTGTGGAGATCAGGTCCACACAGAAAAATCCATCCAGTCAGCAGCTGCAAATGAAAACAGCCGATCAAACTCTGCTTCTGTTACAGATTCTTGACAAATCAAAAAACTTTGAGCTGGTCGACAGTGATGCCCATGTTGCAGATGCTTCTGCTGCATTTTGCTGAAATTATGTTAAAAGATCCCATCAGGATGTGACATTTGTTGATGATGTTGTTGTGTTGATGATGAGCATTAGAAGGTTCTCTAAGGGTTTTGATGATAAAATCAGCTGTTTTCTTAAGGCGACATAAATGCATTGACTGGATAGGAAGGGCTGGTTTGGGTCGAGGCTGATGCTGGATCAGCCTGTCTGACCTTTTTAGCAACGTAAATGAATTCGTTGTTTTTGTTGGACAGGGTGTTATAACACACTGCACAGCACAGGAGGGACGCTCCATATGCCTTTACAAGGCTATTTATACGATCATTAACTTATAATATATAAATATTCATGTATACTCTTAACAATCAGACTGTCTGCTGACTTGTCTTTTAATCTGACATTAACTAATGAGGTTGAATTCTTTTAAAAGAAAAAAACATGGTCAATAATTAAATAAAAATCTTTACAATTAAAAAAAAAAACGAAAAACACACCAATAATCCAGATTTGTTAATATCTTTATTCAACTTTTATTGCATTCATCTGTCTTTCCATTTGAAGTCGTTTCTCTGCGTCTCCCGCATTGCTTCACTTCCTTCGCTTCCTTTTCCAGGCCTGCTTTAGCTGTGCTTTTGTGCAGAGAGCAACAAACAGCATTTTGCCAGGCTTCACCGCTTCATCCCGGCTGATGTTGGTGTGGAGGGCGAGGAAAGAAAAAGGGAAAAGGGGAGGATAGACAGAGCGAATGTTATCCTTTTCCAACAAAAATTCTGATTTTCTTTCCTTGGGCAGAACAGACCTTAAGTGTCTTTGAGTGGCGCTGAAGGAAAGAGTAGTGTTCTCTATCCCCTCTTCCCCCCCACTTTTCTTCCTCACTCTCTCTCTAATGGAGAGGGAGAGAGAGAACTGCAGCAGAGGAGAGGCGAGTTTTCTGTAAGGCTTCCTCATTGGTGTGCAAGACTATTCATGTTCTATCGCTCTGTGTTTGTGTGTGTCTGTGCATGCGAGCGTGCGTGTGTGTGTGTGTGTGTATGTGAGTGTGTGAGAGTAACTGCCTGTATTTGTATGTGGACCTCAATTTCAGCGCTGAAGCGTTAGATAGGGTTGGTATTTTGTGACTGTTGCTCACCCTTTCCTCTGCTGTCTCTCTGCCTGTCTCACTTTTCTTTTCTTCTTGACAGCCGTCTAAGGCCCCACTGTCTGGATGATATGATGGGGTGTCTAAATTGGTATTCCAGCTATGGCGCCGCATGTGTGGAAGTGATTCACAGATGACTTTGAAGCATCAGGGCTGTCACTTTGAGTTAATTTACAACAGCCTTTGCTCTTTCTCTCTCTCTCCCCCTCTCTCTTTCAGCATGTGTGTGTGTGTGTGTGTGTGTGTCATTTCTAACTTCAATGCACACGTGATGAAACCCAGCTTTTCACATCCATGCATTTAATCATATTCTTGCAGACTGCTGCACTCGTTTTACCTTGCTCATCAATACGTGTGTGTGTGTGTGTGTGTGTGAGATTCTTTCAGATGTGATAGAAGCAGTTCTTTGTTTACTTACATTTACTCACTAAATGAGGGGGAATTGTTGACAGTTTATAAAACTCTGTTCTCTTATGAACAATGGATGGTGGAACCTCTGCCTTAATGGTAGCTTGTGAATTATATTTGTTTTAAATCTTTAAAGTATCTTTAGTATGTCGCAGATGTGCAGAATTGAAGCTCAGATTAAACAGATTACCTTGACACGTCTGCCTCACCAGGCCCATCAAGGAAGATGTAGTTTGACACACGGTTGGCAAACATACTGATCTCAGAATAAACTGATGAGGTCACCGTAATATTCTTTTATAATATCTTTCTGATCATTATTCATTCGTATCGTTTAAACATTGAAAGAGGGTCATTGAATCCAGTGCTCTGATTTGGTGGCTCTGGTGTCATAGCAGAGTGATGCTAATACCAGAGTGTCCAGAGGTGGACGCCCTCCACATCAACAGTCCCACAAAAATAACCCGCCTGCTTCAATCCTGTCTGCCTACTCCTTGCTTTCTTGGCTGAGCTCTGGATCGGTGCCTCAGTCATGTGGCTCTGTCCTGCTGGGCTGATGGATGAATTCTACTACTTTGCTGACGGAAGCAGTTGCTTTACTTCTTTTATTTTTCCTTACTTGGATCTATCTGTTCTCTTTGGGGACGTTAGAACCAGGAACTGGACTGGACTACATTTATCTGGGGCCGTCCTTACGTTCCATGACCAAGCCTGTGTTTTAGTTTCATTTTATAGCCATTGACTGCCTGAAAGACTCTTGATTGACAAGAGTTTAAAAATAGTAGGAAAAAAACACATTCTCTTTTCGAAGGATTAAGCAAATTCTACTGCTTCCTCCAACCTGGTGTGATCTGATTCGAGACGACGATCATTTATCAAAGGGAAAGCAGTCAGGTTTCTTTGTGAGGAGTAGAGCGAGAAATAATAAATCCTTTCAAGTAGACAGACAGTTGGCAGCGTCGTGATTATGAAGCGGTGAGACTGCTTCTGCGTTGACCCAGCGGCTCTGCAGCAGAGCATCACAATCAGCCCAGCTCTGGATACAAGAGCCCTCAGTGAGGGGGGGTCACATGGAATCCAAAGATAATTAGTTCCTTTGCTGATGATTACAACGCCTGTTCCGTAAACATGTATGTGATGGTGCTTCATTTTGACAATGTATGGTCTTTCATGAGCAGTCATTTCTCAACAGTTGAACTGTAGTTGCTGGCAGATCCAAGCTGCATCATCACTGGTTTAAACGAAAGGAAAACACATTTCTATTTCTAATATAAAACATACTTGCTTTAGGTCCTTGTCTTGTCTGGATGGGTTGTACAGGTTTTTCATAAATATTCATTTGTTTCAGTGTAATTATGTGGAAAATGTTTGGGTTTTCTGCATGTTGTGGATTGACCAGCAGGTGGAGGTACCTTTAGCTGAAGAGTCCCCCAGCATCAATCACTCACGATGGATTGTACAGGTTCTGCCGCATACCATACGGACTGGCATCAGCATCAGCCGCCTGTCAGAAAATGATGAGCTCCGTCCTCGCTGACCTGCCTGGCGTGCAGTAATATAACGAAGATGTCATCATTCATGGCGCTGATATGCAGACACACGACGCAGCCCTGAGAGGTACCCTACAGCATCTGAATGCTGCTGGCTTGCAGCTCAACAACGACAAATGCCGCTTCCGTGAGTCCAGCCTGCCGTTCCTGGGTCACATTGGCCTTCATTTATGAACCGTAAGTACGGCAGAAAACTGTGCACACGGCCTTTTTCATATAACCTGTTTTTGCCTGAAAAATTTATGTTTGGTTTGTTTTTCGGTGCAATTATTTTTGTTTTTCTGACTTAATTTCTTTCTTCTTGTTTGTTTTTTTTAAGCAATGTTGTCCTTTTTGTCGAAGTAAATATTTTCTGTTTTTTTTTTTTGTGGTCATTGACAGAATATTTAATAACTGGTGAACTTGCCACAGAGCAGCGTTGTTTCAACAGTGCGTGCACATGTGTTACTGTGTCAGGGCAGCAACACAACTGCTTGTCCACAGCAGGCGCTGCTTCCGCCACTGTCATCGTTCTCTAGACAATGTTTTTTCTGACACCAGTTTTCATGTTTCCAAACAGCACGTCCTTTTTTAACCTCCACCTCAGACTTGAGGGGAACAACCTTCAGCTCGAAAAAGTTTTGTTTGTTTGTTTGTTTCTTTCTCAGGTTTCTCCATTCAGCGTTCGACTTCAGTGGGCGAAGCCTCTGACACTTGAATATTAAGGGCGAAACATGTTAATGACGATCTCTGTGTAGATTCTACTCATCCAGGTCATAGTTATCCAAAATTAGATCTTTGTGGGCAACCGGACTGTAAGGTTTTCTTGAAGACATTTCGCCCTCTTTCCAGAAGACTTCTTCAGTTCTAAGCTTGCTGGGGGCAGAGCTTGAAAATATAGCCCTTGTGGACCATTGGCATGTTAATACCTGAGAGTCGTTGGCAGGGTCGTTGACAGGGTCGTTCACCTAGTTTCTTCGTCAACAAGCCAAACGTTCGCACCGTTTGACCAGACCTGGTGACTCATTACCATGTGACCCAACAGACAAAGGGGAAGCACCCAACCTGAAACTAGGTGAACGTTTTCAAGGAAACTTTACAGTCCAGTTGCATACAGAGAGATCTAACTTTGGCTAATGACGATCAGTTTCAAATGGATTTTCTGCATGTTGTGGATTAACCAACAGGTGGCGTCTTTATATAAATAAAATCTCAACAGATCGGTCATATTTTACATCTTAACCCAACCGGGTACTTTTCAACTCCTGTTACCTGCTATGATTAAATGATCCTGATGACTAAAAACAAATGTTTTTAGCTTTGCACCATTCAGGCTAAATATGCATTAGCAATCATGGAAATCCATATTTCTGTGTGTGCGTTGGGATATGACATAATTATTTTGACTTAAAAATAAAGAGAAAAAGGGTGGAACTGTTGCCAAGAGAGGGGAGCTCATTCTTCACAGTTGTGTTTCTGACTTTATTATATTATTTATATATATTTATTATAAATATGCCAGCCAAATGTTGAGATGATGTTTTCATGAATTTGTGCGTGAAGGAATTCTAGACAAATCTGCAGTTAAAATAATCAAATTTATCTTGGAAAAATATTTGACTTAAAAAACCCTAAAATGAATAGTGTGTAATATATTGTCGATATTGATCTCTGTTAAATTCTGGGCTTGTTGAGAGCTGCTAAACAAAGTCACCTTGCTGTGTTCCGTTAGCATTTCTAAACATTAGCATGCTGTGTGAATAAGGCACACTGTGATTGGCTTTGTAGCTTTACTAAATGACTGAACACAAACCTTTTGGAAACACTACAGTTGTCATAGAGAAGGAGTCATTTGAAATCATGAGCCTTTTGCTCATTTTGTGCATCTTTCTTGAAGGAGAAAGGAAGTCCGAGATTCTGCTGGTCAGCTGAAATTAGGTGGATATGAAAACACCTTAAACTTTTATTATGTCTGGATGAAGTAGTCCCATCAGCAGTTGTGAAATAATACGTGAGGGACGAGTGATACGCAACTGAAATAATCTGTAAATATTGAAGTTTGCCAGCTGTCTGCTCCTCTCCATGCTGGACTGACAAGATGCAGGTGAAATCAACGGTTTTCTCAGTCACCTGTCGAGGGGTTGAGCATCTCCAGCAGGTCAGACGCTTAGCAGTGGGTGAAGTGAAGATTGGCTCATCAATCACACCCAGTGGAAGAGGAAGCAGGAAAATGCAGAGATAAAAAAAGAGCAGGGTGTCAGAAGGCAAAACAAATGATCACTTATGGAGCGCAGAGCCTAAAGACCGAGTCCAGCAAACTCAATGTGTGTGTGTGTGTGTGTGTGTGATGCGTGTTTATAGCTCCAGGGGCCCGTATCAATTCACTTCTTTGTATCGTGATTCATTTTGTTTTATCTTTATTTTTTTTATTATAAGATAGATAAGATCTTCATTGATCCCACGGTGGGGAAATTTAACTGTTACAGTTACACTGTTAAGATCTTTAAGAGAAGAAACATTAAATAGTAAAAGAAATAAACACAAAAAACAGTAAAATAATAATAATAATAATAATTATTATTATTCTTTTATTGCCAACTTTTTTTTTTTTGGAATATATTATCGGTGAGCATGTGTCCATGGTAACCGTCGGGCTATCATAAACGTTACTCTTGCTCTCAAATGATTTTGAAACACGTTTGTAGTGTTAAAAAGTCACAGACACCCCAGACATCTCATGGAAGTTTTCCATAGAATTGCAGGTATCAGGATTAACAACACCAAAATAGCTTGTATTTAAATCATATCTTACATGTTTGAACTATATTTTTGTATTTCATCTTAACTTTCTGCCAAGTCGGTTTGGTGCCTGTTGGGTTGTACCTGTGGCTCAAACACACATATAGAATAAAAATGTTGAATGAGTGGAATGCTCAAGCCAAAACATTTCTTTTTTTTTTAAATCTCTCTCCAATTAATGATCACCCAGGGACTCGGTCAGCAAGTCCAGAGAAGTGTGACGATCAAGCTTTTTTTACACTTGTTGACATGGTGAATCACGTTATCTGCGTTCCATTGATAAGGCTTTTTATACCCCCGTGCACGAGCGTAGTTCTGAATCAGAGTTCATTAAAACAACTCTTAACACGTTTTCTGAAACTGAAAACCCTGAGTTGGACATTGCAGATTTTGGCAACCCTGCGTTCAAGTTCAAACTCCGAGGTTTGAAAACCCTCTTTCTGAAACGTGCCCCAGGTCACAATAAATACCAAATACAAATACCAGCAAAACAAAATAAAAAAATACTACTACTAC
The DNA here is from genome assembly GCA_015343265.1 of Pao palembangensis. NCBI lineage: Eukaryota > Metazoa > Chordata > Actinopteri > Tetraodontiformes > Tetraodontidae > Pao > Pao palembangensis. Next base: position 24,383,375 of record CM027082.1, on the reverse strand, counting down.
TAATATTACTACTACTAATAATAATAATAATAAACAAACAAAACATCATATATATTTATTTCTTTAAAGGTGGTTGGTTAGGTACTGCTATGGTTGACATCTGACCTGCTTGTGAACATAACTGAAGAAAGGGCTCCAAATATTCTCAAATTTATTTTTTCTCCTTTTTTCTCGCTATGCACCTTATCTTCTCCAGTTTAGCGTGAGTGAAAGCAGCCGGTATGGCTACAATAGTAATAGCAGCTAACTGACAAAGAGACCACACCGCCCAACGCTGTCATGGCATGAGGTTCAACTTCCTTGTGATTGTCGATGCTGATCTGAAGACACACGTGTGCATGGCCTGCTGCTGCTGCTGCTGCTGCTGCTGCTGCTGCTGCTGCTGCTGCTGCTGCTGCTGCTGCTGCTGCTGCTGCTTGACACCTCGACAAGGTGGATCCACGCCCTTATAAATGGCAGATAGTCTAACCTTGGTAAAGTGTGTGTGATGTACTATTTAGAATAGAATCAGTTTGGACAAATGGACAACTTGTTCTCCCTCACCCCAAGGTCAGGCTCCTAAAGAGCCTTGACAGAATCCAGGTTGTAAATCTGCTAACGGTTCCTATTTTCATTTATTTTGTCAGAGCCTTTTGTCTTCGCTGGGTTTTCAGATGAGCTCGGCCCTATTTTAAGCCCCTTGTCTCTACACACCAGCTATCATTGCACATATGGCACAACAGAAACATTGCTAAGAGCCAGATTATCAATTCATTGTTTTTGTTGTCCATTTGGGAGGCATGGCTTCTTCTCTTTATTTTCAGGGAATTTTTCACAAATTATCAGTGGAATTCATGTGTTTTTGGATTAATAATTCACAGCGAAGAAACTCATTCAGGATTCTAAAAACACATTTGCATGTGCACAGAATCAGGGAAAGAACAAAATAAAATAAATCTTGTTAGCCCTATAAAAAAAACTTTCATCTTTATCCCTTTTATTACTTCGGAAGGTTGGACAGACAGATGCTGCTCTCGGGAATTGGTCTTTGTTATGATTAGAGCCAACTGTTTTGTATTCAGACTTATAAGAATAAAGAGAACAAATTAAAATATAAATTAAAATTAAATTTAAATGTTTTAAGATTGTTTCTTATGTCCCATCTTTTAAGATGTAGGTTGTAACTAGTGACTCGTAAAGGTTAATCAAGGAAATAGGACATCATTAGCCTCCAAAATCAAATGCAAATTGAAATGAAAGTAGGCAAAATTCCTTGTTACATACTTTTTACTATCTGTTCCAACCAAAGCCAAAGAGAACATCTTTATCTGTGAGAACAGATGAAAGTGTAAACAGGAGCCAATGATCCCACAAGACTGAGCTGTGAACTTCAACCTTGAGACAGTTAACAAAGGAAATGAGGTTAAGAGCACGTTCATCTTCCGCATAACCCGGTAAGAAGCTTCATGCAAACGCGGGCTCCTCAGGCAACGCTGTAAAACATGTTCCCTCTCTCTTCTTTGGGCAGCACTTGTTTCTGAAAGCTGTGTGTCAGATGTGGAAACAGATAACTCAATCGCTAAGGGATGGACAGGTGGTACACATGGTGAGGGGGTTCATTCTGAGATTTGTTGAAGCTAAATCCCTGCCTGGCAGCTGTTCACAAAGACAGCCTCAAGTGTCCAGTTGTTTCGGAAGCCGTTTCAGCATTAGAGGGTCAATATGCAGCATTTTTGTAGGTTTTCTATTAAACAGATAGCATTGGGGCTTCCGGAATCTGATCTTCCGCATTCGGGAGGTTCCCCTCTGGGAAAACCTGTTTTCCTGCACGATGGAATTTGCCTTCATTGCGGAGCAGGAAAGATCTGCTGTCTGCTTTATTAAAGCCTGAGTCACATGCACTCTAAGACAGTCAAAACGGAACCTGTGAGAGGTGTTAATAACAGGAATCACACACATCAACGCGGCTGGATACGACCCAAAGGTTCCCAAAGTGTGGTCAAACTCTGTGATAGACATTAAATGTTTATTAAAAATAACATTAAATGAACAAGATTTAAGCGTACATTAAACTCTTCATAGTTGTCTATTTTTTTATTCAGCGTACAAGGAATCTGGGCATCCATTCATGTCAGGTATGCCAAGAGCCAAGGTGTTTTCTTATTAAAATTATTGGATAGAGGTTGAAGTGCTGTGCAGGTTTCTTATGAATTTGCATTATTCAAAATTTTCAACTATGTGAATGAACTTAATTTTCCCAAAACCATATTTGGAGTCCATCTGTTCTGCTATGGGGACATTCATCAGAAAGTGTCAGAACGACACATTCAGATGTTTAATAAACGACACTGTCAAACCAAATTATCTCCTACATTAATGCTTTAAGTATAAAAAGTAATAACGCAGCAATTTTTAAAAAGACTAATTATCCTGCTGTTTATCCTGCAGTGTCCTGAGACATAATGACTAAAGGATGAGAACTGACCTTGACCGACAATGTATTATTCGATTAGTCGATAAATGTAGTTACAGTATGAAGATTATACCTCATCTTCACGGCATTCCACTGTGAATATTAACCCCCAGAGACCTGAATTTTTTTTCTATATGTGCATATACAGTACGTTCCCGCCGTGTCTCAGCAACGTTCATAAAGCAAATTTCTTCCCTTTCAAAACTGGCTTTCTCTTCCTCTTGTTATACAAGAGGGATTGTTTGGTCTGTCATCTTCATCAGTGAGCGGACGATTGCATCGATTTCACACACATTTGATGCTGAGAACTGGTGACAAATACTGTATATTTATCCAATCTACATTGATTCAATCAATTAGTTGACAGTTTCTTCTACACCCATGCACATGCGCCGCCATCGCTCCGCTCCCTCCTAACGTCTGTCTGGGGACGTTGGCTTCATTCTTCCCCATAGCTTCAGCCCATCATCAGTCTCATTATTTTCATACATCATACATCGGGTTGATAAAGCCTCGAGAGACGAGTAAAACATTACACTGGATGAGGAAAACGAGAATGTGTTGATGAAGAAGACCGTCTCTGCTCTGTTGGCTTTCATAATGAACAAGTATGTGTGTGACAATGAACGCGCCCCCCATCATGTGAAACCACATGTGTCAAGTGAGAGCAGACACCTTTATTGCTGACAAGAGTTGGATGCAGACAAAGAAGGTGAATCTTCTTTCACTTCATGGTGTTTTTCCTCTGTTCTTTAAGTAGGACCTGAGCTCAGCGGAGGTTAGATGGACCAGGGCTACACATATTTCAATATCAGCCAAACGACATTCACAACAGTTCAGTTCAGAAGGTGATCGACCGAAAAAGTACGACAGGTTGGAATCTGCTTTGACATTTTCACGTTTGAAGGAAAATCATGTCAAGTATCTATGCTTGCGGATGTTGCTCCAAATCAACAATCAATGTATCTGTTCTCCCTCTCTCTCTCTTTATTCTCTCTATCCTGTCTACCCCTTTTATTCCTCCTTTGCCCGGCTGACTTTCAGCAGGATGGTTCCTCCTTGTAAGCCTGGTCCTGCTCAAGGTTTCTTCCTGTTAAAAGGGAGTTTTTCCTTGCCACTGTGCTTACCTGGGGATTCAGGCTCAGGGTTTCTACCTCTGTAAAGCACCTAGAGACAATTTTATTGTAAAAGGTGCTATATAAATAAAATTGAATTGAATTGAAAAATTGAATCAACACATGTAAATAAATAAATACACACTTCCAGGAAGAAATGTTATTGCCATGGGCACGATCGCACAATTGCACAATTAGTTGTGTTGCCTTCTGTCCACTGATCCGTCTTTCTCTTGTTTGGATGAGGTGAGTATATGCTCCTTTCTGGCCTAATGATCTGTTGTCTGTGTTCTGCTGATAGAAGACAAAATGTCTTCTGCTACGAGTGTGCACTGAAATCTTGAAAGCTTATCGAGATTAATGACACAAGTGGCTGCCTGAAGCATGTTTGGCCCTGGTGCTCGCTGCCTGTGTTCGTTTTGTTAGATCCGCAGAATGCTCCCTCTCACCCCCTCCCCTGTTCACACCAATCTTCCTTTGCTCTTTTAGCTCTCCTTTCTCTCCAGCTTAGCCGTGCACTCCATATCCATATCAATGCGTTTCGGCTGACAGACGCTGTCCAGCGGGACACGAGCTTCTGTGCTTAACCTCGGGTAGCAGCTCACTGGAGCATAAGCGCACTCATACATACACAGGAAGACAAGCAATAAGAGTCCTACGAGACAATCATATTTGCTGCTCGCACACTGGGTCTGTGCTGAGGTCTGTGTGTGTGTGTGTGTGTTCTTGTACTTGCTACATACTGAGTAACAAAATACTCATTTTACTAGCAAAATGAGGACATTTTTGGGAATAAGGACACTTCATTGTCAGGTCCTCACAATTTAAGACTTGGTTTTAAGGTTGAGGTTAGAATTGGGTTTTGGTTAGGGTTGGGGTGAGGGGGTTAGTTGGGATGGTTAGGGTTAGGTTAAGGGGTTGGGTAATACTGTACATTATGCCTATAAATGTTCTTACAAAGATAGAGGTGCAAGTGTATGTGTGTGTGTGTTCAAATATTTAATCTCTCATTCTGAAGCACACAGACACACACTGAATCACAGAGGCAAGCAAGAAGGCTACATTGATCTTAGTCATGGATGCAACAGCAAAAGCCCTCATTCCTCAACTTTTTCTGCCTTCCCCCAACACCAGCTCTCTCTGTCTCCATCCGTGCCACATTGATCCCACCTTTTCCATTTCTTTTGGCCCATTTTGGATTCTTCCTCCTCCCACCACTCTCAGGTTCTTCCTGTGTCCAATTCTATTTTCGGTCTCAGTTGTTATTTCCATCCCTCTGTCCTTCCACCTCCTCCACCGCTTCGTTTTCCCTCAGCGCCAGTAATATTCATCATGAATCACAACCTTTCTCACGCACATTCGAACTCTCTTTCAGGCTGCCAACAGACACGCACTCATTTAAAAAGCTGCCAATTATGTCCTGCATTGTTATGTTTTAATTTACTCTAAACTGTCATTCGAAAAAGGCTGTGCACCAAAGATCCGACTCAACAGCTAATATGAACAAACTCATCTTCACATCTTCTGAGGCGTCTCCAAAGTTCCTTCTCTGAAAATGCATCGCCATTCCACCAGCCTAATGATTAAGCAGACAAGTCTGTGATGAGGCCCTCAAGAGCAAAACAGCTCAAAGGAAAACAAGATTAATGCATTTCACATGCTACACAAACCAGCACAAACCAGTGAGTCAAGATAAATGAAGCTGATGTTTACTGCTCAGCAAATGAATGGTAAACCTGACCACAACCAGACAACTCTTCAGTCTGACAAACCAGTCCTCACACACATACTGTATATAATGTATAATGTGTGTGTGTTTGTGTGTGTGTAACAGCATTAGTCGCTCTGTGTGTTCCACAAAAAGCATTTTTAATAGTGATCCAGAAATTTTTTTTTTGAAGGATTCTTTATGTTTCAGATGTGACAGAAGCAGTTTTTTGTTTACTTACATTTACTCACTAAATCAGGGGGATTTGTTGTCAGTTTATAAAACTCTGTCCTTTTCTGCTGGGATGGTGGAACCTCTGCCTAAATGTAGCTTGTGCTGCTTTAGATAAATGCAAATTATATATGTTTCACATCTTTAAAGTATCTTTAGTATGTCGCACAATTGAAGCTCAGGTTGAACGGATTACCTTTGATGTCAGACACGTCTGCCTCACCAGGCCCATCAAGGAAGATGTAGTTTGACACATGGTTGGCAAACATACTGATCTGAAAATAAACTGATGATGTTTACTGGATTTACTTTAGCCGCTTAGCAAACAAATGGTAAACCTGATCCAGGCAACTCTGACAAACCAGTCATCACACACACATACAGTATAATGTATAATGTGTGTGTGTGTGTGTGTGTGTGTTTGTGCATGTCCGTGTGTGTATGTCTGTGTCATTTTAAAAGGCATTGAGTTATATCTACATGATTTGTGTCTGAAAACTGGTCAAACCAATTTCAGACAGGGAAGCAGCCACTAACCTAGAAATGACCTTCATGGAAGACATGCAGGATGCGGTGGTCGTTTGACCTTAATGTCTGTTTCAGTTTCATCACTGCAGCTCCGCAGTTGTGGTTGCAGGAAGGCATCCAGCTGTGGATCAGCCCACAATGCCAGGGATTAACTCTGGTATGCTGTCACACACACACAAACACACACACACACACACACACACACACACACACACACACACACATACACACACACACACACACATACACACACACACACACACACACACACACACACACACACACACTTGTACTTCTATTTTGAGGACTTCCATAGGCATAATGGATTACCCAGCCCCTTACCCTGACCCCAATAAATTCCCTGACCCTAACCTAAACCCAAACCCTATCCTAAACCCAATTCTAATCCCAAAATTAAAACCAGGTCTGATGGAAAGTACAAGACCACACACACACACACACACACACACACACACACACACACAGAGGCTGACTTAAACTGAAGCATAGAGCAGTATGCTATCCTGTACCTCACCAGTTTCTTATTAATCCGTTACTGCCGAATCCATTGCTAGCACTCTAATCGAGTGAAGCCAAAGGTGTTAGCAGGATTAATCCGAGTCACTTCAGTTCTGAAATCATGTACAAGCTATTGCTTTTAAATAAATACGGATGCCTTCACTCCTTTTGTGCCTTTTTTTACTAAACAGCAAACATAACTTGACAAACTGAAAATGTAACTGACATTCATGTGTAAGACTTCAAATCTACCACCATGTCTTGAACGGGATGTTAGGCTCACCGGGTGTTGGCAGGAAAACACAGGGAAAAGGCACATTGTAGTAGTGAGGGAAAGAAAAAAAAAACAAAATCCAGTATCTCATCGCCAATTGTTATGTTTGCACTTGCATGCAGTCTATTGTGGACATTAAGCACTGCATGGTTGACTTGAACGTTTTATTTTTCTTAACCTGAACAGCCGCACATCATACGTGTCTACCTGACTTCCGTGATTTGCGTGATTATGTCACACTACCACGTAATTCACGTAGGCAAAGAGTGATGAAAACAGGCACTTACAGTAAATACTTCGGAGCATTGCACATGCTCAGGCCTGTAGACACACAATAACATCTCTGTGAGGTCAGTGGTTCCACTCTGCCTTTTTCTTCTCCTGTCATGTGCACAGCATTTGTAGAAGAGTCCCGTTCAGACGCTCAACCGGATTCCGCTGTGAATCCTAAGAGAGAGATTCGAGAGTGGGCAAATCCCACTTTGTGCCACTGAAGAACCCCCCATCGATCCTGACAAAGTGGCTTTTGAAAAAGAAGTGTGCACTGGTTCCATGGGTTGTACGCTACTGTGTTGTACTGTAGCAATGGTGTAGTCGACAGAAAACTTTATTTGAATATTGTTAATGTTTCTGAATGTACAGCAAGATGGTCCACAGTAGACAGTGGAAGGAAATCCGGATTGAACAAAGTCCACAGTTCGGGTTCTACGGAACAGAAATCCTTACTTCGTGAGACAAAGGCAAAAATAGAAACCAGGAAAGGGGAATCAGGCAGACGGCAACACATTTCGACCCCACTAACTATTGGTACCCCAGCACTTGTGGGCTGATCTGCTTGGTAGCTAATGTCAAGATAAGAACAGAAGAATATGTGCATGTGTATGTTAGCGTGTGTCTGTTATTACATAAAGTTACGTAATGAAACAGAGACAAAAGAGTCCCACAACCATCATCTTACTTCAGTTCATTGTGTTGATTTGCCGCTTCATCTTTCGGTCCCTTTGATGCGGCGTTGGATGCTTCAAACTGTGCCTTGCATCATGCAGATGGTCTCGTTTGTGTTAGCATCCTTTGGTTCAACTCTCTTATCTCTCCCGGGGAACTGTTCCGGAGAGGGTTCTCGGGCATTAAAGCAAGCAAGAGTTTCAATCCCAAAGTCAATTAGCACATTTCTGTGAGCATTTTAATGAGTTATTTTGCAGTATGACTTAACACCTTTCTTGTCAGCAACAAGTCAGCAACAGCTAACACAGGAGGTGGAGGTATCTATCTGGTAGCAGGCAGGAACCTGAAGGCAGCAACATCCACATCCGCCGAAGTAATGTTAAAACACTTGCTAACAGTCAGAGTCTCTGTTCCTGTCTGTCAATCATACAGTGGAGGAAAATCCCGTTTGACCGACTGATAAAGAAACCTGGGGCCCTTTTAAGAAAGAGGGTTTTCAAAGCTTGGAGTTTTTTTTTTTTTTTCAAAATTTGCAATGTCCAACTCAGAACACGTGTTAAGAGTTGGTTTAATGAACTCTGAAGATAACGTGAATCACTGTGGCAACAAGTGAAAAAAACTTTGATCATCACATGTCTTCTTTTTGGAGATAGAAGATTTTCATGACTGCGTATGAAAATTCACATAATTTCAAAAGAGAGAGATCGTGTGGCTGAAAACTGCTGAATGAGTCCATGGGTGATCATTAATTGGAGAGAGATAAAAAAAAATAAATGTTTGTTCTTGAGTTTTGCACTGATTTATCATTTTTATTCTATATGTACAGTATGTTTGAGCCACAGGTGCAAGCCAGCAGGCTGAAAGTTAAGATGAAATATAAAAATATACTTCAAACATGTCAGATATGATTTAAATACAAGCTATTGTGGTGGTGTTTAGCCTGTCCTCATTAATCAGCATTCAGTCACTTTAACCTGTGATAACTATATTTAATTAATTAGAGAAATCCCCTAAACAAAGAAAAAGCCAAATCTTTAGCCATCCATCACTGTCAGTTATTAGTATTGTTTATATGAATGCCTTAACACTTAAATGCCTGTTATACATATATATCTCAAAACCTGTGTTTTCTGAATGTTTAAAAGTGTATCTCCATTAAAGCAACAGAAAAAAAAGACTGAGGTGGTCCAGCGCCACCTAGTGTTGGTTCACTAAACGCTGCCATCCATTAATCACAAACACATTTAACACGCTGATTCTTCTTGTAGCAGAAGGAGGTCTATGTAATTGGCTGCTTTTGCTTTCAGATAGCAAACCATTTATTGCTTAAACTGATACCTGCAATTCTGTGGAAAACTTCCATGAGATGTCTGGGGTGTCTGTGACTTTTTAAAATTTGAGTGCAAGGGTAATGTGCACAGCCTGACGATCAGAATCAGAATCAGAAGCCTTTATTGTCATTGTACAAGAGTACAACGAAATTATAGAAGCCTATAAGTAGTGTTACTCCAAATAAAAAAAAATATCTTGAACACATGCTCACTGATATTATATTTAAAAAAATATAAGATTTGATATAAAAAATATAATAATTCTGAGTCAGGCAGCAGAGAGCACCTACAGGGTCCAGCAACGTGGTCCACTCAGCAGTTTTTACCCAACTGGTTGATCTCATTAACTTAAGCTTTCTTCTGTAATTTCATGCTTTTCTCTTTCTCTTTCTCTCCCTCTAACTCTGTGCTTTTCCATTACAGTTGGCTTGATGTGACCTGGCGCGACTGGATGTGATACGATTTCGAATATTTTCCATTATGACTGAATACCCTGCCTAGTGGGGCCACAGTAGTTTGCCCCCCCACCCCAAATTGGTGCCCCTGTTTGCCAGTGGAATAAGCAACATAAAAGTTTCTAACAGTCATAAAACACTCTAACCTTCTATCTAGTTTCTAACAACCCCTGCAGCCAAGCCCAGAATCCCTCTCCCTCCCATTGCTGAATGGTCTGTGCCCTAACTTGCTTGCCAGCTGTTGCCGAGTCTGTTAAATGCTGAGTTTGTATATTTGTTGTCACTCCTTTGCCAAAGTGACCTGTATTAGCATTTTTAGCTCAACCCGGCTGAAGGTACTAAAAAAAGTACTTCGCACCTCGGGAAAACAGAGAGAGCCATGTAGAATTGAGCAGAGTAGCTACGAGAGGAAAAGTCACGTGTATAGGTATTGCTGACTTCATGGTTACGCACTGACCTCTGGCCCCGCTGACCCCCTCAGTTTTAGATCCACATCTGCAGGATAACAAAACCATGACTAATGCATTCACATGAATGATGCATGCACCTGTTGTTCTCCTCTTTCTGCACTTCTCCTCCTCTCTGACCTGGCCAGCCATCAGCATTTGAGTTTGGTCCTGCTCAGGGTTTCTTCCTGTTAAATTATTTCTTGCCACTGGAGCTTACTCAGGGGCTTTGGGTTTCTGTGTCTGGAGAAAATCTTGATTGAAACAGATGCTGTATTATTGACCTTGGATTGAACTGAACTGAATGTAAACGTTGTCTTTGATCTTCACTGACCGCAGGCCGCTGATGAAGGTATGCGATTGGTAGTGTCCTGATGAGCAGGTGGAGCCCTGTGTGTTCCTCAATATTTATGTCAAAACGCAAAGAGACTAAAGAATGTAAAGACGACACCAATGCAGATTAAGAGTTAAAGTGTGGAAATAAGAGACGACAAAACAGAGATGGAGACTGACAGATAGAGGCAACGGAAAAGGTGACACTGAAGAAGCATGGGGTTAGAAAGGACAGAGAGATAACATGAATATTTCTATACAGAGGGAAAAAGTAAAAAAAAAACTAATATTTTTAGCATTTTTCCCAGTTGGCAGTATTCCCAAACCCGTCCCCAATTACATGCATGGTTACACTGTTCCAGATTAAAGAAGCCAAACCTCCAGCGACCGCTTCTATTTAATGATGACCCCTCTGTCATTGTCTGACTGGAATGTTCAAATTACATCACTGAATACTTAATGTATTTTTACATATATTTTACATTTTTACAAGAAATAACATTTTACATTTTCACTTTTTTTTTCTATGAGGCCCCCAGATCATGTATTTTCAGTGCATTAAACTTCCTCTCAGATAAGGCATGCAGCATGTCTCTTCTGTTTCAGTCCGACTCAGGACAGCTCGTCTGCAAATGTGCTGCTGCTTTCCACATCCCCCTCCTGAAGGCTGCATCTCCCAGCACCATGTCAACCGGTCAGAGGCCAGGCCACCACAACTCGAGCATTCCAGCCTCTGGTCCCATGGGTCTCACACTCATGAAACATACTGCAAAGCCTGTGCCACCATCAGAAGGTGGTTGTGAGTTTTCGACATCAAGTTGACAACTTGAAAAAACACTCGATTTTCATACCCAGTGAGCTCGTCCTCGGACACTTAGTGCGGAACTACACTGTGACTGACATCTAAACTGTCATAAACAGCACAGAACTGATGTTTTTTAAAATTTCAACCCCTTCAAAATAACAGATCTCAATGTGGGAGGGCTGATTAGAATTAGGAGACTTGATGTAAGAGTGAGATCTGGTGAAACGCTGCAGGAGAAATGACCAGTTAGAAATGAGGAAGAAATGATTATCTTCGCTGAATTACCTTTAGAGCTGATGTTTGGACTGAGCAGACTCGTTGGCGCAGCAGCTAGTTTTACAGAGGCTAATACCAACAGAAGGATGTATTGTCATGGTTGTAGGATGTTCTGCGGTGGAATGATATGAGTTATTTGGTTAAACGTGGGAGTTAGGTTGGTTAAATCAGCAGGTAGGATATCAGGACTCAGAACTCCAAAAAACCAGGTCCAAAACACATAGCACTCCTAAACACCCCCTGACTTTTGAATGATTTTGAATCTGCCGGAGACAGTAAACCTGGATGAGTTGACTTTATTTAAAAAAAATAAAATGAAAATTTCTGTCCATATAACTAAACTCTTGAGAACAATACACTACGGTATATTCTAGTGAAAACAACTTGTATTTACTTTCAAGCTGTAGTACTAAATTTTTTATAAAGAGGAAAACAAAATCAATTTTTGGAATAAAGTCTTAATTCGCCATTGTTTAGGAGGGAGCCATTTCTCGCGTCAGTGTGTTGTGTCCTTTACCACCACTGACAGTCGCATCAAGTCAACCTAGCTGGTGCATTTTGGTTCTGTATTTACCTGTCTAGAACTTAAGACCAGCCAAACGATGACCCTGTTTGGGTGTCTGTGCGTAAGTAACAAACAAAAATGCTACACCAGCTTTTCAGCATCACGCTGGGTCGATATTTTCCTAATCTTTGCAATATTTCAAAAAAAGGCGCTTCTAGAGACCGTTTTGATATATGAGTTCAAAGACAAATTTTGGTCAAATGTTACTCCAAGTTTCCTTACAGAGAAACTAGAGGCCAAAAAAAATAAAGAATTATTTAAATGCACACAGACATTCCTGATGTAAACTATCACAGCCCCCTGGTCTGCCACCGGTGCCTCCCGCTCCTCTTCGCCGCATCTACACCACGCCTCTGGATCAGCGCAGGATCCAATCCGCACTTGCCTCTGTTGCCAGCCGGCCTCCGGTGGTTTTCCCGCATCACACCACCGGCGCTACTCCTCTGGACCGACCGCGCCTGCCGCCTCAGCCAATCCACACTTGCCTCTGCTGCCGGCCGGCCTCTGGTGTTTTCCGGACTTATAGTCCGAAATACACGGACTAGCACACCTTTATTAAAACTACAAAACAACTATGTACAGCTGAAAAATTACAATTTACAAAAAACAGATGAGAGGACGACACATCTTCAAATGGTTTCAATATCAGGATCACAACTACACAATTTCTGCAGAAAACTTTTGTTCTGTTTGTATTGCGGCGGTAGTGGTGTGCACATTGGTGCAAAAAGTGAGTGTGGACAGGGGTTGGTGCAGACAGTGGTTGAGTCAGAGTCTCCTGTGTCCACTGACCTCCCAAAACCATTTTTCTATCTCCTGTTGTTTCTTGTTGCTCTGCTCTGATGCAACCGCTGCACTGCTCCATTTCACTTTCTTATTTTGCGGCAACATCCATGTCTGCTCTAATCCATGTCTTCCAAAGATCAGTGGCGATGATCAAAGCCAAGGTAGTCAAAGATCAAAGTCCCTGCAGAATCCAAAATAACAACAAAATTTAATCTCTCCTTGGCCCATTATCAACATTTCCTGAAAATTACATTGAAATATGTTGATAACCTTTTGAGGGTTTTCTTTTGTTAACTAACAATCAAACAGACAGTCAAACAAATGCTAGTTGTCTCATTCACAGAGATAGTAATGGTAACAATGATGATGACAATAAAAACAGTGATAATATCAAGCCTAATGTCATCAAAAAGACAACGGCAAAAACAATCTCAACAACATATTAGTATAATAGCATTAAATACCTTTTCCTTCTGTAGTTTAGCTCAAACACTGTAAATATGTGACGCTGAATAGTGGCTACTCTGAGAGCCACACTGACTCTCCTGAGCATCTGCTCAGAGGACCGTCTGCACCACAGGCCGTTAACATTTGGCTGAAGGCTCTCCTCTTTGCTCTCATGCGCTTTCTCGATGTCTTTGTGTTTTCTTCTTACCAGTGTTCCCCCTTTTTATTCTTCTCCACCCCCGAGTAAATCTCTCTTCCCACTCCTCTTTTTCTCTTTCTTTCCCTGGAGGTGGAACTATAAATTATGATCAAATTAACTCTGACAGCTTGGACATCTGCTGGAGACTGGACCCCGCTGAGGGGTTTTGTTCTCTGGTCAGCTGAAACACAGAGAGAATGTTGGACTCTTCCAGGAGACAAAGATGAAGATTCACCGTGAAAATATCACGAATTAGAGCAAGCTTAATACACACAAAGAGTACAGTTTTTATGTACGTGCAGTTTTTCTACTGCCGACTCATTCCATTTGACCCGGCAACCCACCGGTTGTGGTTAGTGGTTCCGTTCCGATCGGCAGCAGTGTGAGCTTCAGACTCAGCCGAGTCCATTAATTTTCACAGTCAAGCACCACTGGCCCTGCATCATCAAATTGCACCAGAAGTTGAGGAACAAACCGGCATCTGAGAGGAAACCGTGAGTTCAGATGGATACGGCGCATCCCACCGATGGTCTAGTTAGTTCTGCAGCTTTCCCCCTCTTACGTCAACTTTGCCAAATGCCACTTTGAACCCGAGTTTAAAAAGCCCGAGTTCAGTCGCTGAGTTTGACAACAGAGGATTAACACGTCCACAGATCCCCCATCAACCCCACAATCCAGAGTGTGAGGGGGGGGTCCGCCTGTGGATATGGGAGAGCACAACATAAATACAAAACAACAACGGCATGAGTGAACATAACAGACTAAATAAATGTGAACGAAACGCTCACCGTAGGACGCTCCAATACCGAGTGATCAGTGATGTGCCGTCAGGGGAGGCAGGTGTCATTTTGAAAAGAAAAAAATAAACTGAAAAAATAAATTAAATGGTTGTATTTATATAGTGATTTGTATCAGAAAGTTATTTTCCATTTAATTTAACCAATTTTAGATTATTTGTTATTAAAATTGCAGAATTTTACTATTCTGGAGAGACCAGAAGTGAGGCACCAGCCAGATGACCCTCACCATGGATTGCGCAATGACTCGGTGGACTGTGCTAGCATGTAGTGGGACCGTATTGCTGTCTCTCCCAGTATAATGTAAATTTTCATAGTTTAGCTGATATATAATGTAGCGTTTTTCATAAGAAACACATTTTGGAAAGGGGAGAAAATAGCCGTTGGATTAACCTACTGTTTTCAATTCCATGCTTAATGGTAACCATAATTGTTGAATGATGTTCTCCAGGTATGGTGTTGCCAAAAGAGCCATGATACCCCCGCCCTTCCAACGCCTGAGTGGTAACTACAGCTGCGACACACACGCACCTCACTGGCAGGAAGGTGGGACAGCTTACTGAATGTTTCACTGTAACACATATTGACACCCAATTATCAGAGATGGAAGTTGCCAGATTGGACATATGGTGGTATTGTGGCACCAATATGCTGAAATTAATTTTGCCCACCAATTGGGCAGGCACATGCGCACCCATACAATTAGTCATGCCTTTTGTGTTGGTTCCATTGGCACCAAATCTTGATTGGCCCAGCTTTAAGCCGGGTCCAACCACCGCCAAAAGTGTGACACTGTACCTCAGGGCTCCTTTGACAAGACCATATGGATTGATGCAATCTGCATACCACAAGGGGTTCCTGATGACTTTAAAGCTTGAAATATGATGGCTGTAGGCTTTGAATCACTAGGTTAAGTCTGGATCTCTCCCAATAAAAATGCAGAATGGATCAACTACTTCACCCGTGTTCTTTCTAAGATGTTTTCTTCTGATGTTACTATGCAGATGGTCATGAGACAGCCAGCTGAACCCAGCTTCAACCTTAAAATCTCTAAGAGCGACCTGTGAGGCATCAGCATAGACCATGCCGATAGAAGCACTATGGCGGCAGGCTTGTGAAGATGTTTTGCCCTCTTAGACCAGCCAGGCTATCGGCCCAACACATCGGCCGACCTCTGAACAACTCTTCCACCCACAAGTGAAGAGAGCCGCCTGAGGGATTTTTGGTCTTCACCATGGTCAGCTGATGTCAAATTGTGAACAGGACAAGGTCCTGTTCAAAGGAGGGAATTGAAGAGAAAAAATGTAATGTTACAGTTATAACCCTAAATTGTCAAAGCTTCAGCCTTAATCAGCTAATAATTTAGGCCATGTGAGTGTGTAATGATAAAATTATAGCTTGCTCATAACTCCTATGTGACTGCTCATATGATTAGCGTATGACCCCCCCATGTACTTATATCAACTGTGTTCATCATAACTGCGTAAGCATGTGCTAGTGTGCTTTGCTTAAACATAATCTTTAATTAAGTCATCGCCAAAACAGCTGACAACTTGCTGATTCATTATAAACAGGTGACAATTCCTGTTAAATGTGTGCGTCATGCAGCCGACAGATAGGCAGAGGGTCTGGTCCATTCTGTTCTGAGATTTCCTAGTAGGTCAGCTGAATCTCCTCATGTTATGTGGGGCCTCTGTGCTCCATGTCCTTGAAGGATGTGAGAACAGGCACTGTTTGTTTGAAGCAAAGGGGTGACGAACCTAGCTGTAGATTTTGTATGACTGAGCACTTTCAGGAAGCACATAAGCAAACCGTTAGCGCCCGACGGGGGCAGAAGGCGTCATACCAAGTCCGGAGAGGTGTCTTAGTCTCAGCTGAGCGGTTTGGGGACACCTCTGGAGACCGGAGGCGGTCGACGACGACTTCTGCTCCAGTCGACTGACCTTTTTGTGTTTTGATTCACCACTATATTTTTGCCTCATGCCTTTTTAGTCTTCTGATTCCATTTGGCTGAAGTGTTTTTCTTCAATAAATTCAGATTTAAATTCAGATACCTTCTGATTCTCCATCGGACTGAAGCTGGAAAAATTCCTGCAACAGTATTTAGTGTTTTAGTATCTAGTATTCTCCTGAGACTTGCATGCCCTGTGTGTTTCCACTTTCGAGCCGCTGGAAATGTGAATTTCTCTTGGAGATTAATTATCTATCTATCTATCTATCTATCTATCTATCTATCTATCTATCTATCTATCTATCTATCTATCTATCTATCTATCTATCTATCTATCTATCATCATCATGGTTTTCAATTAAATGTGCTTTTTTGTGCTACAGTTTGTATGTGTAAAGAATGCTGATATGAGACTTTAAAGATAACCTGTTAACTGCTGCCAATCAAATATTAGATAAGATAGCCTGTAGGGTTTATGTAATGTAATGTTTATGTATGTAAATCTGATTGTGATGACATCAGTGCCTCACCAGCCACGAACCTCACCGCATGTCACTGCGAGTAATTGATCCAAAACTGCAGGTAACCACTAGCCAACAACGTCTGGAACTGGAAAATGGAGAAAAGCTCAGACAGCTACAGGGGAAATAAGCAATGGAATGAGTGCACAAAAAATAGAGTAGGGCTCAGAAAAGAGAGTGGGGGATGAAATACCCAAGGGAAGGGGAGGAGACCATTAGACACAGGTGGACATTAGGGTAATTAGGTCAGGCAGAGTGAGGGAGAAGGGAGAGGAGAGAGAGTCAAAAGACGTAGAGAGAGAGAGAGAGAGAGAGAGAGCAGGGAGAAACCAACACAGAAGAAGGGGGGAGGCGGGACATAACACAGTCTAACTGTAGAAAAAAAACAAACCTGGTCAAAAGACAGAATTCCTTTCCTTTCATGCTGACTTTAAAAATCAGACCATGGATAACAAAAACATGTCTTTTAATTGCCATTTCATATTCCTAGATATCATGCAGACAGCCACTGGTGTTTGTGTCCCAGTCAGTGAGTGTGAAGCCATGTTAATAGATTGCAGTGGGAGCAGGGTGGCTCGCATTCATCAAACACTGGCGCTCATTAAGTATTTAAGGCAAGCTGAGGGATGGATCGATGCACTGAGCCACAGATCGCTAACCTAGATCATTAGCTGTTGCTCAACTGGGGAGACAGACTGTAAACACACATAGACGTGTGCATGCACACGTGCACAAACAGAAGCAAAAACAGAAGCACAACATCTGAATAACTGAATCATGCAGATGAAGAAATACAAATGGAAAGGTTGCGACGTTAAGCATATTCACATCACATTCATACATTAAATCACACACAAAAAAACATATTTCATAGATAAAATATTTTATTAACAAAAAAATATTTAATGAGATTAAGCAAAACATTTTTTAACATTTTCTAATTTCTTGGCAACAGGACCATTCTAGACCTGGATGGTAAACCCATCACCAAATTGACACACCGGCCCAGACCCTTCACCTTCGCCATCTCGGGTAACCACTGAGAGCAGATCTGCTTATTTCTCATCCCCTCATCCGCAGCCCCTGTGGTCCTGGGTTCTCCCTGGCTTACGCGCCACAATCCCCAGCTGGACTGGGCGAATGTGTCCCTGACAGGATGGAGTGTGGCGTGTCATTCACGCTGTCTTCACTCTGCATTGTCTCACTCCGCGCACGGTCCCTCCGAATCTCCTGACCCTCCGGACCTGTCGAGTGTCCCAAAACAGTAGCACCACTTGGGAGAGGTCTTTAGCAAGCGGCGTGCGATATTGCTTCCCCTGCACCACCCCTACGACTGCAGAATTGACCTACTGCCCGGCACACCCCTCATCACCATCCGTCTCTTCAACTTGTCACGTCCAGAGCGGGAAGCAATGGAAGAATACATCGGCGAGTCACTCGCCTCCGGGTTTATCCGTCCATCCTCCTCGCCGGTCGGCGCAGGGTTTTTCAGCCGAGGCAAACTATGACGTGGGAAAATCGGGAGTTGCTGGCAGTGGTGCTCGCGCTGCAGGAGTGGCGTCACTGACTGGAGGAGATGGCAAGCACCGCTGACCCAAAATGAGGCCACAGCACCGATGACCACGCCGGCTCTGACCACAGCGCTGACAACCACGCCAGCTCTGACCACAGCGCCAATGACCACGCCGGCTCCAACCACAGCTGCGACCCCAGAAGCCAAGGCCATGTCTCCCGCAGCAAGGGTTGTGACCCCATCAGCTAAGGCGTGTCTCCCGCAGCAAGGGCTGTAACTCCCGTGGCTAAGCTCCTGGCTTCAGTCGTCCCTGTAGAAGCTGAAGCTGCCTCCGAGCTCATGGCTGAGACTGCCCCTGAGGAGGCTGAAGCTGCCCCAGAGCCTCTGGCCGAGGCTGTCCCTGTAGATCCTGAAATCGCCCCAGAGCCCCTGGCTGCAGCCGCCCCGGGAGAACCTCGTGGAGGCTGGGTCAGAGGTGGTCCCGCCCTCCAACACCCCTCCTCCCGCCTTGGATGATGAGTGAAGGACTGGTCAGATGGACCTGGTAGGGTGCCAGGAGGCGCTTGTTGAGGGTCCTGAATGTAATCAGCGGTGGATTTAGGGCAGCTGCACCCGAGCTCCAGCGCAGGATCGTTTCCTCACCTACAGTAAGATCAGACCTTAACTGAGACTGAGTTTCCTGTGTCTTGTGAGTGGTTTCTCATGAGAGTTTTTTTCCCCGCTTCCAGGGTCGTCATGTTCCCAGTGCAGAAGTCTACATTCTGGTCTTTGGATACTCCGCAGCAGAGCCTACCCACGAAAACAGTTTGATTTCTGGAGTTTCTGATCACTGTTTTTCCTCCCTTGGAGCGCCTTCAGTTTTTCCCCTTTTTGTACATTCAATAAAAGGGTTATTTTTGTTCTCTGAGCTACCTCATGTCTGCGTTTGGGTTCAAACATAAACAGAACCTTAACATGAGGGGCCCGTTTCAGAAAGAGGGTTTTCAAACCTTGGAGTTCGAACCTGAACGCTGGGTTGGCAAAATCTGCAATGTCCAACTCGGGGTTTTCAGTTTCAGAACACGTGTACAGAGTTGGTTTAATGAACGGGGGTATAAAAGCCTTATTAATGGAACGCAGATAACGTGATTTACATTGGCAACTACTGCAAAAAAGGCTTGAGTGTCCCACTTCACCCCGTTAGAATTGGAGGTACTAATTACTGCGTATGCCGACACTGCACATATATTTCAAAGAAAAAGCAATACTGCGCACCGGCGAAAAAGTGAGAGATCGCGTAGCAGAAAATTGCTGGCCATGTCAATATGTAAGTATTAATTTGAGAGAGAAAAAAATAAAAATGTTTGGACTGGAGTATTCGTTCAACATTTATATTGTGTGTTTGAACGCGCATATGCAACCCAAAAGGAACCAAGCAGACGTGGCAGCAACTCACAATCAAATATAAAAATTTAGTTCAGACAGGTAAGTTGTATTTTAATTACACGCTCTTGTGGCATTGTTTAGCCTGTCCTCATTAAACAGAATTCAGTTGCTTATTATAACTATATTATATTTATACTATATTTAATTACAGAAATCCCCTAAACAAAGGTAAAGCCAAATCTTTAGCCATCCATCACGGCCAGCATTTAATACTGTCTATATTAAAGGCAACAACCACATGCATTGTCTCCATATTTGTGTTCTGGATATATATTAAATATGATCTCCATTATAGCCAACAGAAAAAAGGCTGAAGCCTGCAAAATGGGTGGAGTTCCAGCACCACCACCACTCACAGAGGCTGAAGACATGGTCCTCAGTCAGAACAGTGGGTGGCCTGTTGCTGAGGGCATCTCTGGGGGGAGCTCATCAGTCCCAGCCACACCCCAGGACACAGGGGCCTACATAAAAGGTAATGCATATAAATGAATGGCATATAGAGATTCAACCTTTTGGTAGTGTCAGCTCAATAATGGCCATCCATTCCTTATAGACGCAACTTGACACACAGATTTTTCTTGTGGCAGACTGCTGTTGCTTTTAGATATCAACCTTTATCAGTGAGACTCTGAGAAATTGTAATGGGACTTATAGTAGTGCACTGTTGTTAATCCAAAAATAAATAATGAATGAGAGGGGGAGAGAAATGAATATTAGGTGGGGCACCTTACCAGATAATCATCAACTGACTAATCTTTTGCCAGCAGTCATTGATGGTGTAATATGTCTGGTGGAGACTTCAGCAGCAACTACAGACCTCCACGTTGTTGTAAGTACTTCTAATATTCTACTAAGGTTTCATATTGGGTAATGGAACATAAGAAATCTGTATCATTACAGGCGGATGATGAAGAGACCCTTTCAGCCAACACGAGAGGGAAGATGCTGAGAGGCCCACTGAGGTTTATACCTTAGAACAAACATGTTTTTTCAGTTAATAATGGTTTTGTTCCACAATACAATTTGCATCTTCTTTCTTTCCAAAAGCGTAATACTGGAAATGTGAGTGACGAGGAGGGTCCATCAACCTCCACAGCACACCTTACCTCAGTAACGTTGACCCTCATTTTATTATGACACTAAGTGGACGTGGCACTGTGATATGTAACATCAAATTGTGTTCCTACAGCTACCCGTGAAAGAACTGTACAAGGTCTATTTGGCAGCAAAAATTTGAGAATCACAGCTTAAAAGCCATCTGATGGATGATCAGTTAAAGGTGGGTGATGTGCCCACCTTTATCTCTTAATAACAACAGAAGATTAATAGAACAGAGCTAACCACCACTTGTGCATCAGCGGGCGGGGGGGTCAGATCATCCATTACAAAAGGGAGCAGCTGATGGCATTGTTCCCCTCTGATAGTGGCAATATTTTGCAAAATCACACATGCCACTATGATGTTACATGCCCTCTCTGGATGAACCCTGAACTTGCAAAGGCACTGGAATCTGGCCTTCAGCATCCCAATGGTCATCTCCACCCTGGCTCGTGGCCTGCAGTGAGCTACATTGGAGCGCTGCTGTGGGCCAGGCTCAGGCTAAGGGGTGAGCAGATGGCGCTGGCAGGGGTACCCTCTGTCTCCCAGCAGGTAGCCATCATACTCTCCTGTGATGATACAGAATTCTGTTAAATATTTCAGTTGCAATCAGATTAAACTACATATAGATCATAGGCTATAGATACACTCTATATAAACTCACTACTGGCAAATCTGTCACTCACGAAATATTCACGAATCATGTACAGACCCAGGCCACTTCGCTTCCATGTTAGTGATGATGTAGCCTGCATCACTTATGATCTTCACACTGGATACACATAATTAGCTGCAGTAGCTGTATTGTGAAGCATATATGTAAAACTACTATTTAGGCTCACCTGTACATTAATGCTGTAGACAGATCTCCTATTAACATAGTCTCCTTCATTTTGGGATTTGGGTGCAATGAATACAATGAATACAGCCAATCACACCTGGAAACCCTAACATATACCAAATTGGCTGAATGGTGCTTCAAGTCAACGTTTTAATGACATGCATTAATTATAGTTTAAACTGATACCTGCAATCCTGTGGATCGCTTCCCTGACATGTCAGGGGTGTCTGTGGCTCGGGAACGCTACAAACGTGCATAAAAATCGTTTGAGCACTAGTGTCACATTTCTGACAGCCCGACAGACAGTAGCCTTGGACACATTCTCAGCATCACCGATATTATATAAAAAACTCCTATTGGCGAAAAAACGAAGAGCAATGCAAAGAATCTGCTCCAAACTAAGAGCCTTTCCGCGATGTGACATCTTTGCAATGTGAGGGCTGAAAAGATTAAGTAAATAAATTAGAAAGTGTCTACTAAATCGGTAACATTCAAAAAGAAACTCATCTGGAAATGATAAAACATCCAGTCAGGCTCGGACAATGCTCTCCTGACAGAGACCCCTGCGTAGAATCTGCTCTTCAACATCAATTGCCTTGGTGAGGAACGAACACGCCATGTCTTCCACTGCTTTCAGTCTGCCCATAATCCAACTTAAGTACACGCAAAACTCGGGGTTACTTGGAACAAATCTGCTCGTGAGCAGGTTAGTTTCATGGAGTATGTTACCCGGGTAACTGCCTCAGAGTTACGCTGAACCGGCTTTCTGAAACCGAAAACCCCGAGTTTCCTTTAAATCACAACAAATTAACAGAGTTTTCGCTAAATCTGCTTTCTGAAACAGGCCTCTGGTTTCTTTTCAGCACTGTAGGCAAATTAACCAAAGGAAAAAGGTGCTCTGAATCCACGTATTCCTTCCACACTTAATAGTGTATACTTTATGAGCTTTTTCACTAATAAGGTTATTAACATTAGAGTCATGGCATTCCATAAGATTCTATACTTCCACCAATCCTTCTCACCTTGTACATGTTTCCCTGAGGAAACATTACTCGGCAGCATGGAATAAATTTCCATTGCTATACTGATGACACTCAGTTATATTTATCCATGAAACCAGAGGAGACAGAACAGTTGGTGAAGCTTCCAGCTTGTATTAAAGTCCTGGATGATCTCAAATTTCCTTCCTTCTAATTCACACAAAAAAGTTAATGTGTTTAATCCTAAACTTCTCAGGGATAGATTAGATCACATCATTACTCTTTCTTTCTCTCTCTCTGTATATACATATATACATATATATATATATATATATATATATATATACAGTATATATATATATACAGCTCTGGAAAAAGACATTATGCAACAACATTATGCAACAACATGCAACATTATCAGTTTTATGATTTTATGATTTTCACTATTTATAGGTATGTGTTTGAATAAAATAAATATTTTATTTTCATTCTTTAAACTACTGCCAACATTTCTTCCAAATTCCAAATAAAAATGTAAACATGTAGAGATGCTGATTTCAGAAAAAATTGAAGTGGTCTCAATTTTTTCCAGAGCTGTATATATATATATATGGTCAAGCATTACCCCAGACCCTCGCTGTCGTCCAGTCTGGACCGAAACAAGCTGAGAGTGCCACTGACTCAGTTAAAGTTCTCAGAATGACACCAAATAAGAGGCTTACGTCTGGGGAACAACACCAAATAAGAGGCTTACGTCTGGGCATAGAAGAGTTACAGTAGCATGCCTGTTTAAGGTTTCTGTAATTAAGTTATTGGCTGTCTTATCCCACATCCAGATAACAATATTCCTACATGCTACATAAGTGCTTTCTTTCATCTTTCCTTCTTACTCACCTGCACGACCACACCTACACCCGAGATAATGTACCTTCACGTATGCTTCCCCCCTGATTCCAAGATGGTGTATAAATTAATATTATTGTTATTGATTATAAGTGCTCCCACTCATTATTAATCTAAATTAGATTTAAGATAGTAACCAAACTTTGGTTACTTTCTGTTGCTGAGTCCCCAACAGTTGTAAGACACAAGATAAGGAGCCACAGAAAACAAGCTTAGAATAAAACAGTACAACTGGAACTGGAGTTAATTGAGGATGAAATAAAATGCTGCAAGGAGCTAAATGCCGTTTACAGGTTCAGACAGGCAGAGGGGGACAAACATAGCAGGGATGCTGAGAATAGCACTTATACATCAAAGTTCCCAAGAGTTCACAGAGGAAAGAGGAGCGGCTCTTTAACGGGAGCTGTCAGTGTTACTGCAGGATCTGTGTGGATAATGGAACCATAACTTAAAAAGATAATGAACAAACCAAAACAAACTCCAGAAAATCCGCAGTTTTTCATGAGGATATATTGCCAAAAAAGCTTTTCAACTCCATGAAAAGGTTTTTAGGCCATCTCAAGGTTGAGCTGCGATGCCGCTTCAATGATGTTCCTGGGTCACCAGCTTCTTTGCGTTCAACTTCAGACCCCCTCGTCTAGGTGACCCATCCTGGATGGATCACCTTCACTGCACAGGAACCAGTGACAGCTGCTGCTTATTTGTGAAGAAGCATGCTCATCAAGAGATACCGCTCATGGTAAAACCTGCAGATGGGAGGAACCACACGGACACATAAATACACACGTATAGCCTGTAGCATACTGAATGATACACCATATTCTGACAGGAGGTTAAACACGTTGAGCTCAAGTTCAAATTCACATGGTCAATTTAGTTGATCCAATCTGACTGTGCCCCAGACGCATGCCTTTGGACCGTGAAATCATCGTTATTATTTTTATTAATGTGTAACATTCACAGTGGCACCTTGGGTGGGTGTTAGCACAGTTGCCTCATGGCCAGAAGATTCTGTCAAGATCTGTGCTGTTTGTGCTTAATGCTGTGTCATTTTATTTAATACTGTTTGGGTTTTTTTCACTCCCCTGTGTCGGCCTGCGTCTGAGTCTCCTCCCGCCCTCTCCATCCTTCCTCCCCACTCCTGGTCCTACTCCCCTCTTTCTGACTGTCACCTCCTATCTCTGTGTGGATTTAAACACACTTCCTCTGACAGTCTGTACCAGGTTTTTCTTTGTTACACAGTCCAGCGATCTCATCCCTCACAATAATGGTCTCTTGTGTTTGACCCAGTTTACGTGACTTCTCCATCATATTCTGCAGTTTCAGTTCAGTGATTTAGACTTTTCTGCTGATCTCCTACATAGTTAAGACTTCTGACCTAATAAAGCTCTTATCAAACCACGCTAGTTATCCAGCAACTTTCTGTAAAATTCCTTCTAACCCTAACCCGTTTGTATCTGGGATCCATGTCTTTTAATTTGGCATTTTAACTCCCCTTAAAAAAATGTTAAACAAATAATAAAAAAGGTACATTTCATTTATTGTATATACTGTATGTATCAAGATTCAAAACTGTGTTTGTGATGTGCACAGTGGGACCACCTCTCTGTGTTGCCAGGTAGGGTCTCCTATGGCAAATGGATACCAGATGAAGGGCCAGACAAAGTGCAAGTGATGAAGACCCTGCATTCATCTACCACTCTGCTCTCAGCTGTCCCCTTCCGTCAATCAGTTATTTTAAAAGAATACTTATTTAACAATAAAATTGTATTTTAAACTTTAGACTATGCCTCATACGCTTTTGTGTTTTTGTTTAGGATATTTAGTTGTATTTTTTTTTCTTCCTAGCTCTTGCCACACTGGCATGTCTTCTTTATCTACTATATCTTCCTGTTAAACATTAGGTTTAAGAATTGTTGTGACCCAGCTGTTGAGCCATCACAGTGTGTCCTCTGTCTAACTCACTTCGGTCCTTTAGCTGTAAACAGAATCCATTTGTGTCACTTGACGTATGCAGTGCTGTTATCAGTGATAGCAGGTGTTTGTAGCTTTGGCAAGCACCGATAAGCTGAGAACTATTGATTAGTCACTCATGTAAGGATGTTGTGATCAATATTTTGGAGTTGACGCCTTCATTTTTTTAAGGCAATTAAAACTTGGCTGGGGGAAGAAATACTGCACGGAGTAAGAGTATATAATACTGCACATTATAAAAGAGTCCCAGACTAGGTAAATTGATTGGCCATGGGTGTAAATGTGAGTGTGAATCCATGTTTTTCTTTTTTATTATATGTATTTGTATCAAGTCCAATCTCAAAGCCATTCTTCAAACTTCTTTGAGTTAGTGCATGTATTGTTGAAGGTCTCTGCTAAAAATAATTTAAAAAAAAGGATGTGACCTAAAAATACATAAAATGATGTATTTCCAAAAATGTTCTGCAAGATCTCAAAACATTTTGCTGTATTTTTTATGTCACTCCAGAATCCAAAATTGAACATTTCCTAAAAATGAAATCGATTTATACATTTTCAAATTATTTTGCTAACAGGCAAACAAACAAACAAATGCAGGCTGTCACATACCCTCCTCACTTGGTGGAGGTAATAAATCCACAGTGAGGGAGAAAAAGATTTGATTTGCATTAGAAGATTTGAAGATGAGAGGACCTAGAAACCTGTCGCATAATTTCCACATTTTACCATGTAATTGTGACCAACACTACTGTCCATTTTTTTGGTCTGCCACCCAAACCAGAGGCTTTCTGGCTCCAGCCTAGTTGCTACAGATAACAGATCATTGTGCACGTGTGCACATGCACCATGTCATGAAACCACAAAGAGCATTACATGACATCGAGAAATGAAGGCCAGCAAGGTCTGCACACCTCACGAGGAAGATCGGCAGTTCTGTGTTCTTCTGCTTGCAGAAGAGAAACAACCAGAGGCTTTTATTTTAATATGACGAAGGCCGATGCACATCTGGGGCTGTTATCTGTACGCTCTAGTAACGCAGAAATCTTGGGACAGAATTGCACTGGTTTGAAACGTAATTTATGCAGTTTCTTTTTTACTTTAATGCAGAAAAACACATCCTCTTTCTTTCAGTGTGAACATCTGACTCCCCAGTCTCAGCCGTGTGGAGCCAGCTCATCATGAATTCTTCATTTCTTCTTATGTAATCGTTCAGCAATGTTTGATTTCATCACGTAGACATCCTCGGCTCTGCATGTGCACAGATGACCTGTGTGACTCTCCTGTCATCTTCTCTTTAGAAAAAGATGCGTGTGTTTCCAGGGATGATTTGAGTCATGTGTACTCAGCTGGCTGCACACTTTAACTCAGATCTTGTTTTTTTTCTGGGTTTTTATTGGATTTTTTTGTTGGTTTTATAATTTTGGACGCTCCACGTGATAATTTGTCAAGGGATCATGTATGCCTGCCAGAATAAGTGACTTTGTTCTAACTCCATATTACTAATGGTGTGTTTTTAGTTGCATTGGGCTATTAAACTGTAACAAACATGTTAATTTATTATATAATTTACTGAGATCTCGAGATGTATTTTCGTGATGTATAGTATGCATGTATGATGGAATTACTGTAAGATGTTTTACCTGATCAACCATTCATCAACTTCTGACTTGGCATCACATGGTAACGTATCGCGTCATTTCCTGTTTATGTTTGGTCTTGCTCGTTCACTTCTTCTGGTGTTTGCTACGGTGGATTTACTGCTGTCGATTATTTACCTTGGTGAAAGTTTAGTAACTGCACGATCCTCTGGGTTCTATACTTCGCGCTGTCTCTTTCGCTCGGCTCACTGTTAGCATGGCTGATTCTCCTCCGATCTTATGCAAAAAGTGTGTGAAATGTTTAGCTACTCCTATGCCTCCTTTAGTGAGAGTCAAGCCTGTAGAAAGTGTAACTTATTTATAGCTCTGGAGGTGAGGCTTAGTGAGCTTGAGGCTCGGCTCTGCACACCAGATCACTAAAATTAATATGGAGTCGGTGTGTAATTTCGTCAAAACAATGTCCGTAGTGTTCTCTGGTCCCCTCCTGAATCTGACCAGTGATGAGATATTTAGCCGCATGTTATCGCTCCATCGCTGGTTGTCACTGTGGTGTCCAGAAAATAACGTGGCCTTCACAGATAATTTGGAGGCTTTTGGGGGAAAACCTGGCCTTATTAACAGAGACTGTATTCATCCCACCTGTGGTGGTGCAGCTCTTATTTCTAGCAACGTAGCAGTTTATTAGACAACCAACCCTCTGACAACCTAGGCTCGAGATCAGGAGGCAGAGTTGCTGTCTTACACAATTCTCTACTGCTTCTGTAAGAGGACCCAATCCCTCCTGGCTCAGGCTCTGCCCCCTTCATCTCCTTTCTGGTTTCCCTTGCCCCCCTCGACGGGGGTGAATCCAGCGCTGAGCCAGGGACAATGAATCACCTGGCGTGAGAAAGCGGACCAGATTCCTCTTGGGAAAGTGAAAGTAGGATGGAGCGATAAGGATCTCTGGAGCCGGGGCGTCCTCTTTCTCCAGCAGCTTGGACCCCTCCTCAGGCCCCCTGGAGCGGATTCAGCCTCCGCAGCAGCAGGCTTAGCTGCCCCTTTCTGGGGTAGAAGCAGATATGGTTAGAGCAGGGGCCAATTAAGCTGAAGCAGGGTCCTCCCAGGCCTTAATGCTCACTGGAGCCTTAATGACAGCTTTAGCAGGGACATCTTCAGCCACGGACTCAGGGGCAGCCTCAGCTTCTACGGAGGCAGCTTCAGCCAGGGGTTTGGGAGGAGCTTTAGTTTCAAGTGGGGCAGCCTTAGCCAAGGGTTCAGAAGCAGTTTTAGCTTCAACAAGGGCTGCAGGGGTCAGAGGCGGTTCAAGGGTCAGATGCTTAGCTGCAGAGGTCTGGAGCTTGGCTGCAGGTCGG
Source organism: Pao palembangensis (assembly GCA_015343265.1). Lineage (NCBI taxonomy): Eukaryota > Metazoa > Chordata > Actinopteri > Tetraodontiformes > Tetraodontidae > Pao > Pao palembangensis. The sequence goes on along the minus strand of CM027082.1, from coordinate 24,355,007 downwards.
GACCGCTTTGAGCCTCAGCGCTGCAATTGGGACCGCCGTGGTTTCAGTCTGGGTCGGAGGTGCCTCCCACCTTTTAGCCTTCTCCCTGAAACCGAGGATGTTAGTGGAACCTCCTACCTCAGGGTCTCGGGGAGTCCATCATTTCTGAGAAGGCTGGTCCGCAACAGCCCCTGGCTCCCGTTGCCAACGGACGAGCCCGGAAGGGCCTTAAACTCTCTGGAGAACGCCACCAGGACAGAAGACCTGCGATGACTCACCAGGAGGCAGACTTTTCGGATGTTGGGAACAGGAGGTGAAGCCCAGGGGAGGCGGAGCAGAAATCTGCAGACCCTGGAGCCCCTGATGGTGGGTCGCTGTGGCCCGGTGCCTAACTGCAGGCAAAATCGGACCCTTCTGCACCAGTGTCAGCAAGACATCAAGGGTTGAAGCCTTTCTACTCTCCGGCTCACCTGGGCATTCAGACAGCAGATTCTCCCCCTCTGGAGTTGCTGGGAAACTCTCCGCACTGGACTTTGGGACTGGCGCTGTTAGAGAGCAGGCAGGAGCAGAGGCAGGCACCCTCCGGACAAACAGGAGGGGCAGGAACAGAACCAGCTGGGGCAGGGACAGAAAATGATCAGGTGTCACAAAAGCTGAAACTTCAGAAGCACGGGGGGGTTAAAGGAACCTGCCAGTAGCCCTTTAGCATGTCCAGGTTGCTGACATACTTTGCTGGCCCAATCTCATCAATACAGTCCTCAATGAGAGGAAGTGGATGGGCATCTGGGACAGTTACTGCATTCAATCTTCAAAAATCAGTGCAAAACCTTGGGCTCCAACTGGCTCACTCTTTGGCTCTTGATGTGTTGTCCTCTGCCCAGGTAAAAATGAAACAACATTATGATAAAAAGGACAGTGGTCCTCTCATTTCAAACATTTTAGAAAAGACAAAACCAAAACAAAACACACATGCAGGCCAAGCCTGGCATGTCACAATATGGACAGCACAGACCAGGACTTAGACCAGAGTATTTAGGTTTTTATTTAGGTTTTTATTTATTTGTCTTTTATTGGCATAAATGCAGTAATTGTCCTTTAAACACCACTAAACACACAGGAAGTAACAGGTTTTGCCTTTTTGCCCCTGTCTCAGTGTATCCATGCTGATTGATATGGCTTCAGAGTTTTTGTCCAGTACAACATCCGTGTCCACCGTGCTTTAAGAAGCCGTGTGACATGCTATTAAGATTTTAACAAGCCATGTGAGTCCGTGCACGTATATGATACATTATATATGGAGAAGAAGGAACCTTCTGCATGATTCAGACAGGAGGGGATCTGTTGTGTATTACTTTGCAATTTTAATGAAGCCATTCTGTAAAACATTTATCTCATCAGGACATACTGGTATGGTAATGTAAGTGCCTTCAGAGGGATCTGACCCTGCAGATAGCTAATTACGGCATTGTATGCCAATCAGCAGACTGCACGTATGTCCCCAACAGATGCAATGATATACCACAACAGGTCCTTCTCTTTTCCTAAAGATAAGCATTTAAATTATTTTTGGTTTATTTGTTTCTAGAGTCATTAGTTCTCACATGAACAGACACACTGCGTGATGAACAAATTGCACAGCAAAGCAGCTGAACAAACACAGGAATTCAAGTATAGTGGTCATTCTTTTTAATCATTCTGGAAGCATTTATAGATTTATTTTAAGGTGGATATGTTTAAAATTCAGATACATACAGCTGTTTTAAGTGCTTTTAATCTAAGTGTTTGATATGAGGATGTGTGATGTGTTTTAACCTCAGAGAATACAGATTTACCACAGATTTTATGGTGAGATTACAACTAGATCACAACTAGGCCCATCAGAATCATTGGGAACACTTGGACCCGGTGTTCTCAATATTATAAATTCAGTGGGGTCATACCAGCTGTGGGAAAGTCAGAGTTTGAGTCTCTAATGGTGGAGGCCACTGCCCATCACCCTTGCCGTTGCATTTCTTTATTTCCTACAACCAACATTCCATTCACTCACCTTCCAGACATGCACACACACTGACACCACTGACTCACTGACTTCCATACCTCATGATTAATAGAGCATTAGTTTTGAGTTACGTTGGTTTAAAATAAAAGAGTCTGCCTTTTCAATTGTGTAGCCTTCCATTTTTTTGGTTGCAGCCTGGAGCCAGCTGTGACATATTGGGGGCTTGGCCGTTCAGTTTTTGTGCTTAGCAATTTATTGTGTCTGATTGTGTTCAGGTGTTTTTTCTTGGTGAAGAGTGTATGACGTGGCTAATTGCACTAAGAAAAAGCACTTTGGTAGTTGTAGTTTTCAGTCAGTGATGTATGGTTGCAGTGGTGGAACCCTTAGACCAAACGTGGATAAGTATTGATTTGCTGGTGGTTAAGCTGTGTGGAGCTTTCTTTTCCATAGTAGGTATAGGTGCATTGCACCCCTTGGGTTTTATTAATTAATTAATGAATTAATGAATTAATGAATTTATTTATTTATTTTGTATTCTCTCCGTCAGGAGGTGTGACTGAATGCGCTTCCAATTTCCAAACAAGGACTGACACGGGAAGTACGTGGCCGCAGCGCGAGCCTGTTGTTCTACTGTTATTGTTGTAGTTGTCCTTACAAATGAAATGTCTGTTGTTGGTCCTGGATTTTGTAATAATAAATTTCCCCCACAAAATGCCACTCATAGTGGCGCTCTTCTCCCTGTAACCTCAATCTTCCACTTGGGTCCCTCTCATTCACACAAATGTACTCCGTCTTGCTGCGGCTAACCTTCATTCATCTCCTTTCCAGAGCAAACCTCCACCCCTCAAGCTTCTCCTCCACCTGTTCCCTTCTCTCACTACATATCACAATTTAATCATCATAGTCCATGGAGATTCCTGTCTAACCTTGTCTGTCAGCCTGTCCATCACCATAGCGAACAAGAAGGGGCTCAGAGCTAATCCCTGATGCAGTCCCACCTCCACTCAGAACTCCTCTGTCACACCTACAGCACACCTCACCACTGTCTTGCAGTCCTCGTACATGTCCTGCACCACTCTAACATACTTCTCTGCCACTCCAGACTTCCTCCTACAATACCACAGTTCCTCTCTGGGCACCCTGTCATAAGCTTTCTCCAGATCTACAAAGACACAATGCAGCTCCCTCTGACCTTCACCATACTGCTGCTCACAAATGCTCACGTGTGCCCTTAGTCTAGCTTCGACTACTCTTTCCTATAACTTCATTGTATGGCTCATTAGCTTTATTCCTATGTAGTTGCTACAACTCTGCACATCTCCCTTGTTCTTAAAAATGGGCACCAGCACACTTTTCCTCCATTCCTCAGGCATCTCACTATCTCACTATCTCACTATCTCACTATCTAGGATCCTGTTAAAGAACCCAGTCAGAAACTGTACTGCCACCTCTCCTAGACACTTCCATACCTCCACAGGTATATCATCAGGACCGAGTGTCTTTCCACTCTTCATCCTCTTCAATGCTCTTCTCACTTCTTCCTTAGTTATCTTTTGCTACTTCCTGGGCCACAACAGTCACCTCTTCTACTCTTTGTTCTCTCTCATTTTCCTCATTCATCAACTCTTCAAAGTACTCTTTCCATCTTCCCATCACACTACTGGCACCTTTCAATACACATCCATCCCTATCCTTAATCACCTAACCTGCTGCACGTCCTTCCCATCTCTGTCTCTCTGCCTTGCCAACCTGTATAGATCAGTCTCTCCCTCCTTGCTGTCCAACCTAGCACACAAGTCATCGTAAGCCCCTTGTTTGGCCTTTGTCACCTCTACTTTCACCTTACGCTGCATCTCCTTGTACTCCTGTTTACTCTCTTTAGTCCTCTCAGTGTCCCAGTTCTTCTTAGCTAACCTCTACCTTCCTCCTCTGCATCATGTCAGCTAACTCTCTACCTTTTCCTGTCATAGTTCCAACATTCAAAGTCCCTACTCTCAGTCCTAGACTCTTGGCGTTCCTGTTCTCTCTCTTCCCACGGACACACCTTCCTCCTCTCCTTCTCCGACCAACAGTAGTCCAATTTTCACCGGCACCCTGTAGGTGAACAGCACCGATGGCGGTCGTTGTTAATCTGGGCCTTGACCGATCCGGTATGGAAGTCATTGTTTCGATTCGCATGTTTGATTTGGCAAAAGTTTTACATTGGATGCCCTTCCTGACACAACCCTTTGTATTTATCCGGGCTTGGGACTGGCACAATAAGACACTGGCTTGTGCCGCCTTGTGGCTACATTTGTTATCTCACGTACAGTAACACACTTTATTCTGCCTTCTGCAATGGCCTTTTCTGCTGGAGTATCATGGTTGTTGGTTTCCTTAATTAAAAATAAATATGCACAATTAAAACTGAGCTTGTTAATATCATAACTTTGACGAGTACATTTCTCCCACAAACAGCAACCCAACTGCACGGATTCTCACGCGGAATCCCAACAGCACAGGTGCTGTCTTAAGTGTGACAGAAAGAAAGACAGAAAACTCAGTCTGAAAGGTTATATTTAAGTTGTTTTATTCTCTGTAAAAGAATGTTGTAACTTGCTTCTTTTAAAATTATCTTAAACATATTGTGTTGCAATAAGTAATTTGGACTTACCAAGGGACAACATACACTTGTTCATGTTGTCACAGTGAGAGGGGAGAGACTTAGCTGAAGAGGAGAGGGGAGAGTTGGAGCTGTGGAGGAGAGATGGAGCTGAGGAGGAGAGAGGAAATATGGAGCTGAGGAGGGGAGAGGAGATATGGAGCTGAGGAGGAGAGAGGAGAGATGGTGTTGAAGATGAGAGGAGTGACAGAACTGATGTGTTTTGGAAAATGTCTTTGGTTAACCTTGAGCATTTTGCATTGATTACTTGTCATAGCTTTTATAAAGTTCTCAATTCCTCTGGTCAGTAAAGGTGTGAGGGTTTTTCGATAAGGTGGGCAATGAGGTGCATGCCGAGGTCTTTAAAGTGAGATAGCACAGCAGCCCAAAGCTGACATTCTTTATTGATTCTACTGCACACTCTATGAAATGTTGGCATAAGTTGCACTTTCTTGTCAAAAAAAATCAATGGTGTTATTTTGCCCTCCTACTCTCTCCTAAATTTCTCTTATTTTTCAAAGAAATCCAGTAGAAAAAAAAACTGCCAGTACCAGACCAGTGTCATTTTGGAAATTGTAACCTCTCACTCTACCACTCTGGCAAAATGAAGCAAGTGTTGATAGCTTTGGCAGACTCCATCTTCATTCAGCACAGCAAGACCCAGGCAGCTCCCAAACAGTCAATCGCCTTCATTATAGCAGGGCAGGAGGCACAACACTGCCAGCCTATCTCTGCTCTAGTTGATCTTGAAGACAAGCTTCAAGTTGATCTTGAAGACAGCTCAAGTTCCCATCCAAAAGCATTGCCACTTCTCTCCCACCAGGTACTAACATCGGAGTCCACCCAAACAAGTGCTATCCTGGAACTGACTGTCCCCTGGGTAGACCAAATGGAAGAGACCCACGAGCGTAAGGTAGCCAAATATGCAGACGTTCAGCACAGAGCGCCGAAAAAGTGGCTGCAAAGCCCGCTGTGAGCCAGTTGAGGTCGGGTGATGAGGCTTCACCAGCCCTTCACTCCTGATGCCCGGCAAACTCTTTGATGTGAAGGGACTGCAACTGAAGAGAGCCTTCAGAAAAAAAAAAATGAGGCCACAGAGAGGGGCTGTAGATCCACAGGCCAGATCCTTGGATTAACACGCCACTTGGACACAAGCCGGGGACTGATCCCTGGCAGGGTCGCCCAGACGAGGGAGCGTGAATATCAAAGACCTAGCCCAGGACCGAGCCCAGGTTCTTGTGATGAGTGAGGAAAGTCCAAGTAGCACCAGTAAGTGTATTTAAATTCCAGGTGTGAAAAGCAAATCAACTTTACAGCTGCTTAAATTGGTATTGGAGAAAGGTGACAGGTGGTCGACCTCCTTGTTTTACAGCCCCTGTACGGAGGTTTCTGTCCTTCCTCTTCTCATTTATGAACCATACGTACGGCAAAAAACTGTGCTCACGGCTATTTTCACGCAAGGCTCGGCATTTATCAATCTGGACAATCCGCTCAAATCTCATGTCAGGTCTGACATCGTGTACGCAAGTCAGAGTCAGTGTGGATTTGTGGTGCAGCGCAGTAAAATCATAAAAAAATTTTAAAATAACAATTAAACAAACCTCAAACTGGTCATTAAGCACAGGCAACCACATAATCTGTTCAGATTAAAATTTAAATGAATATCATTGAATAAAATAAATCTAAAATATCTGTTTTGCATTCAGCTGAAAAAATTTATCAAGATTTATCAAGATCGGCTGTGTCGTACACTGTGATTGGCCATATACAGAATTTTCATAAATCACACTTGCCTCTTATTGTAACATGATTCCTGCACGCAGATCTGCACACATTCCTATGCAAGATTGATGAAGGCCATTCTATTTTATTTTGAAGTCTTCCTGTCACGTTTCCCAACAGTGTCATTAGGTTGCCCGTTCTAAAGTATTCCACCTGTATCTTGTTTCCCTCCACCTCATGTATATAAGCTGTGCTTCCCCTTCTGTGCCAGCTCGTGTTGTCATATCGTCATGACGCTCAAGCCCTCTTGTTTCCCTGAGTGTTCTTTGTGCCTGACCTCCCGCTAGCTGATTCATTTTGAATAAAAGGATTCCCAGCTGTGCCAGCCCAGGATCTTGCCTGCACTACCTGCCTGGTGATCTCAAAAGAGTTAATTTGCTTGGTCTTTGGCAATGGTCTTTGGCAATAAATGCCTTTCAAACTATCTCTGTTTACTGATTCTGCATTTGTCTGTTCAATTCTGAACTGAGACATAACAAAAAACAAATTGAAAAAAGCCACAACTGTAACGCAAATACAAAAGTGCAAATGCTGCACTGTAAGTCAGCTTTATAGGAAGTTTATCACGGATATCTGTGGAACCGATAGAAAATAAGCCTCACCCCTCATGTCACTAATCAGGCCAGTATATATACAGCTTCACTCCAGGCACTTTGCCAAATCCTCTTTGCTTTAATGCTTACTCTGCGGCACTTTTTTTCCGATATTGACCCGACCTGCCTCCGACCTTCGCTTTGTCTATTCTCCAATAAATCCACCAGCCTTTGTCCTTGACTAAGGCTGGCAGGAATCAAGGTTTCTTGATTCCTGATTCCTTATTAATTTTGTAGCTATTAATCTAGCTACAGTAAGCTAATAGTTTAATAGGTGGTTCTTTGAACACCTTTTCTTTTCTGTGGTTTTCTCTCTCTGTATTCAGCTATATCTCATTCCATCAGGAGGAGGAGAAGCTTGTTAAAAATTGCTTTTTTTCTGCCGCTGTTGCTTGCTCCCTGCTTCTTCAGGAAGCTGTGACACCCCAGTCTGGAATGCTCTGTCTGAAGGAGCTTCTACTGATAAGTTAATAACATCCTCAGTACCAGTCTTCAGCCAAAGATGGAATCGTCAGGGTTGGGGTTGTGTTTGGGGTCAGGGGTTAGTTGGGATGGTAAGGGTTATAGGGTAAGGTGCTAAATAAAACATTATGCTTATGAAAGTCCTCACAAAGATAGAAGTACATGGGGGTGTGTGTGCAGGGTTGTGTGTGTGCACATGCAGGTTAGTTTGTGCATTCTTTTGTGTCCTGATTTTGCTTGTGTGATGTGTTATTTGTCACTGGAATAGATTCAGAGTGATTTGCATATTAAGTGATTTGTCAGAGACGTCTGGCTGGGTGATGGAGTAAGTACTTGTTTGTGTTTGTGTGTTTCTCTTTTTCACCATGTCACATTAATGTTTCTTGTGCGGGAGGTTAAGTTTTACAGTCATTGTTTCCTTTTTAGCCCTGCGACCTATCCAGGGTGTACCTCACCTCTCACCCCATGACAGCTGGGATAGGCTCCAGCAGACCCCTGCAACCCAAATGTGGATAAAGCAGGTACAGAAAATGGATGGATGGATGGATGGACAGATTGTTTCCTTTTGATCTGTTCCATCATAAAGTTTCTCACATTCTGTATTGTCTGTCTCTGTATATACAAAATACCCTTTACTTTCATACATACTGTATACCAATAATTAACGTTTCCTTTCTTAAATTCACTATACTCATAGCCTATGCAATTACAATTTACCTATTTCTATGTGTTACAATAGAAGGTATGTGCTTGAAAAGATTTATAATAGTTTATGAATCTGAAGGTATCTAACAGAGAGACAGTACTGATTGGACCTGACAATCCAGTGCTGTTGAAAGTTTTTGTACCCTCTAGAGATGATAAAGTTTGTGCAGTTCAGGACCCAAAAGCAGAGATGAGGCAGCCAAACAAAAATTAAAACAACCCTTTTATTGGGCAAACATGCAAAAGAGATGAACAAAAAGTGCTCCAAAGAGAAGATTAAACAGAGAACACAAAGAAGGCAATTAGTCCAGTCTCCTTGCAGGCAGGCTCCACTGTGGAATGTCCATGAAACTCAGAACTGAGAATCTACTCAGAGGGGAATGTGGTGATCTGGAACAAGAAAAAGCTCTTGCCTATCCAGAAGTACAGGAAGCATCCAGCCAAAGCCAAAGTACCACTCTGCTGACGAAACGATCAGACGCTGGTGGGCAGGTGCCAGAGCCTTAAATAGTCCCACTGACGCAGTCATGACACAGGTGTGTCTGCCACCAACGAAGATCACCAAAGATGATCACCGTTTTTGTAAAAAAAACATTAAAATTGCTTTATGAGTACACTCAAATCCCAGTTTGTTAAGTGTGTGTCCATCTTTGAAAAAATGGACACACAAGAAAAGACGTATATTTTTGTTATATAATTCAACACATTCTCCACACACTTGCATCTCGTCAACTGATCACCTGATCATCTGATCAAATTAGAGTCCTGACAGGAAAATATTATACAAACATAAAAATAACTACATAGATAATATGTATGGAATTAAGTGAACTTTCCCCATTATCGGGGCAGAACATCAGCACCGCGATATCATCAGCATCAGGACACCGAAAAAAGACTAAGAAGGAAACCAGGACTAATCCAAAGAAAGAACCACACAGACTTGGATGAAACTCTTTCTTTTTTGTGTTCATTTATTCTTGGAAATTTATAATTTTATTCTCATAAACATACGACTTTATTCACTTATATTAGGAAAATTAGTTGGATTTGCTCTGGTATCATCTACTAAAATGTATTCCGCCCTTGGGCAGGTTGTCACTCACACGCTGGTTTGGTAACAGTGTTTATGATCATAAACCATCAAGTGTCCCTTTCTATTCATCAATTTTCCTTTTTCCCTCCTTGTTTTCACAAGCTCAGTCACACTGGATGTCAGGACATTTGAACTGCTTTAGGCAGAGTTAGGCTCCTTTCTCTTCTCCTTTGCATCCAAAATACGTGATTTGAATTGCTGCTTCTGTCATTTTGTTGTTTTTAAATCTAATCCTACCTATAGTGCGTATAACTGCCACCTTTAACCTTATTTTGTATAAAATGCAGAAAACTTGCTTCTAAATGTGCTATTGAACCATGAGAAGCGCTCTCTTTCCTGCCTCATGCATCGAGCGGTGTCAGTTCATTCCACTTGTAGATGTATGCTGGCAGCTAAATATTGATTACTGCTCAAAAATGGTGGTGCAATAAACAACATCACTGTTGATTGAAACAATTTAAATGCAGTTGTCTGATGTGAGGGGAAAAAAACGCGACAACAAATAAAAATAATCTCAGAATTTCTATTCTCATTTCTTATTTAGTGTGGAAAAGATCCAGGAGTAATTTGAGCTGGATAATAGAAACGACTGAAATATTCCCCTCCAGCCACACCGCTCACAATCAATAAAAATAGATTTTTCCTTGGCCCATTTCCACCGTTTGACTGAAATTCCATAGCTCAGCCAAGGAAAAAAAAAAAAAGAAAGAAAGAAAAAAAGAGAAAAGCTGTAGATTACAAATGTACAGTATCTTTCTACATTCCTTGCATGGTTGCTTGCTCTGTAATGAGCTGTCAGTAGTGGCTCCAGTCTGTCACCCCGACTGATAAATGCCATTAAAAGCTATGTACTCCATACTGACCCTGCCAGTAATTAGGAATCTCTTTATAGTGCCAACAGTCCAACTAAACAAGTAGCCTTTTCATCCATGAGTCTGCTTTTCAGCGCACCTTAGAAGTTTTATTTCACTCAGGAACAGAGATAGAGAATAGATGAAACCAGGTGCCCGTGTTTATCCCAGCAAGATCTACAAAAACGCTCCTGGAACCCATGCCCTCAAACAACAAATCCTCATATCATATCATTGCTTCGGAAAAGAGAAATGACAGCTGGTACCAAAGATTTAAAGTCATCAACATGAAGGTGACAGATTCAGACGTACTGACATCCAATATTTTGATGAGTTTAGTTTTTTAAAATAGCAGCTCAGCATCCATATCTGGTGAGAACAGTGTCAGCAGCTAATTTAGATTTCTGATAATTGTCCTTCAGAGTTTTCTTCTGATATGCTGTCATGCAGAAACTGCATGAATTAAATCAAATCCCACATTTTGTTGCTATAAAGTCACATTGTTGCAGAAAGATGAACAATGTTTCCTTTACAAGGGAGCAGCCAGTTTCTCCTGTTTCACACATTTTATTTGATTGAATTCTTTGAGAAGTTGTATCTGTCTTCTTTATTCTGTAAAGCAAAATAAATGTTTTGACTCAGGAATGTTTTGAGCGTTTTAAATTAAACAAGATTTGATGAACAAGATGAGAACTCCGATACATCCAACGCTTTCTGTGTAATATGAAATTACATGACCATTTTTAACCAGCTTGTGCAATTTTAGCAAATTCCAAAAATTTCCTTGCATAAAAGTCTGATCACCAAAGCGCTGCTGAGGTGATCTTACTGTCCAGAAAAAGCATTGTTGGGGACATAAAAGGAACAGTATTGGCTTCATTATTTGGGGGCACTTATTATAATGAATACAATTATTAAAAGGAGGAAAGATGAAAGAAGCATGTAAATGGAAATGAAAGAAAGAAAGATAGTCATCCCCATTTCGGATAACGCCGTCAATTTATACAGAACACAAAACTTCTGACATAAGACTTGAAAGTCCATCACATCACTTTACATATATAAGTACATACAGTACATCATACATAAGCCTCTTGCTTGATATAGCTTTGAGAGAGATAAATAGGTCACTGGCACACTCGGCGTGGTCCAGTCCGGTCCGAATGATGCCTCAGTGAGGGATCAGTGGTACCATTGTGTCATCAGTGGGTGAACGGCTTGCTGGACCTCTTTAGGGCAGACAGTTGCCTGGCTAAGAGAAAGAGAGAGAGCTCACCAGCCGTTGACTGGTGAAACGACTCCAGTGGTGCTCCAGGGTTTGGATCTTAGCCAAGCCCAATGCTCTGGTTACCAGCTTCTCAGGAATGTTTATTTGTTTATGGCGCTTTGGTCATGGAGTTTGGCTTTTTTTCCCTAGAGAAGCCCTTTCTTTGTTCAGGCCTCGTGGCCAGGTCCCCGCACCATGTTATAATGCATTCCAAGCATTTGCCTGGATGGATTCGGCAAACTGATCTGGATGCATAAAACATTTAAATCAAGTAAATGTAAAATGTTCTTCCTTAATGCCAAATGTCTTGAGTTTCAAGGTTTCTTTTTTTTCCTCATGAAATCTAAATAATGACAAATTTAGCATGAAATTGCTCGCATTGCTGTGCAAAGCAGTCTCATAATTCGAACAGTGTCGAGTGCAATAAACTGATTCCATGATAGTCATGTCATGACACAGTTTCTTCTTTCCATAAATGATGGAAAGGGCTCTGGCTTGCACAATCACTTGGATGTATTCTCATTTACAATTTAAAATCAGACTAATACTGAAGCTATTTAGGTAGAGGAAGACCTTTAATGAAGCGGATCTCTATTTCCAATCATAACAAAATGTTGCCGTATTAATTTGAAGCAGACCACAACACTCCAGCACAGAAGATCCCTCCGCCTCCCAACGACCACGTGCCGTCGCTATCTCTGGACAGCCTGAGGAGATCACTCAGAAGGACCAAGGAAAGCCCCGGGTCCTGACGATATTCCTGGTCGTGTCCTGAGAGACTGTGCTGAGGAGCTCAGAGTTGTCTTCATGGACATCTTCAACATCTCGCTGCGCCAAGCTGTTGTCCCGAAATGCCTCAAAACCACCATCATCATCCAGGATGAACACAGGGGCCCCTCAATGATGTGTGCTGAGCCCCCTCCTCTTCTGACCCATGACTGTACACCTACATCCAGCTCCAACCTCTTCATCAAGTTCGCAGATGCATGACTGTGATTGGTCTCATCAACAACAACGATGAGACAATCAACAAGAGTGAGGTGAGCCGCCTGGCCACGTGGTGCAAGGACAACAATCACAACAATGGAAAAGACGAAGGAGATTGTAGTGGACTTCAGGAGAGAGCACGCCCAGCATCCTCTGCTAACCATCATCGTTGCTGCAGTGGAGAGGGTGAGCAGCACTAAGTTCCTGGGTGTACACATCTCCCAAGACCTGTCCTGGAACATCAATACCACATCTCTGGCCAAAAAAAGCGACTCTTTTCGCAGGAAGTAGAGTCGCTGTTGAGCCCCGACCCCCATTATGTACTCTTTTTAAAGAGGCACCATTGAGAGCATCCTGACCTGCATCACTGTGTGACCCTGCACCATCACGCTGCAGCGCACTGTGAGAGCAGCTGAGAAGATCATTGGTGTCTCTCTTTCTTCCCTTCTGGACATTTACAACACCCGCCTCACCCGCAAAGCCACCAGCATTGCAGGTGACCCTACCCACCCATCTCATCTCAGTCTCTTCAGCCTGCTGCCGTTGGGGAGGAGACTCCAGAGTCTCTGGGCCAAAAGCAGCAGGTTCAAAGACAATTTTTTCCACGAGGCAGTCAGGATGCTGAATTCTCTCCCTGCTCTGCCCCCACATAGTAGTTTTATTTACCGTGGGTCTGAGAGGACTGAAATTTATGCTGTATGTTGAGCATGTATAGCATATCTGACAATAAAGCTGACTTTGACTTTGAATTCTGGTTCAACAAGAACCCTTCCATATACAGAAAGCATGGCAAGTCTCCAGCATTCACAATCAGAAGCAATGATCCAGGAGAGACATGTACAAATCAGGACATTTGTTGCTGGTATCAATTTTTTGGCGTGAGAATGACTTTACAACACGATACAGTCCAGCAGTATATTATTAGGTGCTTAATTATTGTAGTTTACAGTATACTGTCATTCATTTGACCAGTGAATTGTTTTGTTGTTATGTAATGGTGCTGTATTTTTAATACGAACGTCTGCATACATATAAATGCATCGGCGAAGATCTATTTTGCAACACAGACTGGTTTCACATAAGACATAATTTTATGGACAGGCAGGCACTGGTGTTGCACCTCAATAATGGTAATAACTAATAACTTGATAATAATAATAGTGATAATAACTTGAATGACAGGATGCAAAACAGCTTTTTCCACGGATGTTTGGCCTGTTTTTTTTTGTTTGTTTGTTCCTTTTTGCCTTAATTACAAAAAACAAAGACATGAATGCTCAACCACGAACCAACATGTACCGAAACTGACATGAACAATATAAACATAGAAAATATCCCCAAAGAAAACACCAAAAATAGAATAAAGAAATCAAGATCTTTTCCACCCAGCAGACCAAAGTAGCCAATCTATGTATCCAGTTGTTTGGTTGTTTAATGTATGTGCCTCATATCAGAGAAGGAATTCTCTTCATCAGACGCGCTTGCAGAGTAATTAGCAGAGTGCCGTCACGTCAGGCTCGTCACACCAGGAAAGTACTCCTTTATGTTAGATGCAGCTGAGGCTGATGACGTTTGTGAAGCACATAATCTGGGAGGTGACGACTGTGGTAGTTGGGAGCAGCCTCTTTCACAGAGATGCAATCTTGAGCTGGGCAGCTAATCCTGGACTCCGCCAGAGTGAGTCTGGGGACTATTGGGAGGAAGTGGAAGAGATGTTAGTTTGGCGAGGAGGAAAGGTCAGGCTGCCTTGTTGTCTGGCACCTCATTGGTTGGTGGTGGGGAGGGTTTCGCAGCAGCTTCCAGGACCAAACCCTTGTATTGACAAGTGTGTTGGTAATACAGAAAAGGGCACCTTGAACATTTGATGAACAAGGAAAATGAGAGAATAAAGATATGAGTGTTGTGCAGCAATAGGAACCAACAATAATTAATATCAGCATTGGGAGGACAATGACGAGTATAAGGGTAGTCGAGCCTAAAGAAATACCTGTGGATGTATGGAAGAGTCAAAGAAAGGCAGCTGTTATGTTCCTGGCTAGGTTGTTCAGTAAGATATGAGGGAATGAGAAAACGTCTGGGGAATGAAGCAGAAATATACTGATGCTGAGCTCAGTCAGTTACAGAGGACTCGGGATGAATAGCCATAGGAAGATGTAGAAGATGAAGGTGAGACCAGTGGTGCCGTTTGTTTTAAAGACAGAGGCAATGAGGAGAAGACAGGAGGCAGAGCTGTAGATGGCAGAGATGCACAGTACTACTCGGAAAATTAGAATATCGTGTAAAAGTTGTTTTATTCAGGCAATCCAACACAAAAGGTGAAACCAATACATTTTATAGACTCATTACAGATGCAAGATTTTACTTTCAGAGGCCTGACATTTTTGTATTTAAAATTCTTTTTTTATTGATTTCAAGCAATATTCTAATGTTTTAGAATTTGTGGTTTTCTGAAGCTGCAAGTCCTAATCAGCAAAATCAAAACAAATAAAAGCTTGAAATGTATTGATTCACATACTATTTGGCTATATAATATGTATATTTCACCTTAAAGTTACAGAAATGCATGCACTTTTTCAGGATATTCTAATTTTCCAAGTAGTACTGTAGATGTTGAGGTTCCCATGTTCCACGTGTCTAGAGCCCCACCATCTATGAAAAATCTTGTTTTGTTGTTCAGTGTCTTTGACAAGATGACAGCTGAGCACTGTTGTATCCCTGAGTGTTTGTCTTCAGCAAAATTCTACTTTGCTACTAGTTTTCATACTTTTCAAATGCAGAGGTGGCTTATCTAAAACCAGTATGTGCATATAGTCCTTCCAGCGGCCCCAGTTTAATGACTTGTTGAGACCTTGGTCTGCATTGACCTCTGTTAAAAAGTAGTACATTGACCAGTTGGTGGTCGTATATTGGCTCAGGCTTATAACCTGTCAAAAAGCTACAATGACTGTCTTGGGCTGTTTTTATGGAGGTAAAATGTCTCATATATCTCAAATTTATTTTTATACTGACAACTATTTGCAACTCAGCTTTATTTGTGTTTGGAGGTAAAGACAGAGATCAAAATGGTTAGGACATGTCCAGAGAAGGGATAGGTAATACAGTATGTGGGTAGAAGAAGGCTGAGGCTGCCACATCAGGCAGGAGGTCCAGACACAGACCCTACGACATAATTTTAGCTGTTGTGAGAGAAGAGAATCAGAGGATAGGAAGAGATAGAGGAGGAAGACTCACTGTGGAGACCCCAGAGATAAAGCTGAAGGCAGAGGAAGATCGAAGGTCAAAGCCAAATCAGAACACATTAGTGACTTTTAGAATCTTGGAAGAATAAGTGGAAACAAGTGGAAATGTCCACAGGCAGGTTTTAAGTGCCAAGGACATTTGGTGAATGTGGACAATAAGTTTTAACTTTGCTGGTGGTGTCTCACAGCATGTTGGATTACTCATGATTACTTCAGCCTTAATAAAACAGATTTTGTGGTGAGTACTCAATTACCTCTTGTAATGGTTCCTCTCCTGGTATATGTAATAGGTTGCTCCTTAAAATGGTGCAACTGTGCAAAGACCAGTATATTAGCTTCCTCGTGCAGACAGTCCTCTGTATTCTTTACTTTGAGCGTGTCATTCTTAGCCCGCTTCCTCCACTTCATTTCTCTTCTGTGCTTGATCCGGCCCCATTATCCTCGATCCATTCCACTTCATCTCCTCCCTACATTATAGTCCACAGCTCTCTCATCTGTCCTCACCTCCCGTCCCTCGACAACAGTGTCACATTTCCCCCTAGCCATAAATTTTGCATGATTGTTCATCTACAAGCTCCAAATTCTTCCCTCACTTATTCCTCACATGAACACATGCTCAACCACCTATTTCAATCCTTTCTTCTTCATTAAAGTTCTATGTTAAATAAATGTTTTAGTGAGATCTTGCAGCAGCAAACGCTCGTAAAGAGAATATTTCTTGAAGGTGAACAAATACGTGCATTTCAGCTACTCTAATCCGTATGGGTTTTGCCATTTCTACATTAACAAATTATGTATAGATAAAAGTGGGAAATTGGTACTCAAGGGGAAACTGTTTACCCAGAGATCTGGGCATTCAAAAGAGACGTGAATTTAGCAGACAGAGAAATGAAGAAACTGGATGGATGAAGAGTTAATTTTGCAGTCCACACACCATCCTGGAACACGTGATTTATTAAGGGCAATGCTGCAGAATTCATGCCTGTTTCTTTTGTTAATTCTGTTCAAAAGAGAGAAAACATTAAGTTAAGCTGTAAAACACTGTAGAGCTTTGAAAGGGAGCCAAGATTCATTGACTGACAAAGATGAGCAGGTCAGCTGATGGTTAGCAACACATGTGTTTTGTTGCTGACTTGAGACCATGCAAATGAAAGGAGCTGTGACAAGCAACACCAAGGCCAAGAACAAAATCAAGTGTGGCTGTTCTGTGAAAAGCTGTATAATCTGATCATAGTAGTAAGGGTTGTTCCTTACTACCCTATTCCCTTGTAATTCTGATTTTAGTAATAAGGGATATGTGTGAGAGTCCTAAAGTAGAATGGTTGAGCATTCCTTTCCATTTTCCAGCAAATCAAAATGTGTTATTGTACTTCTTCAAAAACTTATTTGCTAACATAACAAAATTCCATTCTAAATTTCACCAGATTTATATTGAGGGTCGATTTATAACACTATGCTAATATATTCCATACCCCTAACCACCTATCTGCCCATCACTCAGTCGGATATGCTGCAGTGTGTTCTTCTGTGGTCCTACAACACAGCTAAGAACTTTCAAACTCTTCAAATTTCTAATTTAAGTGAGTCTACTGTTATCTGTGGTGGCACACCGGCACGCCATCCCACTGCCAAAGGAGCACATCAGACGAAACAGACGCTGGACCCATCGATGCCAATCCTGCCAGGGAGGCCATTCGGACCTGGCAATATGTTATTTCAGATTCAGAATCAGAAAGGGTTTTATTGCCATTGTCAGTGAACAGAATTCACAGACTAGGAACTTGCTTCGGCGTAAGGTGCAACATAAAACACGGAATAGAATCTAAAATATAGTCTCTTAAATAAATACACAAAATCCAAACAGTGCAACTGTAGTGCAAATGTTAAATTGACAGTGACAAGGTGGTCAAGTGTTCATAAATCCAACGGCAGATGGAAAGAAACTGTTCTTATGGGGTGAGGTTTTGGTCCATTCGGACCAGAACCCGAGGGGAGTGGCTCAAAGAGTCCGTGACCAGGGGTGAGAAGGGTCAGCTGCTATCCAACCTGCGCGTCCCCGAGTCCAACATATAAAGACAAGTACACAGAATTCACATATTGAATGCTGCCGATCGCCCTCACAATATCCTGTTGTGACTCCAGCACAGCATGATTTAGGACAGGGACGGTTGGACGGGCATCAGCAGTTGGCTGTTGTGGTGGACCGGGTGGGCTGATGATGGGAAGGCTGGAGGAGTCCATCAAGTCTTTGATTTCCTCTTTGATGTCCTAGCATGATTACGCATCAACCTTTATCTTGTTTGACTGTGAGCAGACTATTGGCCCATTTGGGCCAGGTTTTGGCAGTGGGCAGCAATCCTTCTCTTCACGTCCAGTTTGATGTCCAACCACTTTTTTTAATCTCTGCAATTGTGCGCTGTTCCAAACCCGCAGCAATCACTGTCTCACACATACTTGTCCACTCACTCCTCTTCCATTTTCAATTAATGCCAGAGGACAGCGTGCCAAAAGAATATTCTTAATGGCCTTGACTTCATTGATGAATGTCTCCAGCTCACAATCAGTAAAGTTCCTCTTCTTGGTTTTTGGACTCATGGCTTGTTTCCGTTATCTGATCGTGGTCATACAGAGAGGGGAATCCAACCCACAGGCCCTGTTTACAAAAATTAGCATATTTTAATTTTTAAGTTTTACACATTTGAGTGTACGGCAGGTTTTAATTTGAAACGTAAAACTTTGTACACGAGGTTCCTGGAGAGTATGCACACACACTACAGGCTAAACCATCTCTTGCTAGCAAATAAACAACCAGGTGGAAGACGATGGCATGAGCAATCCTAGACAACAAAAGCTGGATTTTTCAAGACCATCTTCGTGTCGCTCTTGGGTCCTCACCACGAACCGTGACAGGCCTCTGTAAAATAAGCTGTTTACTGTTTATGGTACTTTCTAGTGTTGGTACTTCATGTTGCACATTTTGCACCTCAGTCTTTGTACATTTAGCTTGCTGTTAATTGCTGTAATCTGCCACACCAGTTTCTACCCTAGCCCTCTTGCTGCAAATATTATTGTAGTTATTGTAGTCATTGCTGATGGTTGCTGCTGTAACGAGCAAATTTCCCATGTCTGAGACAAATAAAAGTATTTCTATTCTATTCTATTCTATTCTATTCTATTCTATTCTATTCTATTACACCCTTGTCATCATTAAAGGATTGCTGTTGTTAAAGCCTTTCATCATCATTCTGTTGCCTGCATACAAGCATTACTGTTCTCAAGGTGAAGGCTGAGGTGAGGCTAGTGAGGTAACCGTCACATACCTGCACAATGTGCTCACCGCCACCGTTAATGATGGTCAGAGCATTCGTGTACTCCCCACCACAGACGAGCAGCCCTTCCCTTTAATCTAGTTGCAAATGTTGACAAAGCTGACAAATGGCTGGCATCTAACCCAGACTCGATGGCTGTGAATCATAGCTCTACATCAGAGTATCTGGAAGAGGTCAGTACAAAAAAAGCTAATTGTTCCCACAGTAAATCATTCTAAAAGCCTATGCACAGATCACTGAAATCAGGAAGTTTTGCACATGCAGAAGCTTTAAATTAAATGCATGAATGACAAGGAATACCAATTCCATAAAGAATACTGTTTAATCATGAGACTTTTCGCTATCCCGCTTGACATTTCGCAGGGTGAGGTCAGTTGTTTTAATGGAAAACTTCAGCCAACATTGAAAATTCTAATGACCAAAACACTCGCAGTTTAAAAATGGCCTATCAGATGACTGGTGAACTGCCTGACATCGTTGCAAAAGCAATCAAAAGCCGGGTAGCAGCTACTCTTCTACTCCGAGATTGGGCGGCTGTTGTCTGTCCGCCCAAGTGTGAGCTTCACTGGGTACGTGAGAAACCGTGAAAAGACGACATCTAGTCTATGTTCATTACAGAGCACAACCCTTTGAGAGGAATCAGCCCAGATGTCCGGTCCGCATCCAGCTGCTGCTGCTGCTGCCCCCTCTTGTGAGGAAGACTTTCCTTTGATGCACAGCCAGATGTCTCAGCCATGTCTGTGGAATCCGAGGATGTAGATTATCTTAAATTGCCCCAGTGATGCAGTGATGCCTGCACCACTTAGAGTTTTAAAAAAAAAAAGAGGCACTCTAGTATAATGCTGCAGTTCTCTAGAGCCTTGGGCAGAGGTCAGCGTTAAAAGCCTTCAGTAGCTTTGTTCATTATCTTCAGGTTTGCCTGTGTTTTGTTAATTAAGATTGTCTTATTTGGCCCTAACTAAACTATTTTTTATAATTTTTTGTGGTCTGTTTCACAAAATGAGCCAAGTTTTGTCATTTAGACTGTTACTCGTTATTTCTGTTATTTCTGTTATTTCTTATTTCTGTTTTTTTTTTTTTTTTTAACTGCTATTTTAAGGTAGGATATACAGTGCTTAACAAATTTAGGAGACCACCTGTCTGGGGTTTTAGACAGCATCAAGCATCATGAAGTGCTTTGATGTGTACTCTTTCATGTTCAGTGAGCTCTCAAGGTTTTGAGTAGGAATGAGGAATTTCAAACCTAATTCACCTTTTTTATACCCAAATTTGAGCTGGCTCATTGGGCTTCTTAGAGAAGTTGCATAAATACAATTTGTTTTTTACAAACATCTAATTAACTCACTGAGCATGTTATTAAGAACACAGTAGAACATGACGGCACAAAAAGTGTCCTTGGTCTGTAGAGGACGTTCCCCTACTGAGGACATGATTGTATGTCTATCTAGATTTGCCCTGTTTTGTCTTTCTTTTGGAACCGGTTCTGTCTGCACATTGCATGATTGCATGTCTCAGGAGTATTTAAGACTTCTTTCCAGAGAGAGGAAGATTCACCCCTATAATCTTGAAAACCTCGCACAAGGGCTTGAACCAGATCTACAACTGAACATAAATCAAGAGCGGGTGACTGTAGAAAGTCAGACAGACATCTTGCATCACCTCAGTCTCAGTGCATGTCACGAGAAGGCAATGAACTGCAGGTCAATTTGTGAGCGCAGCCCTCGTGCATCCTCGTGCATTTCTATTTCCATGTTCTGCTGTTACCTACTCAAGGACATTAATAATAGCAGGTAGTCTATCAAGGACCATCTCACAAGCATTATGACGTCAAGCCCACCATGTTTCACTTAATCTTTCAAGCTCTCTGGATGCTCCAGCATTCATTTCTATCTGTTTCTTAAGACATTTGGTGTGGATGTAAGAGCCAGACATAAATACATATAGTTTCTGCAACAATGAAAAAAAAGCATCTATTTTTGAGGCAGTAATTTGATTAATTACATTTGCCTTGACGCTGCTGCTCAGGCATCTATACTGCTCCCATTAGCTACGATGAACTTTGCCTCCACCTGTCAGGGATCTCCAGTGGATGCTGGTAACACACCAACATTGGTTAAAAAAAATTACATTTGATCATAAATAAGTGGGGAAATTTATTGCAATCAATAAAATGATAAATATTATTGAGTCCTTGGTCTGTGCTTAGACCCTGATTAACTAAATCGTTGCACCAGCCTGGAATCAAGGACTTATAGCCAGTCTGTAAAATCAGTCTCAAAGAAATTCACTACTAAATGTTGATAATTGGACACTAACACTTATAGAGTGGAAAGAGTTTGATTAGTATCTTGTCCACTGATACCTGTTGGCACTAACTGGCATCATATTTCTATCTATTTTATGTGTTACAGTCATATTAACAAATTTCCACTTAGTTTAGCATCTGATTTTGTAAGCAAAACATACTTTTTTGATACAAATAACTGTGCATAAACTCAAGACTCGTGGTGTTAATTCATGAAACAATAACAAGGCATTTGGAGTAATTATTGACGTAATTAATGAAATGGCCTAATTGCTGATAAAGGTCATTGGAAGCATGGCTGCTGTGAGGACTTAGCAGCTTATTTTTACCCTCAGTTAAACTTTTTTTCTTCTTTCTGGTCCAGTCTGCCTGCAACCACAAAGATTAAGATTCAGTCTGAAGTGAACAAATACATTTGGCCATTTGGAATTGTTCCCTTAATTGAATGACTAACCGGGCTGCTAATGTGGTGTGACATAATTAATTACAGCCAATTAGGTAAGCAGATAGAGCGAGTGTGGGGAGAGAAAATGTGTGAGGATCATTACTCTGTGTGGGTGTGGGGGGACGGGGCGTTCAGGATGAGTCAGACATTAAGGTATCAACAAGCTTCGGGTAACATGAGGATGGCAAGCACATACAAAAATTAGGGACTCAAGCGCCTTCAAAGTAATAATTTGGGATTCTGGCATCTGTGCGCACAGTCCCCCTCGCCAGTGACAACCCCTACAAAGAAGATGTAGAAGACACTGCAGCGAGCTCGCAGGTGTGTTGTTGGCAAGAGGGAACAAGATGGCAGCGACCATGCGGTTAAGTGTCTTCAGTCAGGTTTTATTATTTTTTTGGCCTTGGCCACAATACCATGTAGGTTCCTCAGTGGACCTGATTGCTTCCAGCATCATTACTGGTGAAATAGTGGTGAACAAGACAGGACTGAAGAGGAAGAATACAATAGCTGGAGTCAAGCCATCTTGTGTTGTAATTTTCACTTGTCTCATCTCTATTTTGTGATGATTATTGTTTAATGTCTTAAATCTCGTCTAATAATAACTTGTCTGGTCATCAGCTGTGATTTGACGTGCTAGCTATAGCTGCACGAGATTTACCATCTAGCTTTGAACTGAACCAAGGTCATGCACATGAAAAGACAGACAGACAGACAGACAGACAGACAGACAGACAGACAGACAGACAGACAGACAGATAGATAGATAGATAGATAGATAGATAGATAGATAGATAGATAGATAGATAGATAGATTATTAATCGCCAAGAGAAATTTACATTTCCAGCAGCTCGAAAGTGGAAATACACAAGGGCATGCAAAAAAAAAGCATTATTGTGACAGTATGGAGAGGATTCACATGGTCTGGCCTGTGATGATAAAAAAAAGCGCTTGTACAGAGCCGACAGTGATGAGTTTAGACAATCCAATGACTAAAATATCATGTCCCCCTGCCTTTTAAATTCTGAATCAGTCGCTCTCTTTTACGTCCGGATTAAGGCTATTTATGAGTCCAATGCATCAGAGGGTCCCTGTTAGCAGCCTGTTGCATAATCAATAGGACAAGCACCACCAGGGTTTCAAACTTAAGTAAGCTTCCTGAGGATGCATGCTCGTTTTAAACCATTCACATCAACTTGCATTTTGCTAATATTCAGATGTTTGATGCAGTGAGCCTCCCTCAGTAATGACTTTTTACAAATAGAGCTCAAAAATTGTGCAGATGTTTATTAGAAATGTGTCAACACCTCATCCCAACCAAGGCTCCACCCACAAAGTCCTGGCCCTCCTCAGATGTGATGAAAAGTGCTGTTCCCGTTTAATATCACTTTAATATTTGACCTGTTTTGGAATACTTCTTTCAGTTAATCTGTGCAGTATTTTTTTTTTTTACAGGGACGATCTCCAGCTATAATGACCTTGGTTATCATAAAAAGCTGTGTGTGCTTATATTAAAAAGTAACGGAGGCAACTGGATGAGACCACTGGACCCTTACATCTTCACACACAAAACGAATTAATAAAGAGGCAGAAGAGAGTCATCACTTGTACTGTCAGGCAGAAAGAGAAGAGGGAGAGGGAGAGGGAGAGGGAGGGAGGAACGTCCGCTTCTGAGACTTTTCTTCTTAACTGAAAAATGGGTCACAAACGACCGGAGGTTAAAAATGTGACTCCAACACTCTGCTTGTTCCTGTTAAGACCTGTTCTGCTTTCTGTAGGGGAAAAGAGAGGAAAAAAAACTGACACTGATTTTAAAAAAATAGTGTTTGAGTGACATAGCTGGAGAGGAAATGAAAGTGCAGCAGAAAATGTTGGCGGTCTGAATGGAAGGGTCTGAACCAGAAAAAATACATGATGACAGAAGGAGGCTGTCAACACTGAAAGTGTGTTCGTTTGTGTTTCTTTTTTTTTTTTTTTAAAGATTTCTCATTTTGACACTGTGATTTTCCCCATTTCCCCCTAGGATTACTAAGCATATTGAACAAAAAGAGCAGAGATAAGAATGCTGTTTTGTGCAGCGCCAAATCACCGGATGCTCAGAACTTCCTGTTGCAACAACAGATGGCAAACAATGACAAAAACGCTTCCCGAGGCGGTGAACGTTACATTCTAAATACGTTGTTGAATACAGCTAGGACAGTTTTACAGACTTCATAGCAATTTTTATAATACTTTTTTACTCAAACACCTTTTTGCTTCACTGGCTCACTGAGAAAAATGAAATAAGTATGAGCAGAAACATAAATGTGTTCCTTCCATAATAGTAAATAATAATAGTAGTAAATAATAGTCGGGCGATGTAAATGGTTCATTACCGTCACACACATACAGATCCACCAAGCCCACCCCTGCAGATGAATCACAAACAGCAGCCAGGACAAAAAAAATCTCTCTAATTAACTCAAAAACAGTTTTAATGAAGGTAATAAACATGCAACTTGCTTGTGGGATATTTGTTTTGTGCTTTACTTCCTCGTATTCCTCTGTCGTCTCTGCTCCCCTCTCACTCCCTCCTTTATCTGGCCCTTTTTTTTAGGTCTTCCTGCCATCTCTACATCTTTCTTTCATGTCGTCTTCTGGGTGATGAGGATTATCTCTCAGCTGGCCAGAACAGTTTTTCCCTTGTGAAGACGGACTCAGACTGAGTCACTCAATTTTTGTTAAGACTGAAAAGTGTCAGTTCCATGCAGAATCCGTATCCTTCCTGGGATTTATCATTGGCAAGGGAAAGATCCAGCTGGACCTGGCGAAGGGTTTCTGCTGTCGCCAACTGGCCAGTCCCTGAATCCGGGAAACAGCTACAACGATTTCTGGGATTTGCAAATTTTTACCGCCGTTTCATTCGTGGCTACAGCACAGTAGCATCTTCTCTTACTGCCCTCATGTCAAACCGGTCCCCTTCCAGTGGTCGTCGGCTGCTGACAAGGCTTTCCAGACCTTAAAGGCCAGGTTCACCTTGGCTCCTATCCTCCAGGTTTTGGATCCAGCACGTCAGTTCATGAGGTGGATGCCTCCAATGTGGGAGTTAGGGCTGTGCTGTCGCAGTGGGCGGCTGCTGATCAGCTGGGTGCCTTCTTTCCTGTCATTTCTCATTTGGACCGACCACAAAAACTTGGAATACATTCGTACTGCCAAGTGGCTGAACTCGCGCCAGGCCCGCTGGTCATTCTTTTTCACCCAGTTCAACTTGACCCTGTCCTACTGTCCAGGGTCTCATAATGTGAAGTCAAACGCCTTGTCCCAGCAGTTCGGGAGAGAGGATGGTCAGGGAGATGCTTCTTCTTCCATCCTCTCTCCTTCCATGGTGACCTCGCTCTCCTGGAAGATTAAGGAAAAAGTGAGGTCGGTCACACAAGGGCAAGCCAGTTCCAGTGCCTGTCCTTCATGTTTTTCCGTCATGTTTTTCGTCTCCACGGTATTCTGGTGGATATTGTTGGAGACCGCGCTGCGGTGTTTGGTCTCTCAGAACCCATCCTCCTGGTCTGAATAGTTGTTGTGGGCGGAATATGCACATAATATTTGTCTAGCTTGGTCACTCACCTGTCTCCTTTTCAGTGTGCCTACGGCTACCAACCTCGAGTATTTCCGTCTCAGTAGAGGGAGTCTGCCTGCCCGTCCGCACTCGCCTTCATTTGTTGGTGTCGACAGACTTAGCGGCTGTACTGTTGATCCAGCAGCGACCCTGGTCTCACATCGCAGTGGACTTTATCACCGGGCTGCCACCGTCGAAGAGACACAAGGTAATACTCACCATTGTTGACCGCTTCTCCAAGGCAGTGCACATGGTGCCGGTGTCCAAGCTTCCTTTTGCAGCCGAGACTGGAGACCTGCACGTCTACTATGTGTTCCAACTCCACGGCATCCCGAGGGACATTGTTTCCGACCGCGGACCAGGTCTGGAGCTCCTGGTTACCGTGGGTGGAGTACACGCACAGCTCCCTGGTGTCGGTGTCGATATCGCCATTCCTGCCGTCGCTGGGTTACTAACCACTGCTCTTCGACCACCAGGAGGAGAAGGCTGCTGTTCCATCCGTGCAGGCCCATCTGCGCCGCTGGGGACGCATATGGAGACAGGTGCATACGACCCTCTTACACTCTCTGCAGGTCCAGAGGCAGGCGAACCGCCGCAGGACACCCGCACCCGTGTATCAACGAGGACAGAAGAACTGGCTGTCCTCCAGGGACCTCCCTCTCCAGACTGAGTCCTGAAAGCTGGTGCCGTGGTACGTGGGTCTGTTTGAGGTGGACTGGATGGTCAACAAGGCTGATGCTGCCAGCGTCCCTGCACGTCCACCCCATGTTTCATGTGTCGCAGGTGAAGCCAGTCAGGGAGTCCGAACTAGCCCCATCCACCAAGGCTCCTCCACCAGCGCGACTTATCAACGGTGCCCCAGTTTACACAGTCCGGCGGATCCTGGAAGTCCGCTGATGGGGCATGTTCGTCCCTGCGTCCCGTCCCACACATTGCTGGATTGCTTTTGTTTTTTCCCATTGTCCTCCATTGGAGCGTCTTTAGTTGCCTTCCCCCATCTGAAATTGTGCTTTGTGTTCACCAATTAAAGCCTGTCTAAGTTTGAGAACGTGTCCTGTCCTGCATTTGGGTTCTGTTTGTACTGTTCCTATCGGTTTATGTCTATTTTTCTATTTCTTTTATCCATTTTAAAATAGTACCCTAAATCTAAATGGGGCCTGGGCTGATTCTAAACGAGCTTTACTTTTTAAACTCATGGAGCTAAAGAGAATAGATGTGATGCTAATCCAAAAAACCCACAGCACCGAGGACAATATGAATGACTGGAAAAGGGCTTTTAGTGGGGAGGTGATTTTAAGCCACAAGTCCAGTCTGAGCAGAGGGGTGGGGGGTTTTATTCGCTGAGAATTTGTTACCCCTTCTCCTTTATTCTTTCAAATGACTCATCTTTAAATGTATAAATAAAGGAAGAAATAAACAAGAAAAACTGAACCTGTGCTAAATAAAGGAAATATTTTCCTGATGAAGAAGCAGTTGGAATTTCTTTTGATCTTGTTCCTTCGCTAGACAACAGAGAAAATCTATCCCCATCAATGAATAAGCATAACTGGTGTGGGTGTGTGTGTGTGTTGTGAAAGTAGAAAAGCCTGTTCGTTTCTGCCCTGAGCCTGACAAGAATTTTCCCCAGGTACATCACTCGCTTTTAGTGCAAACCACTCTAACCATTAAGAAACCCCAACTGATATTATCACGGACTTGACCTTCACTCCACGTCACACTGGATAGTTGAATTGCTGCCAAAGTTAAGGTCTTCTTTAGAATGTGCATTCTGCTGCAGTAGCATTTTAGTCCAAGCTGCACAAATGTACACTCTCACACACGCAAATCACATGACCTGTGAATTCACATCAACCCAAATAACAAAAAGCATCAGTGGCGCTTTATTGGCAAATATACTGAGCAATTTTACAGAATTGAGGGTTTTGGGGCAATATTTGAGGAGAAATTGGCCTTTTGCATACATAGAAAAAGTATTAGATTTTTGAGTTCAGCTCATGAAAAATGGGAGAAAAGATATGTTGCGTCTATAATTTTGTTTTGTATATGTATAATTTTGTTGTTAAGTTGAGTCATTGAATTAAGCTCTTTCTGTTGGTGTTGCTCCAGATCGAGACTGTCAAACGTATGGCCCGTGGGCCAAAACCGGCCCTAGAAGGGGTTTAATCCAACCCACAGTAAATTTTGAGATTATAAAAATGAAAACACACAAACCAGAATTTTTTTTCCCTAAACTGTCCGATAGGGGGCGCACTGTTTTTGTCAGAATAGAAGACTCAGCACAACTGTGGAACTGGGACCGACCAGCAGACGGTATGTTTGTCTGCTGCTTGTTGTTAAGTTGTAGGCTACCCTATTTTCTACTCACACCGCACCTGCATTTGCAAAAAGGTAGTGTCAAAAAGGAAAAAATACATACAAAGTGTACAAAAATGGTCCACTTCCTATTTATTCATAGTGATAAATGGAAAACCTGTGTGCTTAGTGTGGATGCAGCTAGTAAAGGCTCTCAAGGAATCAGCACCACTTTAAAACTTATCATGGCGAAAAATACGAGTTTCCAAGGACAACTGAGAAGAGAAGATGAAAACATTGTTAGTGGATGTGAAGAAACAGTAGTCCACTTTCCACATTCTTTATGATGAATTTGTTTTGAAGATGCATGGTAAAGTCTACAGAACATTTGTGCCTTACCAGAGTTTAAAGAAAGGACTATCAAAGAAAGGACTACGTGATACAAACCTTGTGACCACTTCTACCTGAGGTGATGGGAACTTAAGTTGTGGATTTTATGGTTTTTGGTTGGATGCAGGGGATCAGTCTTCATTGGGGTCATCAGGTGGGCACCCTCCTCCACCAGTGTTTCAATGACTGGCCCACAATACCCCCAGAGGGCTCATCAGCGACACCTGGCGTCCCAGGTGTGCCCCCCTCTACTCTGGACCCCCTGCTTGCTCTGCTACTTTGGAGCCCAGACAGGGTCTCTTCTCTTCATCCAGAGGCAGCAAACGGACTGTTCTGCCACACTGGAAAGGAAGTTTGTGGCTTGCTGCAGGGCTTGACCTCTGATTCCCAAGTCCTTCAGCAGCCTGGATGTTTATCTGCCCACAAAACCTCTTCAGCCAACCTCGACTGGGCAGACCTTGACTTTCCACCCGCGTTCTTCAGCATCAGCTGCCAGGTCGGAGTACTTGGAGCTCTTTCTTTCATGGGCTTCCTCCACTGAATCCTCCCAGGGCACAGTGAATTCCACTACAAAGGCAGTGTGGCATTATTTCCATTTCACTCCTGCCAAACCAGAGAACAGCAGTGATCCCCTGGCTCACAACAGAAATCACCAGTGGGGAGGTAACTACAGCCCAACATCACAAACTCTCACTCCTGAACTGCTTTCTCCACAGACAGCAGGTTACACTCCTCACATTACCAGCAACCAGAAATCTTTAGACATGTTACATGGAGAACGGATCCGAGACCAGTGAATCCCCTTTTCTACTTTGAATATAATCAACTCTGAACTTTGACCTCATCTCACTGATTTTTACCATTAAAAGCTATAAATGTGAAACTGGATCATAAATTGTTTAAATGAATTTCATATTTTTTTTTATTAATCTTTCAAGCGCACCATCACATAAGATCACCTCCTTTAATCAAATCCAAATATTCTATTTTACTCAAATGTACAGTGCACTTTAAAGATCAAACTAGAGCACTAAACACATAAAGCCTTGACAGTAGCTCTGAGGCAAAAACAATGGAAAGAAAACATGAACAAAAAGATATTTTTACTAAATCAGAAAGTTATCAGTTTTGTCAATAATAGATGACATGGTTTCGACATAAATTACAGGATCAGAATGTGGAAAGATACAGTGACATTTATCTTCTTACTAGAATACTTTACTGCCAAAACACAGTAGAATAATATCACAGAGAGAATGACTAAGATTCAGCTTGTCACTCACAAGTTGTCCCCTGCCCCTACCAAGACCCCCCACCCCAGAAACGCTGCTGTAGCCGTCCAACAATTTAATGAAAAATACTCAGGGGAAATCTACTGCTGGCCCTCTTTCTTCTCTCCTTCTGCTGAGCCAGAACTGCTGCCGTCTCGCTCTGCTGCCATCTAGAGGGGAGGGAGAGGAATTATTACAGTGCAATTATGTACAGATCCACAACTTTCAAAGATTTACTGTGGAAAATGACAACTAAATTCAGGTCCCCATCTGGATATTAAGGCAATTACACATCCAGCACCCAAGGTATAATTGTACTTCAATAGTCACCAGTGACCTAAATATTTTTCGGAAACAAATTCGAATCAGTTCTAACCTTCTTGTAGGCCATTTCGAAGAGTTTAAGCGATGCCTGCTGTAGGTTGTTGGCAGCCTGTTTGATGTTCTCTCCAGTTTCTGAGTCTTTGTTGGTTAGAAGGTCCCGGACCTTCGCAATCTCATCCTTCAGCTTGTTGCACTAACAGAGCAGATGAGAAAAGCTTCATTATAAGCACAGAAACTTTATTTATCCAACTCTCAGTTAAGTCAGTGCAGTTGGTGGGTGGCAGGGTTCAGTCTGTGGGAGCTGGGCTGGTAGCAAGAGGCGTGCTGTGGTGCTGAGGTTGCCCTTGAGAGAGGAACCGAAGCTCCAAATGCTCAGGGAGCCTGTCCAGGGCAGCGTCCTCACTCTGCAAGCTCTCCCTCAACAACCGCATGTGTTCATGTATGTTCGTGCAATGTGAAAGAGTGTAAAAACAATCATTTCTCTATTTTGGAGAGTAATAAAGGATTCTTCTTCTTTTAATTAAGGTCATTAGGTTTAATTTCACTCTAAAATAACATACAAGAATACTCACGTTAAAAGCAACACCAACATAATTAAGGCTCCATGTTTACCTCATCAGCAGGAAGTTGATCCTTGAACTCCTCCATCTTGGTCTCTGTGTCATGGACGATCCCCTCGGCCATGTTGACAGCCTCTACACAGTCCTGGGAAGGATTGCAAGGCAAGAGAAGTGGTGAATCAACAAATAGGGACTCAATTTCACACATCCAGTGAACTAGCCTTTACCTTCCGCCTCCTGTCCTCCTCAGCATATTTCTCAGCATTTTTGATCATGTTCTCAATGTCGTCTTTACTGAGACCTCCCGATGACTGGATCACAACTGTGGGAGGGCGGGAAGGTGTTTAGGCCTATTTAACAGTATTGAAAAAATAAAATGTCACTTAGTAAAAGGAGACTCACTTTGCTGTTCTCGACCTGTTCCTTTGTCCTTTGCAGAGACGTGCACAATCCCATTAGCATCGATGTCAAACGTGACCTCGATCTGAGGGACACCACGAGGGGCAGGGGGGATTCCTATAAGAGTGAACTGACCCAGCACTTTGTTGTCTGCTGCCATTTCTCTCTCTCCTTGACAAACTTTAATCTCCACCTGAGTCTGTCCATCAGCTGCTGTGGAGAACACCTGCAGCACAACACAAATACGTTGAACCATTTTCAGACCTCATGCTGAGCCTCTCTGCTCAAACTCTGCGTCTGATCCATCTACCTGACTCTTCTTTGTGGGAATTGTGGTATTTCTGTTGATGAGTTTGGTGAAGACACCGCCCAGGGTCTCAATACCCAAAGAGAGAGGGGTTACATCCAACAGCAGCACATCGGTGACATCACCAGCCAAAACACCTCCCTGGATGGCTGCTCCAATGGCCACTGCCTCGTCAGGATTGACAGACTTGCTTGGAGTTCGGCCAAACAGATCCTGAACAGTCTGTTGAACCTGCAAAGGCAAACAGTTTTACAGAGGCGCCACACGTATGGCTGTATTAGTCACCTTGGAATCGTGATGCTGTTTGGGTAACAATCATCTGTAGTGTGACACTAGTTGGGGTTGATACTGTATAAGCAAACAGGTCACCTTGCACTAATGTAGCAGTAATGGTGAGTTATTAAATAGGATGATAGCTGCTTGGAGTTAAAGTGGAAGAAGCAGGAAAATGTTCATTTCCCAGATGATTGAAAAAAAAAAAAAAAG
This sequence comes from Pao palembangensis, assembly GCA_015343265.1. Classification (NCBI taxonomy): domain Eukaryota; kingdom Metazoa; phylum Chordata; class Actinopteri; order Tetraodontiformes; family Tetraodontidae; genus Pao; species Pao palembangensis. The sequence goes on along the minus strand of CM027082.1, from coordinate 24,323,705 downwards.
ACTGTATGTCAAGTCACTGGCAGGATGAAGTTATTAGCTGAAACCTGTGGCAACTACTGATCTGAAAATGCTGACTTTTTGTATGTGTTGGCAAAATCTTCCAATTGATAAGACATTCACGACGGGCGACTGTACCTTGGGCATACGAGTCATGCCGCCAACCAGAAGCACCTCTCCGATATCCCCTTTGGACACTTCGGCATCCTGCATGGCCTTCTGACAGGGTGCCACGGTGCGGCGGATCAGGTCAGCCACGATGCCCTCAAACTGAGCACGGGTCAGCTTCATGTTCAGATGTTTTGGCCCAGAGGCATCCATGGTCAGATAAGGAAGGTTGATGTCAGTCTGCAACAGCAAAAACAGGCAAAAAAATATGCAGCACATGAAGGCAGAACAGACAAATGTTCCTAAATACTCTGGAGTCAGTCTCAATGATAGCATGAAAAAAAGATGAGACGTACAGATGCTTCAACAAATTACAATCTCCTCAAAAAGTTAATTTTAAGTAATCTGATAGAATAGTTTAAAAAAAAAAAAAAAAAGGTCAACCCAGACACATTGTGTCACACCAACTGGCTAATAAAGAGCCACCACAGGCAGATCCTGGACCTGGATCAAAGTGGCAACCGGACACAATATCATCTGGGCTGAGAAAAAAGGAGAAGCCAAGGTCCCAGAGTCTGGTGGAAGAGTGGAGATCCTCAGAGTTCAAGCTGCTTGACCTCCAGTCTAAAGTTTCCACTCAGTTATGGTTTGGAGCCACCGTGGTTTAACAGGTCAAAGGTCAGCACAGAATCTACCAGGAGATGTTAGAGCACTTCATGCTTCCTTCTGCTGATCAGATTTATGGACAGGCTGCTTTCATCTTCAAGCAGGACTTGGCAACTGGTTTGAGGACCACGGCCTTATTCAAAATTTTCATGAATCACACGTCTTTTCTATGACTCCTACACTCAGATCTGCACACGTTTCTAAGCAACATTGATAAATGAGGGCCATTGTCTGGACAACTGACGCAGAGCTCATCTGATATCAGCACCAAAGAGTCTAAAGTTGTTAGATAATGCAGTTTTTATCAGTCCTAAAGTTAATCCAAGTTGATTAAGAATTTAAACACAAACCTGCAGGGAAGAGGACAGCTCACACTTGGCCTTTTCAGCAGCCTCTCGAACTCTCTGCAGAGCCATGCTGTCTTTGGTCAGATCAACGCCAGACTAGATGGAGAGATGAGATTCATGAGATTCTAAAACTGCACACAGAAAAACCAATGCCTTCTAAAAGCAGAGCCCTGGAGGATTTCTTTACCTCTCTCTTGAACTCCTTTACAATGTGTTTGAGAAGATGCTGGTCAAAGTCCTCGCCTCCCAAGAAGGTGTCGCCATTAGTAGACTTCACCTCAAACACTCCCTTCTGGATCTCCAGGACAGAAATATCGAATGTGCCGCCTCCCAGATCATATACAGCAATTCTGCCAATGAGCCAGTTAGTTTCCCATGCGGAAGATTTGCTTTTGCCATGTGTCAGTGTTTCAGCAGCAAATGTTATCAACTTACATTTTATCCTGGGTTTTGTCCAGACCATAAGCCAGAGCAGCAGCTGTGGGCTCATTGATCACACGAAGGACGTTCAAACCAGCAATCTGACCAGCATCTTTGGTAGCCTGAAATTCACCAAACACACACCGATACCTTTAAAATCTTCAGTATAAGCTATAAGTTATTATTTAAAACCACTTAAACAGAAATGCAAAAAAATGATCTGTGACGATAAAAGCCAAATCGGTGCTACAGATAAACACAAAGGTAAACACATTTTTTACAAACTTGACAGGAGTCCATATTATCAAGCAAGTATGACAGGAAATAGATGATCTATAGGAACACTTGACTTCTAGGAACAATTGAAACAATTGAATTGAAAACAATTGAACTGAACAATTGAAAGTCTATTAATCAAGAATTTCAGACGGCACGATTTCTGTTTATATTAAAATGCCTTCTAGGTAGTGACATTAATGTCTTGTTGTGTATAGGGGCAGTGCACAAGAGCATAAGATTTTCTGTTTGAACCTGAGCACCAACAGACAAAGATCAGAGGGGCTGAAAGTGGGACGTCCCTGCTGTTTGCCCATTTACTGGGAAACTAAGGCTGGCTCAAAACTGTTCCATGCTGAAACCCGGTTTCAATAAGGATCCTTTTAGGGGTCAGAACATGTTGCTTCAAACTAAACATGGCCAGCTGAAACATAACAGAAGTTTTCCATTTTCACCTTTAAATGTAATGATGTAAAAAAGACCTTCCAACAATTCGGTTTATGTCGGACCCTCTGTCCAAGGAGGTGCCCCAGGAGGACATGGGTCACATATGCAAATGTAAATTAATGTAGGAGAGTGAACTGTAATCAATAGAGATCAGCAGGAACTGCATGTACACCTTCTGCGATTGCCCCAAGGTTGTAACAAACAACATTTAAACTTGTATTCAGTCACCTACCTGTCGCTGAGAATCGTTGAAGTAGGCCGGAACAGTGATGACAGCATTTTTTGCTTTGGTTCCCAAGTAATTTTCTGCAACACAGAGCAATGGATGATGCAGAGACCAGAAAGAGACCTGGGATTTCTCCTCTCACGCTTCTGAGACTCATACCTGCAGTCTCCTTCATTTTCATGAGGACAAAGGCTCCAGCCTGACTAGGCGAGTACATTTTACCATGAGCTTCCACCCAGGCATCACCATTGGATGCACGCACAATCTTGTAGGGCACGTTCTTCCTGTTAAATTGATTGCATGATGAGGTGACGAAACAGTTAAAAAATCCCCACATTTGGTTGATAGGTCTAAACAGCTACTCACAGGTCTTTTTGGACTTCTGGGTCATCATAGCGACGTCCAATCAATCTTTTGGTAGCATACAGTGTGTTCTGTGGGTTGGTAACAGCCTGGCGTTTAGCTGGCATGCCCACTAATCGCTCTCCTTCAGCTGTGAAGGCCACGACTGAAGGGGTGGTACGAGCTCCCTCGGAATTTTCCAAAACCTGGCAGGAAACAGAAATCAAAACCTTACATGGTAAAAAAATCATGGGCACATCAATCACTTCCAGAACAATATACTCAAGTTAATCGTCTTAAGAGTAAACAGGACTAACTACACTTAGCTGAACTGCACCAACACATGTCTAATGTAAAAATTCAAGGCTGCAAAATGGCCATTACATAAATGCTTTAGACATCAACATTGTTACTCTTACTATTTATTCCTACATGCAGATGGGCCGAGCTTTTCCAGCTTATGATGAACATAATATGAGTCACTTCATCCTCACCTTGGCCTGTTTGCCCTCCATGACTGCCACACAAGAGTTTGTTGTCCCTAGGTCAATGCCAATGACTGCACCCTTCACAGCTTCTGACCTACAACACATATATTGTTATTAAGCAATTAATTAATTCAAACATATGTTGATGGATACAGACACCAGCTACTCACGCATAGTCCCTTCTGGACAGAGCTCTTAGAGCGTCTGACTGGAAACCACCCCAACATGCCTGTAAAGACACCACAACAAGGCAAATAAGGAAAATTCTTAATATGGTCATTACATTTTAGAACACCTTTAGTAATTCTGCACCTCGTTGGGTAAAGGGTGTCATATTGAAGGTCACCGATTCATTTCTCCCACAGCAAATCTATATTAAATTCAAATCGTAGCAAACAAAATTATGACGCATGATTCGACGGTAACTTCAAGATGTGCGTCACATTTCAAACGTAACATGTAACCTTGTATAACTGTCAGGTCAATGGCGTCGATGTTTAGCCTTGATCTCTGTAATGAACTGAAAGCAACAAAAGACAATGGTGCCATTATAGAGAGAAGCCTATGTTTCTCTACTATCTTAATCAGTTACAGATGACAATAGTCTTAGATGGGTGACTTTAAACGGAAGTCTTGCTCATGATTAACTCGGTCTCGCGTTAGCAGTCTAAGCTAGCAGGTTGCCTTTCAAAACTCAACGCTAAAAAAATGTGTTTGGAAATTCAAACTCACCTTTTTGATCAAAGAGGACACGTTCCTACTGCAACTGTTTGTGCGGACAGTCCTTGAAACGCTTCTGGCTACACTTAACATTTTGATAATTCAGCTAAAAGGCTAACTTGGGTTAAATTAAAGTCTGCAGCGACGTGTTTGTCAAAACACAGTCGTCCACCTGTTGAAGAGCAAACAATTGAGAAAATATGTCAAAATCTTTCAATTGACTTTCAGGCAAACCCCTTCGACCACAACCGTTTCACTGATATGTGTAGACTGACTGCGGAGTTGCTTCTAGAATTATCCAACACATGTTGCACCATGCAACGCAGAAGGACCCCAAATCGGGCTACAGGTTTATATGCCTGTGTAAAATTGCGGACTAAAAAAAAATCTATATTTGTTCTTAAATTAATATGTACATATTTTATTGTTTATACACGAATGATATATATAATACTATTTTATATTGCAACTAAACACGTTTTGTAACGCATGTGTATGCCCTTTTTCTGATCAAGAACTGAAAGGAGCAGACGCACGTAGTTGGCATGTGAAGGTCATGATGTAAAGAGGGTAAACCGGCGATTCGCGTGTATTACGTCAGTCAGAGATGCTGATTCGTGCCTGTTTAGCAAATGATAAAATATTTTGATCAATAAAGAGCAATTTTAAAGGGATAGCTATTGTAAACATGGACATTTTAGAAACCAACTAGACAACACAATACGTTTATTAACAGACTTGACAAATGCCTTTTGCACTGTAAATAAATTGTCCCATGTCTATTTTTAAATGCAGATAAATGTTAATTAATGGTTTGGAAGAGCTGCAAAATACCAGGTCTGGCTAATATTCAAATGAAGGAAAATTTTAAATTATTGTTAGGTTCCTGTATGTTCTGGGATTGTTTTGCTGTCCTGTTTTTGCTTTTGTCCACTAGGGAGCGTGGCAGCCTGGGTCGTCGCTGGTGACATGGCGCAGCTGGGACTCATTGTAATCAGCGGTGGATTTAAAGCAGCTGCACCCAAACTCCAGCGTCGGATTGGTACCTCACCTGCAGAGTGGTACAGACTGCCATAGACTAGATGTTCCCAGTGTCTTTGGATGGTTTCGCACAAGTGTTTTTCCACGTCTCCAAGGTCGCCACGTTCCCAGTGAAGAAGTCTAAGTTCTGGTTTTTGGACACCCCGCAGTGAACCTCCCTGCAGTGAGCCTCCCCGTGAAGAGTTGTGGATTGTTTGAGTTTTTTATGATCACTGTTTTTCCTCCATTGGAGCCTTGTATCTGCATTTGGGTCCTAAAGTAACAAACCATAACAATTATCCCTGAATCATTATTGCAAAAACATACTTTAGACCGACCATTTAGATACAATGGAAATGTCCTCAAAGTGATCTTTCCAAACAGAGTGAGAAGACTGCCAACAACATGCTCACTCAGGAAGTGATCTCCTGAAGCTGAGCAAGCACACTACTGTATATCACACTGTTACATTGTGCTGTATTATTTTTTATTTTTTTTTAATCTCTGAGACTGTATTTTCTGTAAATATATTGTAAATATGTTAATACTGATGATGCTGCTGTGACAAGTCGATTTCCCATGTCTGGGATCAATAAAGTACTTCTATTTCTAGAAACCTACCTCTTCAGAGTTTTTTACACATTATAGCTACAGTTTAGCACATTGTAGCTTTAGTATTTAGTATCTAGTATTTCAGTATCTAGTATTCTCCTGAGACTTGCATGCCCTGTGTGTTAGCACTTTCGAGCTGCTGGAAATGTGAATTTCTCTTGGAGATTAATTATCTATCTATCCTTAAAGGATAGAATCTTTTTGAATTTTGCTGTTTTGACTACCTTGAACACTTAAGTTCAAAACCTGTTTCAGTGATTGGTTAAAAATATATAACACAAGGACAACATTCAAAGACCCAGATTAACACTAAAACTTCTGTAGTTCTTAAGGGGATATTCTAACTACTGCACAAGTGTAGGGTGCATTGTGACTCTAAAAAAAGCCTTTATGCAGAAGTTTACATTCTGATAATAAAAACACAGTACAGAGAATGGATTGGATCCCATCCTCAGAATTTAAGACTAGTTTTAGAGAAAGTTCTATCTAAACAACTTCTGTCTTCCCTGGAAGTCTGTCTGAATGTGGCTATGACATCGGTGTAAAGATTCTTCCCTCCCCACAGTCAATCATTTTTTAATATCTTCTGACAATGGCATGTGCTTGGGTGCTTTTAACTCCTCTCTGTTGAGCAGACTTTAACTGACCCCATCATCCTGTTGTCGATGTTTGTGTCTGTGAGCGCAAAAAGCAGCACATATTCTCCAAACCATATTTGTCAGATGCTGTCATTGGACCCCAGTATTAAACAAAGCATTTTCTTTCTAATGATATTACTGCCAGCATGTTTCATTTAGCAATAATTTACTTAGACTTCCTCTCAGATTAAGTTTAAAACTAAGATGAGTTTCAAGTTTCGAAGGTACTCAGACCTTTGACCTTTCCTGACACGGACTCCCTGCATACATTTTATTGATGACTTTTAAATTAGTTACTTTTGGAGTTTTCAGTACTGGATGTCACTGTTTAAATCTAGAGGAGACTTTGCTCCTGAAAACGCAGAACACCTGCAGGTGTAGAGAACCGTTACTACGGCAACATCCTGCCCACCATAGAAGTACTGATGTCGAGGCTACTGGAAATGAAAGGTCTGATTATTGCAACTGGTCTACCTGATGCCAAAGTTCAGGTAATAATTATTCACTGACACCTTTGCATGTCTCGTTTTCCCTCATCACATTACAAAAAGCCCACAGTCAACCAGTGGAGCTGACTAATTTTTTTATCACAGCACACAAGGTATGTTTTTATTTAACTTTATAGCCTATATGTAAACAATAATACCTTTAGCTGAGCGAGCACCGGTATAGCTCAGGAAATGGAAACACACACACATTGTACTCCACCTAGCCACAGGATGAAACAAAAATAAAAATACCAAAAATCCTTTTTGCAAAATTTAGTTTTAGTTTTGTCCCATTATTTGTATAATATTTTAATTTTTTCATGTGTCTGTTTTGTGATGTTTAAACCTACAGGTGAAAAGAAAATCACATATGGGTGTATAGCTGGTGGCACATTGGTGTGGTGGTTAGCAGTCGCCTCACAGCAAGAAGGTTCGGGGTTTGAATCTCGGCTCCAGTGTTTCCTGACTTGACTCCACTGTATTCACACCTGACATGCCAGCACCCCTCTGACGAACGTGGGCCCAATTAATGCTTCTTGCGGTTTAAATCTGTTTTATCTTTATTTATTTTACCTTTTTTTTCTGTGCTGTTGGGTATTTGTTATTGTTTTAACATAAGAAGGTTAGTCAAAGCCAGAGAGAATGCGTGTGTAAATGAGAAGGATCCCTGTGGAACGCTAAGTTAGGGTCAGCAGTCAGCACAGTGAGAAGTGAAGAAGTACGTGTGTGCACGAAGGCTGGAATGGCTGGAGAAATGTTTCAGGGGTGATGAATGAAAAATGAGCATCTGCAAGAACGGAAGGAAAGGTAGAATGAAAGGGGACAGCACAGATGTTCAAAAAAGATCATAGTTGTTCTGATACATTTATTTATTTTACTGAAGCAGTAATTCCAAAAAGGACAAAAAAGGTATGCACAACGCCGAATGAAGGACACAATGAATGTATGTATGTCAGTCTACTGCATTAGTCTGGAGTAAACGTCCAACGGTATTGCCTGTATTACCTCTTTATCCCACTTATTATTTATTGCGCTATTAGTTTTTCCAGTTGATTATTGATGCCTCTCAGCTGGGCCTCTGTGGACTGGAGATGGTTGATTTCCTGTACCAGAGCAGGCAAAGCAGACGCTCCATACTAGAGGACAGAAAGTGGAAAAGAGCCTTTTATTAATACTCCTGAACAGAAAGGTCTGCTAAACAGTATTCAGGGGAATTAGTGTGCGTGTGTATGAGAGAGCATGTGTATTCTGATGAAGAAATCCCTCAGTCCAGGTTTGAGGTTTGCTGTGATGGCGTGAATTTAATAAAAAGTATGCCGGCACCCTGGTGAACTGACAGACACAGAGCTGGTCTGAGTCGGGTCAGCAACATACTACACAAGATTAAGATTAAGACAGATGGTTTGAGGCGTTCCCAGGTAATAGAATGCGGAGACGATTCTGATATACAAACACATTCTATGGCAGAGGTGGGCAAACTAAGGCCTGGGGGCCACATGTGGCCCGATGACCTATTTAATCTGGCCCGCAGAGCATTCACAATAATTTCTCCAAAAGCCAAATTACGAGGGTTGTCATCTTGACTAGTTCACTTGACTAGAAAAAATTCAGACCTCCCCTTCACCTAGCATGCTATAACATGTCCTCTCAAGAATGCTGCTGCACTACAATTTCCCCATTGTGGGATAAATAAATGTATTCTATTTTATTCTATGGTGGGGCCAAATATCATTTGGAGCTTCATCATCCATCTCTAGTTGAACTAATTTACAGGCTCTTCAAAATATTTTCTCTATCAATAGTACATCAAGCACAATTTTTAGTTAACCTCGATCCTCATTTGGGGGTTTAGTTTCCCGCACCACCTGACCAGCCCGTTCATCAAGATCTAAAAACCAATGTGGCCCTTCAGGCAAAATAATTGCCCACCTCTGTTCTATGTTTTTCTTCCTCAATTCATACCATCTCATTCTCCTCTGAGTTCTTGCGTCTGTAGTCCAGGTATCGTCTGTTCAGCTCGGAGAGGTCATGAAGGAACACCTGTCCCGTTCTCAGATCCGATAATCTCAGTTCCTGTTGACTTTTCTCCTTCTGCAGCAGGAATATCCGCCTCTCTGCTCTGGACGATCACCAAACAGAGTCCACAAAACGATGTTACACTTCAGACTGGTGAACAGTGAACACAGTGTTTTGTCTTTGGGTGTTTAATTTCAGTTTCTGATCAAAGAGAAGCTGTATTGCACTTGGATGCAATACAGCTGGTGGATATTAGAACGTAACATTGGTTTTCTGGTAACAAGTATAATTTACACAGGGAAAAAGGGAAATTTAGAAATACCATTACTATAAAAGAAATCATGTCATTTTAAAAGCAATCAATCAAAAAAACACGAAAAACAACGGTCAAAAATTTTGGAATGCCCAAATTTTTCCATTTTCAGTTTAATGTCTCATTGCACTTTGAAATTAAAGCATAGAAGAAATAAGCAGTTGTAGATTTTCTGGGATAGCTTGGACTTATGTTTTGGGTCTTTATCTTGCTGCAAGATAAACCCTTGACCAACTAGGAGCCTACCAGATGGTACTGCAGAATGCCGTGGTAGCTGTGTTGCTTTAGGGTGCCCCTCACTCTATACAAGTGACCAACCCTGGACCCATCAAAACAGCCCCAGACCATCACACTTCCTCCTTCATATTTGACAGTTGATGTCACACACCATAGAAAAAGATTTCAAATTCTGATTCATCAGTTCATAATACCTTCTTCCAGTCTTCAGTAGTCCAGTGGCGGTGTTTTATGGCCCAGGCTAGCCTCTTTGTCTTATTCTGACATCGTAGCAACGACTTTCTTGCCACAACTCGTCCTGTTAAACCTGCAGCTGGAAGTCTTCTCTTCACAGGTGAAAAGGAGACTCTCTGACTACGACCACCATTAAGCTGTTCTTGAAGCTGTTGTTCTGTGAGCTTCCTATCACGCAATCTGTTAACTCTTAGGAACTGTTGTGGCTTTGGGTCTGTCAGACCTCTTCCTGTAAGAGTTTCCACCAAGTTCTCAGGGCCTTTTGATGGTGAACAAAGCTGTACTCACTGACATCTTGACTTTCTTTGTAATTTCTCTGTAAGAAAGATTTACATTTAAAGAGTTATGACGATCTCTCTCTCTCTCTTCCAATGTTAATTGCCTTTTTCTTGCCGTTTTTGTAACAACAGCAACACACTACTTGTACTTTCTGCAGTACAATACTGTTCAACTGATGCTCACGAGGGTATAGTACCACAATGTGCTCAAACCCTGCTTTTATGCAGACAGAGGCGGTTGTAAGCGATCAAGAAAAGTTGGAACACCTGGAAGTTGTTTTCGCCAGCTTTCAAGGCTTGGTTGACCTTCTATTTCATATTCCCTGAAAGGGGCCTTTTTGTATAATTCTGGAATATACATTATTGCTAGTTTTGGGTAACCGTAACCATTGTTTTTTTTAACCTCTGGCAGTTCAGCAATTACCATTGTATTCTACCATTTTAAGCTATTTATCGGACTGGAACAATTCCAACTGCAGTAAATAACTGGAAAATGTGGCTGTCATATATATAGTTTATGTGACTCTTACCTCATTAGCTCATATTTCGTGTCCAAGAGTCTCTGAGTCGTTGTTTGTCCCAAAGATCTCACCTGTCAGACAAAGACAATGTAACTGCACAACAGCTCTGATCACCATCACATTAACAGGTCTTCTTTCAATTCGATTAGCAGCAGAGGTATATTTCTAATATGGCTTCTAAACAATAACATTTCCTGACTTTAATAAAAAAACGACACTTTTGCTCTAGTCGTACTTTTAGCTTGTTCAACAAGAGTTTCATTTTGTATATATCCTCAGCGGCTGTATCATGTCGATGTCAGGAAACACCAGTTAAGGTCTAACAGCTCTGTTCATACTTGTTGCTTTTATGCTAGGACCTACTCAGCACACCCCCATCTCAGTATACTGAAAAAAAAACTCAGTATTGATGCTCTTCCAGGAGTCGATCCAACTATGTTAATATGGGTCTGTTAAGGCTCTGATTGGCCATTGGACTAATGTCACTGACATGTCGCGAGAGCGACAATTTTAACAAAACTCAAACCCGTTCTTTCAAAATGTTGACAAAAAACAAGTGTACGGTTCTGCTATAGGTCAGGTAAAACAGCAATAATGGTTACAGGCAGGCCAACACTGTGGTCCAAAAGCAGACATAGAGAAAGTCTACCAGGAGGTGATGGCCACAGAAGGTACTGGCAGACAGCACAATCAAGGACCGCAAAGACCAGAGCGAGTCCGATACAAAAAGTTGAGTGGTTGTGTTCAGAAGTGCACAGGGAGAGGCTGATGGCAGAAAAGAAGTAGCATCCTTTGGAATGGATGTGCTCCAGCCACCCTTTAAGGCCCAAATGAAGCTACTTCTCTTTCCTTTGGACACCAGATGCTTATGTTAAAAGCTGTTACCTTGGCATTGTTTTTTTTGAGGACCTTAAGCTCCTTTGAATAGCAAATCTAGAGAAAACACAATGGGATTAATTTAACACTGTTAAAAAGTTCAGTTTCTCGTGACAAAAATAATCAGTTTCAAAACAAAACCTGCATGTGGTGAAACATGCTATCGACAGTTAGTCTCTCATAAACATATTCCATTTTACTGAAGCCACATTAACTCTCTACATCAGTAAAGAAGCATTTGAACGTGTAGAGGCTCACCTTTTCCTCCAGCTGCTCCTTTACGATAGAGGAAAAAGAGCTAATTGACTGTTTGATGACTTTTGAGTCCACGGATTCCCTGAAATCAAGTCCAGCAGACAGCATCAGCACCGTTAAACACAGCTGATCACTAATTACTCGAACTTCATCCAGACGTCTGGAGACACGACGATGGCAAAGCTTTAGTGACTGGGTGGACATGTGGAAAAGGGCAAGGACACAAATCTGGGCCAAACCTTCACACATGCGTTTGCCACAAAGAGCAAGATCTCTTGAGCAGCTTGCTGAGGAATTCTAGCCATTTCTTTTTCAAACTTGCCTGTTTATTTTCACTACAGGTGTAAAATTGTGCTCCCCTGACAATTCTGGATCTTTGTTCTTTAGTGCTAACTGGCAGCTGCTGGTGTACCTGTAACTGTCAATGTAGTCAACGAACGCGTCCAGAACCAGTTCTAACTCCGGCCTTTGCTGAGTTCCTCGCCCTCCTCTCCACTGATGATCATTCAACATCCTTTTTGAAGAACTTCCTACAGCTGGAACAAACACGTCTGTCAATATGGTTCTTAATAAGGATGCTTCCAAAACAGTGGGCCGAAAATGGCCCAAAAGTGCATTTTCAGTTTTTAACTGAATTTTTGAGTTTTTAACGTTTTTTTTAATCACTGGAACAACCAACCAAAACAGGATACTGTTATGATGCCAGCAAAAAACCACACATGCTTGCTGGGAAACATCGGTTGCGAAATCGCCAAGAAGTTAGGTTCCTTTCAGCACTGGCGTTAACACAGCAACAAGTAGACTTTGTTATTTTATGCGTGATCCTATTTCATTTTACAATCTTTCAGCAGGCCAGTCAGTTATTGGCCTGTACATTATTTATGAGTGTAGTCAAGTTAATCATTTTAATTTTATTTTATATTGTGCATTGTTGGAATGTGAGCGGTAAATAAATATTTTCATGTTGTAACCAATGTATTCTCTGAAGCATGAATATTCATTTATGCAGTTGCAATGCCTTGATTTCAGTGAGGTTGGTTCACAGTCAGCCATAAACACAACAGTACTAACAACTGGCATAGTAGTTTCTTTCATCTTTATAATTATGTTATGTGTGGCAGGTGTTTCCTCGTGTTTCTAGTCTTTGTGCCAAACTGACCGCTTCATGCTGAGAAGAGCAGAGACAAAATGCTAAAACATTTCTTTGAAACAAAAGTAGTACATATGATTTTAAGAAGGTATGCAGCGACTTTTTGTATAGTTTTGCACTTGCCTGAAGCATTCTTTCGTGGTGAGGCCCTGTCAGTCAAAGACCCTGTGTTTAAAGTCGACATCCTGGCTTTCTTTGGCGATGACATCTGAAAAGAGCCTTAAATGAACAACAACTACGTGACAACGGCCTCATTTCTTTCAACGCCGTCTTTGTTTCCCACCTCACTCGGGTCATCGCTCGCCACTTCCTCTTCAGATGTGGACACGCGGTTTTGGGGATCATCACCGGTATCAGAATCCCCCTGGAGAAACCAGTGCAACATCATTACCATGGTAACGTCACGGCCTACAGTCTTGTCAAAACACTTGAGACACACCATTAAATATTCAAACATACCGGTGTCTAAGCCTGATTTGCTTCCTGGAAAATGAGTGACTATACTGAAGAAAGCAAATTAAACTTGCTTTCAGAATTATTTTAGACTTTTGAGGGATTTGTTGCACGTTCAGCTTGTTTCAGCAGCATCTTGGTAGGAGCTGGTCAAGTTCTGATCCAGCAGAGCATCTCCAACCACAAACTCTTCTCCTCCAGACTACCCAGTTGGCATCTCTGACCAACTTGTCCTCTGTTCAGGTGTCCAAATACCTCAGGTTGAGACTCATTTGTCCAGAGAATGTTTTTCCAGAAGCCCTGCCTGTTGCCTGCTCCCTCTGGCAAACATCAGCCTGGCCTCCATGTTCAGAGAGCCAAGGTTTCCTCCTTCTCACCTCCCTTTCAGACTCTGAAGGTTCTTTCACAACAACAGCTGCAAGAACCTGCTGCTGGCATCATTTTAGGGGGTCTGGAGACACCTCCCAGGCCTGGACATGGTGGCTGCTGGTTTGAATCTCCCAAACTAGTCTCTCTTGTGCAAGTGCTGATTTCCAGTTAGTCCTTCTACTTCACCAGATTTTTTTAAAACTACATTAAACCAAGTTTTTAGTTTTTATAAATAAATCGTTAGTTTTATTACCTGGGCCTTTCTGGAGTAATAATGATATTAGATGTCCGCATGTTACAACATCTGCACTTTCATAAACTCATTTCTTTGCCAACTGTAGACCTGCCCTTCATTTCATACCTGTGACTGAGGTTTCTTGGACTTTGCAGTTTCTGGTTCCTTCGCCCTCCATTTCTTCTGGGTTCTCAGCGACCTTGATGACAAAGAATCGGCAATGTCCTCAGCATCACATTATGACAACTTCATCAATGCAGTTTCTTGACAATCTGGTATGAAAGCAACTTGAACCAAATAACAGTGATGGCAGGGCAGAGCGTGACAATGACCTCGGTCCCCTCACCTCAGTCCAGACGTCTGTGGATAACCCGTCTTCTTTCTGCCTGAATTCATAGGCTGACTGGGGGAATTTGGCTGTTGCTGCTGGGCTTCTTGTAATGCAATGCTCGTTTCCAGCTCCTCCATCTCGACAGTAGCCATTCCTTTGTCCTTTTGATTCTTTCTTTGTTTTTTCTTATCCATTCTGTTGGGTAAATTCAGTGGTCAGATTTAAATCAGATTTAGGTCAGAAAATTCAGATTATCACCTACCCTGCCGCGCCTTTCCAACTCGTCGTTGCCTCTTCTATTTGCTTTCTCTTCACAGCACCTCCTTTACCACGGATTCTCCTGGCAGTGTCTTTATTGGGGCATTTATCCTCTAACACATTTAAATCCTCATCCAGAGCAGTGCTGTGCAAACGGTTTCCTGAAAAGAAATGAACAAAATGCTACCTGACAGATTCCAGAAAAGTAACACAAACCAGAGTTATAATTAAATCAAAAAATTAATCAACTGATGGGCAAACACTGATTGAACTTTACCTTCTTTTAACACTAGCACAGTATCAGTAACATCATTAAAATCAAGCAAAAAGAGTGAAACAAAAGAGTGACTCTGGGGCAGATTTTCTGAGGATTCACAAGAATATGGCATTTACTATTTAGTCATTAAAAAAATAAGACATCAGATATATTTAGTATTTCAATGACAGGTTATTGACCAAACATAATAAAATTTAAAAAATAAAATAAAAGGCTCATGAAATGGCCGAGAATGCCATTCAGACCAGCTACATCCAGGTCCTTGGTCCTGAGGAAGGGGAGACTGGGGGACAAATACCACTTCCATGTGGAGCCTGGATTCCATCTGTGTCCGAGAAGCCCGTAAAGAGTCTGGGAAAGATCTTTAAAACCACCCTGAGAGATAAGGCAGCAGTCCTTTAACCGGTTTAACTGAGAAGTTTGGGGTCACCAGAACCAGCAAGGCCGCACTATCAGGTGCTAAAGGCAGTAGCTGACACAATCTGCACCAGAATCCAGCAAACATCAGCCCTGGGCAAGGAAAACGGCAGGTGGATGTAAGGTCCCAAACGCACTTCTAGCCTCGGCTCACGAGTAGCAGCTCAATGTGGACCCCAGTTCCAAAACACATTGGCCCTCACGAACATACGGCAGAAAACTGCACGCACAACCATTTCCACGCAAGGATCAGCATTTATCAATTTGGATGTGAGCGTACGACACGACCAAATCTCACAGCAGGTCTGACATGGTTTACGCAAATCTGAAAGTCTGAAAATAATGATTAAACAGACCTCTAACCTGTCATTAAGCAGAATCAGCCACATATTCGGGACAGATTAAAAAGTAAACATATACAATTAAATAAAATTAATCTATGTAACGCCTGAAAAAAAAATCACTCGGGTTTTCCCTTGTTTTTCTGACTTAATTTCTTTCTTTTTGGTTGTTTTTGAATAGTTTTGTCCTTTTTATTGGAGTAGTTTTTTTTTCTGTTTTTCATGACTATCTAAAAACCCCACTGGCGAACCCTACGACAGAGCAGGAGCGCCTCAGGGCAGCAACACGCCCTTTGGTGTCCGGCTTGAGATCTGACCACTTTTTCTTGACCCAAACGTCCAGAAGCGAGTTAATAATAGTAAAAATAATATTTGGTGAGCCCCTTTTGGACCCTCAAGGTTGTGCTACATTACAAAACGAGCAACAAATTAAAATGAAATATTTTCAATAATAGTAGCAATGCATGCCATTGAAAAAAAGGTGCTCCACAGGGGACTGTGCTCTCACCATTCCTCTTCTCACTGTACACATCGGACTTCAGACACAACTCTGAACAGTGCCATCTCCAGAAGTTCTCCAATGACACTGCCATAGTTGGCTGCGGGTCAGAGGGGGATGAACAGGAATACAGAGGAGTCATTGCTGACTTTGTGGAATGGTGTGAGGAGAACCAACTTCGCTTTAACACCAGTAAAACAAAAGAGATGGTGATAGACTTCCACAAGACATCCACACACTGGTGAACATCCAGGGCTCGGACACTGAGATAGTGGACTCTTTCAAATACCCGGGTCTTCACCTCAACAAGAAACTGGACTGGTCTCACAACATCAACGCCCTGTACAAGAAGGGCCAGAGTCGCCTGCACCTGCTGAGGAGACTGAGGTCCTTTGGCGTGTGCAGGGCTCTTCTCAGGACCTTCTACCACACTCTGGTGGCCTCAGCAGTGTTTTATGCCATCGTGTGTTGGGGGGGAAGCAGCACAGACAGGGACAGATAGAGACTTAACAAGCTGGCTCTGTCCTGGACTGCAGCCTGGACTCCATCAAGGATGTGGAAGACAGAAGGATGCTGGCCAGGCTGACATCCATCAGGAGCAACTCCTCCCACCCCCTTCACCACACTGTGGAGGCCCTAGGCAGCTCCTTCAGCACTAGACTGAGGCATCCTCAGTGCAGGAAGGAGCGCTACCGCAGGTCGGTCCTCCCCACATCCATCAGACTTTAACACAGCATCCTATCACACAATCTTCCTCATGTGCAATAACTCTCTATGTGCAATACGGGTTTATAATTGATGTACAGCATGGTACTTGTATATATATGTTACTTGTGTATATAGGGTTTGCCATATTTCTTATTCCTATTCTTTATATTTTTCTCAAGTCTTTCTAATATGTATTTCTTAATGTATGCTGCTGCTGGAATACTGCAATTTTCCTATTGTGGAATAAATAAACATATTCTATTCTATTCTAAAATATTGGACTATGGATGCAGGACATATTAATTTATCATCATCATGAGGCTACTTATTAACTTATCATTTATTATACCCTCAGCCGGTGTCCGCTCATCCACGGCGATGCTGTTCACCACCACTGTAATTTTTCTCCAGACAGAGTTTTTCTGGTCTCCTTTAATACCAGTTTTCATCCTTCCAAAGAGCACGTCCTTGTTAATCTTCACTTCAGACGTGAGAGTATGAACTTTCATTTCTTTCCAAGGTTTCCCCACTCCATGTTTGACCTCAGTGAAGTCTCTGAATCATGAATATTTAAGGGCGTGACATGTTAACGATGATCTTTTCCAGCCGCCGCATTTATCAAGACGCTCATTTGTACGCTGGGATTGGTCATATACGAACATTTGATAAATGACACGTTCGTCCTATCGTACGATGACTCCTGCGCTCAGATCTGTGCTCGTTTCTATGCAGGACTGATAAATGAGGGCCACTATGGGGACATCTCTTGGGCCAGATTTGGTCCTCCAGAAAAAGCTTCCAGGTGGTTGTTGGGGAGACATGACGTAGCACGCTTAGACCAATCAACCCCAGCTGAGTCGCCCAGGTAAGGATGTCTGATGATCTGAGTTCCAAAACACCATATCATCCTGGATTCATTACTGAGGATCTGTCAAAGTTACACCCTCTAGTATTTCAACTAACTGTTTAACAAGATTTTAAAGTTCTAATAATAAATAATACCAGTGTGAGGAGACACTCACCATCATGTAACTGTAGCCCTTCCAGGAAACTGGCTTTCCCCACGACAGAAAGGTTGGGAGAGTCCAAATCCTTTTGCATCTGAACACATCAATCCAGCTTTAAGACCAAAATGTAAACTTACTCTGTATTGATGACAATATGTGCGTTTAGGGTTAGGGTTATTATTATTATTTTTTTAAACTCAAATCACATCATACATACATAGCATTTCTTAATAAAAGCAAAATGTAAAACCGGTTAAAGATTTTTTTTTTTTTTTTCACTCATAAATAATTTAACTAAACCTAGTGGTCGCTTGTTTGTGGATGTACTACGTCCTTAATAACAATAATAATCATCAATAGTCATAGTACATAATCAATGTACACTGCATAATACAAGTAAAAACTAGAGCAGAACAGGAACCAAAAACAACAGCACACAGTAAAGGTAAGCTGTGACTGCTACAGTGTTTAAGACATATAATAAAGAAAAGTAATGGCAAAGTTTTAGCTTAATCTCTTGGCTCATTTGGTTTTGTTTGTTTTTTTAAGAGATGAAAAAAAATCTTAAATTCATTAGAAACCCCAGCAAAGAACATAATAGCTAGCATTGGGAGAATAATATTAATCATAAATAAAACAAACCGTGCAACCAAAAAAGTTGGATAACGCAGGTACAGAAAATGGATGGATGGATAAAACAGACAAGGCCAAATGATCCCTGTAAAAATAACGCAACGAAGGAACGTTATTAAATTTTAGCTCCGTCTGGCCAAAAACATTTTATTACAGGGCATAAGTCCTGATGAGGAAATGTCATATTCCAAATAATTTCCAATCAAGTAGATCAGAGGTTGTCAGTAGAATAATTAGTTTGATTCTCTTTCACTGGGTTGTTTTTCAGAAGCAGCTGATTCTCGGGTTGTACCACACCAGAAACGCTTAGTGTAAAGAAAAATATGAGCTTATTAAAAACAGCCTGCACGAACAACATTAGGAAATCCAATGCCGATCAAAATTTTATGTATAAAATAAGCTGGTTTGGAGAAAAACAGAACTTCGCAACTACTTGCCTTTGAATCCACTGCCAGTGTAACTATCAAATCTGTCCGGGCTGCTAGAATTGTCAGGAGCCGCGCGCTTGGTGCTGACGTTGCACATGATCATTGGTCATATTGACGCAATGCCTTATAATCATGATTATGATTGGCTGGACGTTTACGCGGCTTTGATTAAAAACAGTCTCATTAAAGACTGCTTGAGAGGTTGGGCGGGTGTTTTTATTTTTAGTATGGCGAACGTAAGCATCGAGAAACTACGTGCGAGTATGGCCAATGCTTTTTTCGTAGTATGGCGAACGAAATTACGGACTTTTACAATAAAATTACATATAATTGCAGCAATACGGTTCCGTACATAAGTAAGTAAAAGTACAGTAGTCGGTTTGTTGTCATTCTCCGTGAATTAAGTTTGTTTTTTTTTTTGACCATCTTGATAAAAATGTAGTTTAGTTAAAAAAGAAAACAACATACAATAATAAACAAATACAATGCGAAACAAAAGCCTGAAGAAAAGAAAAAAAACGTAAAAATATGATTTATATATCCAAAATGAAATGGTAACATATTTAATTCCACCCCTTATCCATATACTTATTTATGAATATACATCTACATACATACACATATCCCTACTCATAAACCGAAAATAATTATCCCCCCCCATGTATGAAAAAAGGGCAAAAGGAAGATAAAACAATATTTGAATAAACGGTACCCTATGATTGTCACACACAAATAGGATTGCAAAAGCTTTTCGTTGTTGTATGTATACTCTGGATTTTGAAGTGAAAATGTCCCCTTCAAATACAACACCCCTCTCTTTCATTGAATAATTTTTGAATATTTCCAGGTAAAAAATAGTTTTGTTTTTTTTTTTTACTTAAGTAGATCTTTCTTTTTAACAGTGATTCCTGGTTATATTGTACTAATAGAATTGTTGCTACAAACCTGTGCACGTAAGTTAGATGCAGAATAACTAGTGAACAGCAGAGAATGTGGAGTGTTTTGTGATCGAGAACCTGCTTTGCTTTATTCAAGACTGCGATGCTTCTTGACACTTTAGTTTGGTAGCATGTTGCATGTTCCATCCATCCATTTTCTGTGCCTGCTTTATCCAACTTTAGGTAGCAGGGATGTTGCATGTTAGAACTGTGAATTATGGCAAAGTCACAGAGGCAGTAAAAGTCTGACACATGCATTAAAGGTGTGCACGAAAACAACAGACAGCCACTCCCGACCTACACACACACATGTACGGACACACCCACAGTTTTCTAAAGTGAGATTTAATCTTAGTGATTGCCAAACAAACCATCAAGTCTCCCGGCAACACATTAAAACCTTTATTCAGATGTACATGTACATGTTGAAACATCACAGCGGAATATGTTTAACTTGAAGATGCTCAAAAATGATCTTTATCTATTTATCTTGGGTGATTTATTTTTTAATCTTTAATTGGATTTAGCACAAATAATAATACAGTTTTAAGTGAAAATCAAAGCATTACAATCAGTAAAACCTGTGCCTGTTATAGACTTACCTACCAACCTTATAGGCTTCCTCCTGAAATTTTCAGGCAATAAATAATGTCATCACTGTGGGCTGAAGAAATCTGTAATGATCATACAACCGCTACAATCCCTGGGAAAAGTGGTCTGAACAAATTACTTACAGCCCATTGCTTCCATACTGACCATACATAGACAAAAAAGAAGGAAAAAAAATCTTTAAGGCAAAGCAAGATTTAATTCATTTCATGACATTAAATGAAGAATTTTTTTTTCCGCGCTGTCGATTCACAGCGAGAATTTTCCGGTTCGAACCCCCTGGGGGCCAAAATCCTTTCTGTACAGAACATATTCTTCTCTTCAGCTTCCTCCCATAGTCCACAGACATGTCATAAGTGACTTTTAATGAATGATTGCTTGTCTGTATTGTGGCCGTGCCATGAGCTGGCGACTGTACTCGTATGTACTTTGGCTCTCATTCGGTAATCAGATTGAAACAGATTTTACGATAATTTTTTAACTTTTATTATCACATCAATTTCCTGCTTTAAAAGTTAATAAGAGTAATCTGAGAGTAAAAGGCACTTTTTTTTTTGCCTAACTTTTACTTGCTCCATACATTCATTTGACATGGGTAGGATATGTAGGAAAAATCACTGTCTGCTTTTCAATGGAACACAGAACTTTTTAAATTCTGCCTGCGCATTGTACAGCCTTTCCATCTGGTGTGCCTGCTTGCTACCTACATTTACCTTCCTTCTACACTTAAATACCATGGTGAATAGTTAAAGCCGTTGATCAAATGTTAGTGGAATTTCTGTCATCTGAAAGATTCATTTTGAGAACACAGAAGATGATAGCAAGATGCAAAATATCTGGTATTATGAAAATAAATTATTCATGGTTCTCATGGTATGAAGACAAAAATCTCGCTACTGTCCAAATACCAAGGGAAAATGACTGCAATTAAATGTAAAAAAAAAAAAAAAAAGACATAGCGTTCAGAATGCTGGACTTGCTGTGCTGTGTTTCTCTTACTTACACACACACACACACACACACACACACACACACACACACACACACAGTTTAATCCATATGGTTCATGGTTCAACAGCAGTTTGCAGACACTGATTTGAGACAAGTATATAGTATAATCATGAAAGAATATGATAAAATCTGAGTTCCAGTTGGTCAGAATAATCTCTCTTGTCATTAGTTATATCAGTTTAGCAGATTGAGTGCCAAGAGGGTGATCCAAAGCGAGAAAGCCCTTTTGTCAAAAAAGTAGAATCAAGGAGAGAAAATGAAAATCTAAACCTATTCTATACATCCATATTTCCTGAAGGCAGCAAAATGAGTTGTTTGAGCCCAAGTGTCAGGAGGAAGTGACATCAGAGGTCTTCATAATGACACTTGCACGTACCTCGTGGGTGTGACTGGCCAAGTTTTTGTAGGCAGGTGTCCAAGTATCGGCATGATAGCTGATGAGGGGGCTCGGGTCCTGCATGCTTGTCACTTTGAAATGAGACTTTCCTGAGTTGATGAAGGTGGCCATGCCAGGAAGAGAACAGGCAGTAACCCTGACCAGAGATGTGCCGTGGTCCTGCCTCCAGACATCACTGACATCCTTGTCAAAAGGAAAACAAATCAAGTCAGAAAAAACATGCTGTAATCTGTTTACTGGTTGTTATACTTTAGGGAGGAATTAGTAGAACCATGTACATGATCTCTGACGGTAGCTGTATTGGTATAAACAAACAATTCAACATCACTTTGGTTGTTGACACTGTGTCCTTCTATGTGGGCGCTTTGTGCATCCATGTTGCATCTTTGTTGGTTTACACCAGTGACTTTGTATCCCTCACAGTGTACAAAGATGCACATTTGGATAATTGGAGAGTCTAAATGATTATAGTCATGAAGACATCATCGCCCGCCTGTGAAAGTGGTCAATGGCTGAAGAGTGGGGAAGTGAGGACTCGTTGCAGGACTATGGCCACTCGTTAAATTGTTTTTCTTAGCGTTATAAAACGCGTGTTTGAGATGCCAAATATAAGCGAAATGTAGCACATGCGCAGATTGCATAGTCTAGTTTGCCGTCTACATGCTCTCTGGAATCAATTCACAATTAAGCTATCTGGGGGTATTAATCTAACTTCATTTGAGTCCTCTTGGCCAATTTTAATCAAGCCAAGGGGTCCACATGCACCTTTTTTAATCAACTAAAGCAGAATTTCAATGATCTTGCATACATGTAAACACACTTGTTGACACTCAGACACTGAATAGCAAAACAGGTAAAAAGCTGTTTAACTGATGGAGTTAATAATTCAACAATCTCACCTTTTTTCTGGTTTCTATGTCGCTGTCTGTGTCACTATCTGAACAATAAAAATAAGAGGGGAAAAAAGTAGGTCAGATAAATAATAAAATCACTTAAATAAAAAACAGGCACCAAATTACATTTACACTGTAACACCTTAAAGAGATTAAACAGTTAAAATGTAAATCGATATTTGGATATAATGTACGAAGGGAAGTGCAAAGCACACCCCCAACAGGAAGCCCACCTTTGATCTGGAATTAAAACTTGTTAATGGTCATTTTTGAAGGAAGATCCTTTAGCTGATAGCAATCACATACCAGTGTGCACAAGAAATGACCCACATAAAGTGCAAATTAATTTTCTGAAGTCACGAAATATCAATTTAAACAGAAAAAACACATTTAAGGGGGGGTCATATGTCTCACCGCAATGTGAAGAAATAGGTGAGATCTGGAGTGGGTATGAATGGGAGGAGCTCACAACCTGGTCCTCATTCTCAGTGGTCACTTCAATGGTCTGGCAGACAAATGGCAGCTGATCACTGGTGATCACATGGTCATGCACCGGGCTGTGAGTAGCTGTAAAGGAAAATACAATATCATGTCTGATCGCAATGAATTAAATAATTAATTTTGATAGGATAAGGATTACATTATTATTTGTGAAGAACAAAGTAACCCTCCTTCAATGCAACTTCTCTTCCATCACATAAATGTACATGAAACTGCCAGAGTGTGTCTTGTTTTTCTTTTAGTCTTGCTGATTTTGGATACGGTCCATGAAGATCTAAAGGTGGAGCGTTTCAAACCTCCACATGAGGACATCTGAAGATGCACCTGGGCCCGTGGACTTCTGTTCCATCACCAGCATCTATGGCATCGATTGCAGCTCCGTCCGTCCCAGGGAGAGACATTCTTTGTCTGTAGCTCTCCCTCAGGTGTTTTATTTTTCCCAGATAGGGACGCAGTTCTTAGGACTAAGGAAGCAGCTTGCCAGAACTATACACAGTGTTTGCCTGGATTCTGTTCCTTTTCTGTTCTTTCTTCTCCAGAATTTTTGGGATTTCCAAATGCAAAATTTTCTTTCACCTATCAGGAGGACCAGTGGGCAACAGTCCAGGTCTTCATCTCCTTGGCTCAGATAAGACACCTCTGACACTGTCTCTAAGGTTCAGACTTGACTTGACTGCAACATCTGGAGCTCAAACATCAGCCTCACCAAATGAACTTTGTTTTTGTTATGCAAGAACATATTTCATTTTAAAATCTTTGAACAGACCAGTCAGTTATTTGGTCTGTACAGTATTCATGAGTGGGATGAACTTAAACATTATATTTTGAAATTTATTTTATATTGTGTATTGTTGGAATGTCAGCAGCGCTATACAAATATTCATAATTTTGTAATTAATTTATTTTTTCCAGCATGAATATTCATTTATGCACTTGCAATGCCTTGATTTTAGTGAGGTTGGTCACAGCCATAAATGTAACGGCGCTAATAACTGCTTTGGGTATCTGGTTTTCGGCCTTGGTTTCCTCATTTTCAGTTTTCAGTTTCAGCCAGGAATTTTTATTCTACGGTGTATCTGAGCCAAACTGGGAGATCTTTCAATGGCTCAGATATCTACTGGTGTCTCTGTATAAACTTATTGTTGTTTCAGGAAATTTCTTTTTTACATGTTTGTCTTTGCATGTTTAAATCTACATGTCATATTAATCATCAGTGCATTAATAAAGAATACTGGCAGTATACCTGAAGTGCTCCCAGTTGCTGATTCCCGTTTGCTTACTGCCTCATCTGTAATATTTGGTTCACCGTCATTATCGATGTTAGTCCTGTCAGGAGTGGCTGCCTGATGCAGACGGGGGAGGGGGAGAGAGAGAGAGACCATATACTTGATAATAGCATATCAAAATACTCAAAACGCATATAAAAAACACACAAGCCCAATATGAATGTTATAAAACGTGCATTTCGGTATCGTAAATAACTGCACGTCATTGAAGAGCATAGTTAAAAAAAAATGTATGTCCATACACTCGCCCACAACAAAACACGTAAATCCGTTAAAATAAACAGCTTATTGATAAATTTGTCAATGTAGTTTTATTTCGGATCCTAAATGTATCTATTTAAACCGTTTTTGGGTTTCCTTTATAAGGTAGCTTTTGAGAAAAAGTTTTTTCATGCTCCTGAAAAAAAATAATTTTGTTTTTCACCTGGCAGCTATATATATATATATATATATATATATATATAATATATATATATATATATATATATATATATATATATATATATATATATACACACACACACACACACCTTTACACACACACACACTGCATTATAATACCTCCTTGTTTCTTTTAGGCTTCCATCTATATATATATATATATATACACACACACACACACACACACAACACACACACACACACACACACGTATAAATACCTCCTTGTTTCTTTTAGGCTTCCCATCTTTGTCTGGCTTCTTCTTTCCTAAATAAGAACATAAAAGTCTATGACATATTAAAGTGAAAGAAAATGGAGTGGATGTTAGTTTAGTCCATATATGATAGTACTGCATATCAACAACAATTATTTGTAATCGTTACTTGACAAAATATTTGGTGTGGCCCACAAACCCCCAGTGAATTTCATAATTGGCCTCCTTGATAATGAAGTTGAAAAGCCTTGAATCATATTGATTATCTGTGGCAAGACTTCAAAATTGCTCTTAAGAGATGCTTTCCATCTGATCTGACTGAAGAGGAACAGGCTGAAAGAGGTACAGACTTTTCCCAAAAGACTTGACGCTGTAATTGAAGCAAATTGCAGTAAAGCATTGCCTGAGGGGGCTGACTGCCTACGCATGCCTCACTCGGTGTTTGGGTTGTTGACCCACAGCATGTGTACAAAAGATACATGCTGAAAAAATAAAATCAACCTTACTTAACCTGGTTTACAGTTAATGGGTTAGCAAAATTTCAGTTTCTGCTCACACCCTGGAGATCACTTCCAGGGTGTGAGCAAATGTGAAACAAGTGCACTTACCTCTCTTCAGGCTCCGCTCTAAGGATGACAGCATCTTGTAGACTCTGAATGCATTGCTTCCCTTTTTAATGCTTTTGTCCTTCACCTCCTCAATGTCCGGCAGACTGTTCATAGCACACCGGAAATTAGCTTTCCATGTCTTTGGGTCTGGCTGGTCCATACCAGGCTGGTATTTCCCTAATTACAGACAAACACAAACCCACTGTGGTGATTGACATACTAAAATGTTTTGAATTCTGAATTCTGTAATTAGAAATAAAATGCCTCGATATTAATGGGCTAAAATCAGTTCAAGTTCACTGCAGCATGGAGACAACCTACACTCAAAATAAAGCTAGAAATTCCTTTCACCTGTGTGTTAATTTGATGATAAAAAAACAGAACAATGTCACATGTGGTCAGTTTCATTCACATATACATACGCCATCATATAAAAAGTATAGTATGTCATATTTTAATGCTACAGTATATATCAGGGTTAATTAAAATGAACTAATTCAATCAAAATTACTGTTTAGATAGAAAAAAATCGTGAAAACATTGATTTAATAAATACAATACAGTCAGTCTCTATAACTCAGCCTGACTTGAAAGTCATTAATACTGATTGATAAACATCAAATGACTAAGCAGATTTAACGTGCAGTTAAGACATTCCACAGGTGCTGACCACAATGCCTGATAACTATGGGTGAGATTAGCAAGATACGGCAATGCATGATCATTTAGAATCTTCACATCAAATAGCAAAATATTAAAATCTACTCTGGAGTGCAGGACAGATTTTTTTGCCCCATTTAGTCCTGATTAAGTCATAGATGTTTATTTTGTTTTCTTCAAGTCACAGTTACAGAAGAGCTGAGATGATAACAGTGGAAGACCAGGTGCAAAGAAAATGAAAGTGTCTCACCAAAGATGAAACTGTCGCAAAAAGGAACGGCTGCACGGGATTACGGGTCGCTGCAGTTAAAGACGAGGACTTTGATTTCATGATGGAAACAGTGGACAGAGAGGTCACTGATCCAAAAATAAAAAAAGGGCAATCTCATAGACTAATATAATGAAGGTAAAGTACAAAAGTCCAGAAGGAGATTGGCTGCTGCCAAAGGATAATGATTAATGAGGACTACTTCTTTCCTGGCTCTACGTCTGTGATATTTTTGTGTTAAATAAGCCGAGACACAGTTTGTTGGCCATCGAACAAGAAGCCCACCCACACACGGCACAACCAACTTGTTGAGCCCTTTAAAATAAATAAATAAATAAATAAATAAATACATAAGAGAAATCTTTTTTTCTGTTAATTTTATGTGGTATTTTTTTATGTGCTCATTTGTCTTTGTTGCTTGTGTCGACTGTGTCGTGCATACGTTACAGCCTGTCATCCACATGACACAGAAGGAGAGAAGTGCGAAGAGAGTTCTTGATAAAGCAGGATCGGTGGGAAAGTGGTAAAGTCCTCTGTTGCAACATGAATGATCTTTGATGACTGTGGCCTGACTGAAGTAGATAACTGCCCCACGCGCTGCTCAAGCACAATCACCATGGTTGCACGACCCTTAAATTTAAAGACTTGTTCTGCTTGCAGATGACAGGAGGTGGAACAGCTTACTTCCCCCTGTGAGACCGATGTGACTACATCAATTACTGTCTTCTGCAAAGCGACACCATGTCCATTACCCCATTGTTCCCTGCCCTTTTTTGATCTTCTGAGCCACCTTGATGACTTTGAAGACAACACTACCTAATGCAATGTTGCTGCTCTTGAAAAGACAGTGTTAACAAAAATATCTTTTCAATATTTGGAGAACAGAGACAAGGGTCTGTCTCTTTGGCTGTATTGGAAATTTTGAAATAATGTGAACTAAAATTATTTTGTTTTAATACGCAAGCAATGCAGTGATTCAGAAGGAGAGCAGGCCTGATGGCTCTATGGCCGTTGCACTTTTCCTATGAAGTACTTCTGAAGTATGTTAGTTTAGCACCAAGTATTACTCTTCATTTTTTTTTTTGCTCTTTGTGAATGTGTATAACACATTCAAACCTTAATACAGTTTCATTCAGAGATTTTACATTTTAATCAACTAAATCTGCAATATAATTAAATCTAGGAAACTTGTCTAGACTTAGTTGAACTTTTCCGCCGCAGCTTAACCATTTTTTTGTTTTTGGACTTTATTTCTTCTTTCCCATCAAGGTCTGAATTTCCACCATCGTCTAGGACGTCGGGATCGGCTCCATTATAATGGAGTAGACGTGTTTTAGCGGAGCTCCCTGTTGGCACCTCCAACTTTTTTAAACTGTCACGCCTGAATATTTATCCTCGCTGTCCCATTGCCTGACTTTCGCTGCAACTTGTTTCAATTCATTTTACGCAACGCCAAGGAAACCCAAAAGACAACATCCCAGGTGCAAACTGTGAGTGTTGCAAACAACGTTTGTTCGTGAACTGAAGAATCAATGGAGGAGACGACTCTACTCGATTGAAGCATGCCTATCCACCCTCCAAAAAGAGCACTGCGCAGACGAACACGGCCTGAACTGGATATCATGGATGAGGGCCTCTCAGACTCCGATAGCCGCATTGCTGGGCTAGAGGACACACGAAAACAGCTGCCAGTGGCTAACAGGCTCCTTAACACTAATCACTTTTATAGACTTAACATCAGAAAAGTGTTTTTTAAAGAAAAAGAAGAAAATATTTACAACAGCCAGGGAGTGTGGCTTACAACTCCTTTTTTAAAATTGAGCACCAATGAGAAAAAAAGAGATAAACACAAAGGAGAACTGATAGTTTACAAGCACAGATCCCTGAGTGTTTGCAGCTGAGGTGCAGGTTTGCCCATATTTAGACACACTCAGCATGCTGTTTTGTAGTTTCAGTCACAACATGAAATGGAAAACAGGGGAATTTCCAATTCCTGTGGCAATTAGTTGACATTTTTGTAACAGTTTGCAGTTTAATCAAACTTCTATCGTTAAAACAACCAACCAGGCCTTGATCATAAAATGTAATTTGTAAATGTGCTTTTTAAAAGCTGTAAATTAAAAAAAAAAAAAAAAAAAAAAAAAAAGACTTTACGACTCTGTACCTGTATGTATGGCCCATCTCATAAAGAGAGGAGCATCTTTCTCCAAGTCCCAGCCATGACGAGCAGCGTGCATCCAGGGGATCTGGAAGATCCTCTTCTCCTAAGTACATAACAAAATTAGTGTAAATGTGATCAACACAGCAGCTGAGTCTGTGTAAAATAATGCTACAAAATGTCCGTGGCTTTTAACTACAAAAGGAAAAAAACTGACAATCATAATTAATTCTTTGTGTACAAACCACCTTGTTAACCCATTTAAGTCCAGGTATCTGACAGGAGTTGATCTGCTCCTCCAACCACGGACGCATCCTCATTCTTTCTGTTGGCATCTTGTCCTGTGAACAAACATCGTAACAGGACCAAGTCATGTGCTTTTTGTGTGTTTTCTGGTTGTTCTGCAATAGTTTAGCAATGACATGACAATGACATAAGACATTTGGCTGCATTTACCACACAAAATGATAGATTATCTAAAAAAAAATTACTGAATTTCCTTCCTGTCACTTGTCCATAGAGTACAAGTACAATTAAATTACATAACATCCCAGAAAAGATATAATAAATACCTGATATTCCAGTCCTTGTGTAGCACAGGTACAATTTTGTAACGTAAATGCATTCGGCAAAAGCAATACACAAAACCAAACAAACGATTGAAATGAAATTATCAAATTGTCAAAAAAAGATACAGATTAAATATCACTAGATTACCGTAATTTGTAGTTGCATGTTTGCAGTGAATACGTAGCATCAGCTCTGAAGTAGATCTCGAGTAGATTAACGCAAAATCTTAATCACAAACTTGTACGTCCTCATGATGTAATTTGAAGTTCAAAAAGTGCTTTTTCTATGACAACGGTAATATGTCGTCGCCAAAACACGACATCTTACCACATTTTACTGACGACACTAGCAACAGCTCACCTTTTGTTTTCCCGCTAAACACAAATACGAAAAGACCAAAAGTGAAAATAAGCCTAGAAGCAGCTCCCAAACGGTGCATCGCTTTCATTTAAGAGGAACGACGGAGACGTCAGGTCGCAGGGCAGCTCCGACCATATCAACATGCGGAAATCAGCGTTACCTTTTAGCCTTGAGTTCCACGTTACTGCCGAGAGTCCGACACTCAAAACTGCAGTCGAAGAGATAATCCCGATTTGCGTCTTTTTGGCGAATAAAAAAGTTTAGTTGCCCTTTGTCAGTTCAGAACGAAAGCAAAACAAGCAACGCAAACTGGAAAGCCCCCGGTTGCTCTCACTTTCGCCCCGACTCAAAGCACGGAAGTGTCACTGTACTGATCTACCCGCAGTGTAGAAGTCTCACTCGGCTGTTAGGTTTCGGCTGTGATGTTAGCCATATTACGAGTAACAACAACTGTAAGACAATTGCTTCATTTACTGCAGAATAAGAAAGACATTTTTGTTAATCTGGTGTATATGTCCAATGTACAAAATTTGTGTAAAAGGTGTGTATGAGATACCCCGAAACAAGTCTATGAAATTTAAGTAAATAATTTAAAATATATATTCTTATATTTATGCAATAATACAAGTTACAATTTTTGTTAAATAATAATAAAAGATAATAAAGATGCTAGAAGTAAAAAGTCAGTGTCTATATATACGTTAGGATGGATCGCTTCTTTCGGAATCATATACGATCTTTGTCATGATGTCATTTTCACTTCCTCTTTCCCTCCTCCCCCATACGTACTGTTTGCGCGTGAGTGTGTATGCGTGTCAACGATACACTTTACAGGAACATATAATTTGCATTATTTTCATTTATATTCCTGATCTTATTTCAAATGCATTTCTATCTTACTTAATCTTATGAATGACTCCATCCACTTTTGATTGGGGGGCGCTAACAACTTGTTTTATTTTATCGGTAAATCTTAACTTTTAAAATTGTCTTGGATTTGTCTTTATGTAAAAAATGGCCTGCTTGTTTTTAAGAAAAAAAATCTGATTTGCTGTACAGTGAAGACCGTAAACTGCAGTTGAGGACCGTAACTCAACTGACTCGCCGTCACTCGCGGCTCCGCCGTCAAAATCAGAGTGCACCCGTATTCTTAACTTTATGGTAAATGCAGTAAAACGGCGAACAGCAAGACTAGGGCAAGCAAGAGGGGTACAAACGTAACCAGTGTTGCCACAGTTACATGGAAAAAATAATCAATCTTCAGATTACTGATTACGCCTCTAAAAATTAGTTTAGTTACTTTACTGATTACTTGATTTTAAAAGTAACTAACTTAGAGTAAAAGTTAGAGTAAAAGATGTAAAAGACATCAACCAATTTCTAATCTACTATTAAATTGTATAATGATGGCACGAAACACTGCGGTCACGCCATCTGCGCTTCGAAAGAGCACGGTCACACTATCTACAGTTTGAAAATATGTTTTTTTTAAAACTAACATTATTTTTTTTTCCATTCCTTTTTCTTTACAGCCACTGTAGAAATTAATATGATTCGTAATCGGAGACTGGTTTTAACTATTTTTAGATTTTTTTTTTTTTTTTTTTTAATCTTTAGAACGATGTAGACAGACACTTGAACAGGCAGTATGGTATGGTGTGCCGCCAGTCAAGTCAAAGACTTTGTTCAGCTACGTGAGCTGGTTTTGCTGGAAGAGTTTAAAACATGTGTTCCAGAAAAAATAGTCATTTATTTAAATGAAAAAAAGTGGATTCATTGTCCAAGGCTGCGGTGTGTGCAGATGACTTTGCCTTAACACACCGTGTTGCGTTTTCACCGGCAAACCTATTTGTGGTTGTGTATCGCCCCCTGCTGGTATATGCAGAGTTCCTTTGTGAGTTCTCAAAATTGGTGCTCAGATCAAGTCATTATTGAGAGTGATATTAATATCCATGTAGATATTAAAATGACAGTTTTAGGAATGGATTTTTTATTTCTACCAACAGATTAACCAACTGACTCACAGTTTTACCATCGATCTGCTTTTGATTGTGTTGAAATTGAGCATTTGTTAGTGTTCCTACAAAACCCGCTCCTGTCAGATCATTGTTTGATTAAACTGGGATTTATAATCACTGTTGTTTTTTTCCTCATATAGAAAACACTGCCAATCACGCAGATATCTGTCAGTTAACGCTGTAGCTCAGTTAAAGGAAGTGATTTTTCTAACCCCTGGACCACCACATGTTGTAGAGAAGGCAGTAACTGTAATCGTACTTCTGCATCTTCAACTCTCTTGTCAGCCTCAGTGTGTATCGCCCTAAATCCTTTTGCCTCCCTGGGAAAGAAGATAGCAGATCAGAGGAGATTTGTCCCTTGGTATAATCTGCAGATTAGGATCCTAAAGCAGATACATGAAGGGAAATAGGATTCTTCCATAAAAGAAGGCTACCGTATAGCCTGAAGGGCCAGTCTGATAGCTTGTAGAAGGGCTCTCTGTAAAGCTAGAAGTGTCACTTGATCCAGATGTTTTAGCAAATTATAAGCCTATAATCTCAAAAACTGACTCAGTTACCCAACCATCTGCAGAGGAACTGCTTGTTTGAGATGTGTCAGTCAGGTTTTAGAGTCAATCACAGTACAGAAACAGTATTTGTTTAGTTACTGATGCTCTTCTCATTAGTCCCAGGCTCATATGCTTCCCTTGGGGAATATTACTGAACGGCATGGAAATGACTCTCATTGCTATTATGATGCTCAGCTGTAATTATGTGTGAAAGCAGATGGAATAGAGCCGTTAATGAAGCACCAGGTTCATCTTAAAGACATAAAAGCTTGAATGACCTCAAATTTCCTTCTAAATCAGATAAAAGTGAGGTCATAAATTCCTCTGGAACAGATTATTTGATCATATTATTTCTCTAGATTGCACTTTTTTAGCCTGTAGTTTAAATGTGAGGAATCTTGAAAATGACCTGTTAGACACATCCTCTATATAGCATGTACAGAGGTCTCAAAGGGCAGCTGTTTTCATTGGGAATATTGAGAGTAATGATTTCAGATGATGCCCCTCATCCACATATTTTTCTACTTCTGGACTGGACAGGTGTAAATCATTGTTATCAGGAACCTTCAGCTGATCCAAAATGCTGCAGGAAGAGTTGGTGGACTGGTTTCCAGAATCTTTAAAGCTGAATGGGTGACTGAGCCTCTATCTTTAGCTTATTGCAGCATAGTGGTTAGCACTACTGCCTCACAACAGGAAGGTTATGAGTTCGGTCCCCAGCTACACCAGGCTTCTGTGTTGAGTTACTACCCTTGTGTCTCTGTGGGTTCCCCCTGATTGCCTTTTTTCCTCCATCATCCAAAAGCATACCCATTTACTAACTACTTTTAAGATTAAGCTGAAAACCTTTCCCTTTGAGAAAGCTTACCTTCGAGGAAGTGTCTGATAACTTGTGTGCTAGGTTGGACAAGAAGAATTAAAATTAAAACAATGGAACAGACACAGAAAAGGCAGACATTAAGTAGGTTGTGTGATTAAGATAATGATGTAAAGGTGCCGGTAGATGCTGGAGGTGTGATAGGAAAAGAGAAAGAGTTTCAACTACAGTCTTCAGTAATGTTGCGGCTCCCGAAGCTGTTTCACAAGTGTATATTTGAATGTGAAAGACTGGTTTTTACTAATCAGCATGTGGGACCCTGGATTAGTCTCTGCCACATGTGGCTGAAGGGGAATGCAAGCTTGTAAAATACAATGATAAGATAAAGAAAGAACATGTACTCAGAGTGTTTCTGCAGGAAAAAGAACAAAAAAGAAAACTGCAATATGAAATCAGCGACAGAACAGTGAGAACACAAGCATCAGGTCAAATGACAGACATCCAACATGGTGAAAAGAATTTAAGTATTTTATTTACTATCAGTTAAATTATTGCAAACTATAATTATTGAAAGATTAAGGTTTAAAGAAATCTTCTGAACCCAAAGGACACACAGACTTTATATTGCTACTGAATATGACAACTATGAACTTTCTTACATCAAAAACTTGTAAATAAGTAAATTACAGTAGCTTTGTGGAAATAAAAACATGTTTAATGTGAACTTAAAAACAGCACAAACTCTTAAATCAATAGAAAATGACTCTTTTAGGACTTGTTCAGAGGTCATTTGGGAAGATAACTGTCATTCTTACTGTCTTATGTTAATAAAAATGTGCACCAATTTAGGCAACTAACAAGTATTTAACTAAAAACCTAGACAAAACACTTGCAAATATTCTAGAAGAATTAAAGGTTGCATTAGCGATTTGAAGCACAAACGTTGTTCTTTCCTCACTACCTCTAGCAGCTTGTCTCATCGACACTCCGAAAAAAGCTCAGAAACAACATTTAGGACACGTCGCTCACACAGCCTTTAAACTCTTCAGGAACTCTTAAGAAAACAATGAATAATATCGGGAACATCTCCTGTTTCCCTTTTCTAAACTGTAATTATGACTTCTGAACGATGACAGAAAACAAATCAACCAGAAGAAGATGGATTTTTATCCTCCTCACACTAGCTATGAAAAATGAGTGCTTGCTTATAAATTCTATTCTTCTATGAATGTCTTTATCTAGATGTGTGGTCAT
The DNA here is from genome assembly GCA_015343265.1 of Pao palembangensis. Lineage (NCBI taxonomy): Eukaryota > Metazoa > Chordata > Actinopteri > Tetraodontiformes > Tetraodontidae > Pao > Pao palembangensis. Next base: position 24,289,523 of record CM027082.1, on the reverse strand, counting down.
GCAAATAAAAAAAGTCCGTTATGTACTTTAATTTGATAGTTTGGATAGTACAGTCTTGGCTAGTTCACTGTTTTTGCTCGTGGTTTATCAGTAGTAAAATGATGGCTTACTACTTAAAGGTTAGCAACATCTTTAAGCATCACTTCTTGTCTTGATAATCGTTCTTGGTAAACAGGAAATCGTATCTGTGTTGTCTGTGGAAGAGCAATCTAGAAGCTGACGGCTGATCCAGCATCAAAGGAGCCTTCCTTCTACCAGATGTCAGACCGTAGCTCTCTGTTAGACAGTTGTGTGCTGCTCAGGTGGCGCTCCAGCTTCTTCCCACGTGTACTGGTCTGAGACACCTGGGAGAAAAACAACACAATGTGACACTACTACGAAGTAAATAAATAATTTGCATTCTACCATTAAATAATTCATTCTGCAAAGGACTCAGTCAGGAAAAGAAATTTAACATTAACACAGAATTTCTGTGTTATTTATGGGCTATTAAAGCACCTTCCTGATGTCCTTCCTGTGTCAGCCTTCTACATATCAGCAGTGAGCTAAAGCAGCACACAAGATGCAGCTTTTCCCTCTCGACTTGTGCTCTTGAACATTTTGCCATGGTGCAGGCGTTGCGTAGTTTTCTCTGTCTTTCGCACACATTTGTGTACACACGCACTGAAAACCAACACTAGAAACCTGGTCTTCACACTCACTGCAAGCTCATCTTGCTCTCTCACTTATTCATTCATCCTGTCACAAACGTGGAGCACCATGATCATTTTTGTCTTAATTTCTTGTTTTTTTCATTTGAAAATATTACTGTATTTTAAGTGACCAAATAAAAAAAAATAATATAAACAATTGGAAGGCATTAAAAAAAAAAAATCACATTTGATGGAAATTCATATCATATCAAAGTGTGTCACATGTTGGTTGGAGTGTAGGACACTTTAGAATGTACTACAAGCCTGTGAAGGACATGAGTGCTTATTTTTTAATATTAGGGGATGTTTCTTTGTCAGTTATTTTTTGTTTTGTTTGAAACAGACCTTTTTTATTCCAAATTTAACTGTTCTGAGGAGGAAAGAGGGCTAGAATAGCCTAGCCTAGCCTAGCAGATGACAAAAGCGTAACGGTTTCTGTCGTCCCACCTCTCCATTCAGCAGTGTCATGGGGATATTGCAATAATTGTGGCATCTTCCAGGGCCCAGAGTGGAGAAATGCATGTCGGAAGAAGATGGAAGCAGTGGCAAGAGGATGGAAGACTGTGGTTGAAGTTGGAAATCATAGCTGTGACAGAAATGCCTCATCTGTGCTGCTGCAGATACATGGCTGTCTCCTACTGGTACTAGCTGGTTGTAGTCAGGGATCTCTGTGGTCAAAGCAACCTGTTGTCACAATAAGAAACATTTATTACATCAAAGTATCCTTTAAAAACTGGTAGTTTTGGTTGACTTAACAGTTTGAAATTTTGAAGCAAAAGGACAGGTGTGAAAAGAGATGCAGCTGCAGCTGGGTCAGACCTAAAAACACAAAAAAGCCTAAATAACTTAGCTTTGCCTCCCTGGAAGGATCAGGACCAGGTTGCTAGAATAAAGAGTTTGTCTGTAACAGCTGAACTAAAAGAGGATCAACACACCTGAAAGTAAAACACTGAGTTCTGAGTCCTCATATTCCCGTATGACATCATCAGTCACCTCTAAAGTGTGGTTCCAAGTTTCAACCTGCCGAGTACGCAACCACTTTTCTCAGAAGTTTACTTGCTCCATCCATTTTGTCAAGTATGCATCAAAGGGGACTTGTGTTGACATTTGACAGCAAAATATCCCACAATGCATTTCACCACAGCCAGTGACAGCAGCAATGGCAAAAAGTTTGTACTTCATTGGACGAACGCTCCAGAAGTCCAGAGTCCTGTACCTGCATACTGAGTACTGAGAAACGGCCTTGGGAAATTTTATGATTGTGTCCCTCGGTGCACTCTGCAGAAGAAGCAGTATAGACATCCTGCTCAATTCCAAATTGCCAGCTTGAACTCAGGTCAGTTTTTTTTGAGAGCTGATCTCCAGCAGGGGTCTATTAGTTTCAAAAACAATGACCTTCCGCTAACACATGAGTGGTGTGCAGCTAACTAAGAATATGCTGGAGTGAAGATCAGGAACCCCAAGTCCAAGGCCATGTTCTGAGGCACTCTGTCTAAGTGCACTCAGAATTCAAAGAAAAGATGCTGCCTGAAGGGGAGGAGATCAGTTATCTAGGTCTTGTTCATTTGTGATAGGAGCCTGGAATGCCGTATTGGTGGACAAATACGAGCATGTTCTTCAGTCAAGCAGATGATGTAGTCTGTTTTGGTAAAGAGGGTGAAAAGCTACAAGGCAAAGCTTTTAACTTACGCGTCATCACCCGTAGTTACAGGCTATTAAGGTAATAACCGAAAGTGATTACATTACAAATGAAAGCAGCTGAAAGGAATTTCCTATGAAGGGTATTCATAAAATAAAAGCAGAGGTGGTTCAAAAATGGAAGTCTTATGGGCAAGTCCATGGGAAGATCCTGAAGCAGACTCTGGGAGGGGTCGTCATTTTTCCTGAAATTCCTAGATGTTCTCTAGAAGTCGGTCTGGGCTTTTCTACCAAATTTGCTGCCCCAGGACCAGGACAACTACATTTGACCAGGACAACTACATTTGGTAGAGTTTAAAATATATATGCCAATGTACACTCATATATGTTTTTCTATAGGCACCTGCAATGGCAATAAAGAATGTAGTAAATCACCGAGGCATTCCATGTCAAAAATGTTAACCTGGATATTTCTTTTTAAATGGGTTTCTGCAAGTTAAAGATAGAAACATTTTACATCGCTGAGAATTTTGGTCCTACCAGCATTATCAAAAACAAATGTGATCGGTTTACCTGATCTCTGGAAGGCATCTCAATTTGTTTAGCAGGCATCTCATACACCATCTGTTTCCAAAATTTAGAAGTCAGCTTGTTGCTCGTCGGACCCTTCCACTTAATAACAGATAGCACCTGAAGAGAAATGCAATTGTTTATAGTTGAAGTCTCACGTAACCCAATTACTCCAAAGACTCTGCTTCATACCTTAATAGTTTGTTTAAGCAATTCCACTTCTTGGTAATTGATGACATTCTTCAGGTTTAGACACTCTATCATGATCACCTAAAGACAGAAACACAGCTACAGGACAGCTTTTTGTAAAAGAAATAACACCTCAACGCTGTCAAGCATGCAGTACTTAGAGATTATAGTCCTGATTTGCTTGCATAAACTTTTAATTTTTTTTTTCCCAGTTTGTCGCCTCCTCCTCACCTTGATCTCTCCGGTAACCAGCATGGTATGGAGCCGAGTCTCAATCAGGAAGATACTCCAACCTCTTTTTGCAACAAAGTCCGGAGTCAAAACGAGGATGAGACGTCTGCTTTGATCCACACTACGAGCCAAATCGTCAACGTAAGCTTGGAGAAATATAAAGGAAGAAAGACATAAAGGCAGAACATTTCAAAAAGAGTTACCAAAATGACATAATGGCCTTCCGTTAAGAGGTCAAAAATTATTATGGTTGTATTGTATGTAAGTATTTCTATGGCAACATTTGAGCAAGGTGGGATGGAGGAACTGCTGTGGTCATGATCAAATATTATTCTGCAAAAATTTGACCTCTGACAAATTAAAAACTTAATCCATCTTCCATGTGTGATGCACTATGTATCGTCTTAACTTTGGATCAATGTTTTTCAGAGTCAAAATCACATTCAGTTATAAAGCATGTTTAAAAACAGTCATTGCTGTACCATTCAAAAATATTTTCATAATTACAATGAAAAGAATAGAGGGAGAATACAAAAGTTCACCAACACTCATGATGTATGGCTCATCTGCTCTTCTAAGAACATTTGTCCATTATCTATTGCATTAACCTTACAGGGTTGTGGGAACAGGGCTGGAGACATCTTCCCAGAAGAATTACAGCTATTTTCTTCAACCCCCTTAGAGAGGAAGGACAATTTAGAAATAGTCCTGATCAGTGGGTTTGAGGTCAGTCCTCTTTAGGGGTAGCTGCCCTACAGAAGGTTTCAAAGCTGTTGACAAGATTTGCACTGAAAGTAGATTTTGCAGCTTTAACAACTTCTTGATACAATAAACTGTCTCACTGTCCCAATAAAATGTAGAATTCCTGTGGAGACACAGGCTGTATCCTCTTCCGCTGTCTCTCAGCATGTCTACGGAAGTATCTCAGGGCATAGATAAAGTTTTTGATTGTATAGACTTTAGAACTGTAGCTTTGTAAAGAGGTGATGGGATCCAGAATGGCAATACAGGTGTCGTAAAAAATGTATAATTCACAGATTAGGACCTTCAAGCCGAAAGCATGAAAGTTGGAAAATGGTATTCTTTAAAGACAGAAGGCTATTATCTAGCCTGGAAGGACGGTCTGATATACTACCAATACGCATCCTCAAGGATAAACCTGCCAGTTAACAACTACAGGTCTCTCGTAAGTATTGTAGACAGACTGACTTGTGCTTTACTAGATATTCCCACAAATTATCGACACCTTCTTTGGGCACAATAGTTGTTTTTTGTGTCTCTATAGAGAAAAACACTGGCATACAGAGACAAGATAGCAGTTAGTAAAAATTCTGACTTGACAATAATAACACATTTATTTCAAAAAGCACCTTTCAGAACACTCAAGGTCACCTTAGTAAAAAGACAGTCACAGAAAAAAGTACAGATAAAACTTCAATAAGGTGCAAGAGCAGAAGCCTTAGAACCAGGTCATGGACGAGGTTAGCAGTGCTGGAGGCTCACACAGATGGGAGCAGCTGAGGTATAGTGTGTCAATAGAAGGAGGCAGAATGATTTGAATGGCAGTCTGAACAGTTGAAACAAGTGAGTGGCAAGTAGCACAAGGCTGAGAGATGTAAACAAAGCCAGGGGTTGTAGCTTCAGTCAGTTTAGAATAGTCATTAGGTTGTTGCCATGTTTCTGTTACAGAAAGTCATGCTTGTGGTCAATGATGTAATCCCTGGCTAGTTGACTAATATACCCTGGGCCATTCTTTGGCTGTTTCTTCTCGGCCATCACTGAGATGGGGACTGGAAAGCCTACTTCTAACTTTAAAGAGGGACCTGAGTTCCTGTAAATCAGCTAGACAATCATGACATGTAAATAAAGTCAGTGAATTGAAATGAACTGAATGCGTTTACAGCTAAAGCAGTGACACAAGGTAAAACAATTTATCACAGACAGAGGAGAGTCAACAATTCAAATGAAAACTTGAACTCTCTTCATGCTTCTTTCACATAGGATCACATCATTGACTGACAGATCTGTGAGTTTGAATGAAATAACATTAACAGATTCAATTCCATACACAAGGTCTCTGTTTGGTCTAAAACCAAACAAACAAATCAGGAAGAACCACTTAAAAATTAATTTTAAAAAAATTCAACAACGTGCGACGTAATAGAAAATGTAGATTTTTTTCAAAACAAACTCAACACAAATTAAATCACTGTTAAACTCTGATGGGTATATTAACACTGACTCATTTGTAAAACTGATTGCGCTATTAGATTAAATGAGGTACAAGTCATGGCACATCCATCTCAATAGATGAACTCTATGAAGCCCTGCAAAGTACTCCTACTGTTAAATTAACTCTTTACACATAATAGGAGCACTGGTACATGCTTTTTCAGTTCAGTGCATCATAGAAACAAAGAATATGATCTCTGAACAGTAAAGAAGAACTTCTTTCATCTTCCTGACTCACAAAGGATCTTTTTATAAACCGTCATTAGGCGCGTTTCCACTGCAGGAACTTTAGGGTCATTTTATAGGGCCATTGGTATCCACTGCAGGAACCTCCCCTGAAGGGCCATTTACAGGAACATTTAGGGGGCCTAAAGGAGTCCCTTGCTCCAGGGTAAGTACTTAGATCGACCCCAAAAAATTCCTGGGTGGGATTTGAGGTTTACTCGGCACTGATTGGCTATACCTTTGATGTGGACCCTGGCAGAAGCGGAGCATTAGCCAAGCTGACACATCTTCTCCTCTGCTTCATAGCATCTCTCCCACTCATGTTCCTAAACACACAAACCAGAAATGTAGCAACCACCTCAGCTGCTTCCTCACCGTTGCTTTTTGCTTTTTTCCGGCATGTCATGGTCGAAAGAGTCACACAACAATTACATGGCGATTAAAACTCGTGACGTCACCAAAGGTTCTTACCCCACAGTGGAAACACAGCATCGAGAGGGCCAAGCGAGAGCAAAGGTTCCTGTAAAGTTCCTGCTGCCAGTTTCTACCAGTGGAAACACGCCTACACTGTCTTTCCAGACAATTAACTATTCTTTTACTTTGGTAGAATTCCACTTCCTTTTCAATCTTTGTGCTTTCTTTTTGTAAGTTCTAATGGAGATATACCAAAGAGTGAACCTCTGCTGCATCTACAACAAAAGAGTCAGTGTTTCAGTCTAATGCTGTCTGACCACAGGGTGGTCCAGGGCTCATTCCAGCATTTCTGAGGGAACAGGTAACGTGTTTTTAACTTCAGTTCCATCAGGGTGTGGCTGTGACAACGTTTGAGAATGTGTTGAACAGCAACAAATGTTATAAGCAATCCATGGCATTTGCGATCTCCAGACGTAGGTTGATTGATACTTACTACTACTGGGTATCAAATCCCTGTCTGGTATAAACAGCTTGTATCCGTAATGTTTCTCTAAAACATCCGGCAGGATCTCCAAAGCCAAGGTTTCCTCACTGTTGTTCATTCTGATGGTGAGTGAAAATACAAAATAAAAGTTAATATTCAAGTTATAAATGTATAAATATAATGTGATTTTGCTCATGTCACTGTGTTAAACCATCCATTCATCCACCCATCCATCCAGTTCTTGTTCTACAGATGTAACGGGCAGGACTACTGCTGTCAGAGGACACTGCAATCGTTTTAGTGTTGTACAACAGTCATAGCTGCTGCCACGCTTCTGAAACTACGAAGATAATGTAGGCCGATATTACCACCAAAGTTCAAGAAACTATGGGACCACATGGAAGATTTTGGATTTATGATAAATATGGAAAAAGAAGATGAAGAAAGACTATTCTGTGTGTTGAGTCTCAAAACTCTCGGGGCAGTCTTTCAAAAACCAAACACACTGATGAGACACTCACATTCTAGTCATGTCAGTAAGTCTCAACTTTTCCAAAGTGACATTTCACAGGACCTGGAAGACCAGTTAAAAAACTGAACGACATCTGTTTCACATTGCTGGTGGATGATGGTCGCAATAGCAACAGACTGGGAATTGCTTAAATTTGCTATTTCACACCGGACTTGTTCAATGAGATTTACTTTTTTGCTGCTGACGAACTCTTCAATAATCTTACATTAAAAGTAACTGGAAGGTTATAGTTATAATAAAATAACTTTTATTTTTATGTGTAAAAGTATTGTCTAAGAAACCCAACACAGTTAATTTTGTTCCGTTTTGTTTGTATTGCAGTAGTAAACATTTGATTTTAACATACAAAACAATTTATTTAGTAAAAACAATTATATACTGTATATATGTTTCTTCCAATAAACCGTATATTTTTTTTCTCCAAAGGATGGCCCAACAAAAAACTTTGAGAAACACTGTTCTAGGGTTTAGTAGAAATATTATTTTTAATATACAGTTAAAATGCACGGTTTAGTATCTATAGCAGAATATAAAATTCTAGAAATATCAATGACACTATTGATAATTACAGCAGATGTTATCTATCAAACAATGTAATTTAGTGTATATGGAAGCAAGTTTTCAGACAGTATTTAATGTTTGTTTAGTCAGAGATAACTGACCTGCACAAAGAGTTGAAGTCCACTTTAGTGTAATACAGGTATGCATCATATTCCTTATTGTCTATGACAGAGTGGAAAAAGGACATACAATTTACACAAGAAAGACACAAGATCAGTTCAGGCTATACAGCACTTGCTGGACTTTTTTTGGTTTTACGTAAACTGACACCTAAACGGATAGAAATGAGAGTAAACACATTTTCTTTGTCTTTGAACCATGAAATGACTTGTCAGTTATGCATTTCATGATTGTTATTATAATTTTTGTTGTTGTTAAAGTGACTCCTGGCTATTATTCAAGCAGCATTGAACGGATCCTGCACTTTATCCCCCTAAGCCTTCCTGTGCCCCTGTGCCCCTTGGCCATGCATCAGTATTACTCCTGGCCAGAAGTGAACATTCCATGTCACCACTAGGGGCGCTGTGAGAAAGGTGAAATATTAAGATATAGGTGCATTCATTCTTATCATGTACAGAAAATTTCAAGCCATTACAATAAACTATATATGATGACGACTGTTCAAAGAGATCTTGACTGTCTCTGTCTTCTTCTGTAATCTTTCTTTCTTCATTGTTGTTCTTTGTTATTTCTTGTTTCTTCCTTTCATTGTTTTATTGTCATTGATTTTCATTGTGTCCCTAACCTATTGGGATGGTTCTTTTAATGCATTTAGACTGTTCACAGAGAATAATTAATAATAGTCACACCTGTTTAGCTATTAAAAAGTGTCTGACAGTTTAAGATGCCCACGTTGTGAAGCTGATGTATGTCTGATTCTCAGTGCGATCAGACGTAATCCCTAAAAGGAGATCAAATTGGAAAAGGCAAAAATTGACCATTCTAACCGAAATGGCTGACTTCCTCTTGGTTTAAGAACATTGTTATCGTGACTTTCTTAGATTGTAGATCTTGGTTGGGTGCAAATGCGTAGCAATTTTTGTCTACCTACATCTCTGTCATAAAACTTCTAAGAAGCACTGTTAATCCCCTTTTCTACGTTCATTTCCAAACTTTTTAAAGTACCAAACTAAGGAGTCTGCAAATTTTCATGAATTTTCCGTGCATGGGCAAGGGTTGAAAAATGTGTTCATTTGGGGAGCAGAATAGATCTAAACAACATTACAATTACAACAGGGTGCTCCCCTGCTGGACCTTGTCCATTACTCAGACGCTAATATTAATCCTTTTAAGACATTAAAAAAAACAAAAGCAATTATCTGAATTGTTTGGTTAATGAAATACTTTTGTATGTGCAAGTACTTAGTGAGTTTAATGTAGGTTATGAATTTCACATGTATTCATTTTTGATTTTTTAAGGCTCACCATCCTCTGTTTCATCACTCCCAAAGTGGCTCCTGTAGCAGAGTAGGATCTCCAGGTTGTAACACTTATAAATTGCTGTTAGGACTCCCAGCAACAACAAGATGACCCCCAGACCACCAGCCAACTCCAGACGATACATATCTGCATTTGGAGACACAGGACGTTTAATTACCTTTATTACGTAATTACTCTACTCTAGAGGAAAAGAGTTTGAGAAGTTAAATTTATGTTTCTTTTTCTTTTTTCCTACGTTAAAATAGGCTTCTTGACACCTTTTTATTACAGTCATTATACCTTCTGTAATAAATAATCAAATCACCTTCAGAATTAAATTGAAAAGGATTCTTACAAGAAAACAGAACCGAACAGGTTGTTGCAAGTGTACACATGCACTCACGTGTGTATACACGTGTATATGTATATACACGTGTATAACATCGCCTCACTTCAGATTGTACAAGCTCTTACAAACTGTGTGGTGGTGTGTGCACGTGTTTGTTGCTGTCTCTCGGTATAAAATTTTGACGACGACGATAGATGGCAGAAATAAGGTGAAATAACTTATCTTTTCAGCTTCCTCAGAGTAGCCTCACTTTGATTTGATGGCCTTTGCTTACTGAGCTTTCTGAGGTTATCACCTAAACTGGATTTCACTTCACTGTCATGCCTTGTCGAGCTTAATGAATTTTTTTGCCTTCTTAATGGGGCTAGGACCATTAGTTGGGTTGTGCCGAAGTCAGGTTGGAACACAGTTGACAGCCATATTTGATAACTGTTAGAATCCAGATTATAGCAAGAACCAATTAGCTAATCTAAAGATAAACGACAGTCCATTATTACTTTAAGAAATGAAGGTCAGTCCGTCCATAAAATTGCAAAAACACTGAATGTATCCCCAAGTGCAGGCTCAAAAATCATCTGTGCTTTGACCAAAGTGGCTCACATGAGGGCCACCCCAGGAAAGAAAGACCAAGAATCGCCTCTGCTGCTGAGGATGAGTTCATCTGAGTTGGCAGCCTCAGAAATCACACGTTAACAGCACCTCAGATTAAAGCCCTAATAAATTCCACACAGAGTTCTAGCAGACACGTCTCTACATCAGCTGTTTAAAGGAGACTGCGCTAATCAGGCAATTATGGTCAAGTAGCCGCTAAGAAACCGCTACTAAGGAAAAGCAACAAAAAGAAGAGATTCATTTGGGCACAGGGAACACAAGGCATGGACATTAGACCAGTGGAAATCTGTGCTTTGGTCTGACGAGTCCAACTTTGAGTTCATCATTTGAAAAACACAAACAGCTGAAGCGCTCTCTTCTGCGTTTCATTGGGAGGATGTGCTGGCTGAATTGCAAAAACAATGATTTTTGGTTCTCCCATCAGCCACTGTCTCTAGAGAGTCTAGGTACAGGCCAAACACAGAGCAGGCCTTCCGAACCTTTATCAGTCTGCTGATACAGTTTCACCCGATGTAGTAAAGCGCTCTCTCGGTCCTCTGTATTTCTCATCAGCACTGTTGATGCATCTGAAAATGAACGAATCAAAAGAAAACTTCACCAGAAGGTGGGAACAATAGTAGAACCAGAGTTCTGCGGTTATGAAGAGGAATAGTACCACTACAGTGTTGCCTGTGACCACCTCAGAATTGTGGCCATCCAATCTGACGTACATGAGCTGGCTAGTGAGGTAGACCGAGATCCTGTCTGTGGTATTAAGGTGCATTTACATCTGCTGCAGCGTGTCCCTCAGAAGGCCAGGCTTGGTGAAGTCAAGAGCATGACTCTCGCAATGCTTCCCTGCTTCTACAGGTGTGATGGAGACCGGTGAGTGAAGAAGATGACGGCGTCATCAACTCAAATGTGCACTGGCATGCAAACTCCACAGAAGCAGCCTCCCACACATCTTTATGGTGTGTGACATCACTGCCATAGACCTGCAGTCACTGGTTTGAAGAGACGTTGCTTAGCACACAACTCATTGGTTTCCCTGGTGGACTATGAACAGTTCCTTCTCTCTGGCTGCCGGGTGGGGCATGGAAGGGACTCTTCAGCTAAAAAAGAGGAAGGAGGTGGCCAAGTAGCTGGTGGTCTCCCTGAAGCCCTTCTCAGCCTCTTTCAATATCCTCTATTCCTTACAAAGCCCCCCAATGTCCCCCAATTTGACACTGAGCGTCACATCTGTTCTAAGAGCAAAGCCTAGAGTCTTTCTGCTGTTTACGTATCAGTTTCATGGGTAAAAAACAAAAAAATTAAGATATAAATATAAGAAATAGAAATGAACAGCACAGGAAATAGATTCATGTCCAAACGCAGGACAATATCTAGACCGATTGCTCTGCTATGTGATGTATTAATTACTGTAATTTCCCATGTATAAGACGCACCTAAATATATGTCACACCGGTAACTACGGGAGGTAACGATTAACTTTTTACATATATAAGCCGCACTCGACTATAAGCCGCAGATGTCTCCCTCAGTACCACAGACAGCGCTGAAGCAGAGATGAAGGGGAACCCCTTTTTCACATATTTTTCACATATATTACGGTACATAACTTTAACTGGCCCATCTAGTTTTCTCGAAGCCAAGTTACACAGAATTTTTTAAAAACTTTGAATTAAATGCCTACCAGTTAAATTCCACAAATACGTTCCGGTAGGCTACAGGGAATGTTTTGCAAATTGCAAACAGTCCCTGTAACAAGGGATGGCAACGATTAACAAATAAAGCCAAAAAAGTAAAAAAAAAAAAAAAAAAAATCCAGTCATTTAGCATTGCGAGGCGCAGGAGCCTACTCCAGCTCACTATCTTCGTCCTCCTCCTGCGCCGCAAAACCATCAAAGTCAGTGTCACTTTGGTTGTGAGACAAATCTGCACTTGCGCTGTTCTCTTCATCGCGCAGCAGTCCAGCTTTTAGAAACCCGTTGGTGATGGTGGATTTTTTTGGGCAAAAGTTGCTATTCGCATGCAGCCAGTTTTGATATATGACTTCTCACCACAAGTCATCCAAACCTCCCACTCAGCCGCTTATTAGGCTTTCTATCACCCACCCTTTCTTGGTGATTTTAACCACGATTGCTTTTGGAAACTTTTCTTTGGGCATCATCATCCGCTTAAAATCACCATTGGTGAAAGCTTTAGTCCAGATGCTGTGCAGCTCAGAACACAGGTGAAATGCATTCTGGTAAATTATTTGCGTTCTGTCATGGCCAGTTGTTTTCACCGTAATGGATGATTCACCTTTTTTTTGCTAACAGTCCGGGTGAGAGGCTGATCAAACTTCATATTTATGTTGTCATCTGGTCCGATCGAATTTTCCGCTATCTTTGCTTGAGTGAATTTGCGGAAGTTTTTAATTTTTTCCTCATAGTCGGGAGGAAATTGCTGACACAAAGTCCCTGACAGTCAGGTTATTTCGTCTCATAAATCATAAACCCCTCGGGGTTATGAAGCTGCAGGGTTCAACGCGTGGGATAAAAGTAGCAGCTTATACACCGGAAATTACTAATAACAGGATTATAGAATTATTGTAGTTAATAAACTAAACTAGAAGCAACCTTAACATAAATAAGTGGAAATATGAAGAAATGAACACCACGGGCAAGAGAAGAACATGCCAGAAGTGGACAGAATGGCCGACTTATTGGCATGGGAATCATCAGACATCTGAGACCGGCACCAAGCACATTTGACTGAAAGGCATCTGACCTGGTTTAAAACATCTAAATGGGAAAGACCATCTGACGACGTGACACAGACAAGAGGTTGAGGACCACTTACATACAAATGGCTGCACGGAGGAAAGACATGGGACAAAGTTACACAGGGAGATGGTGAAAAACACAACAACAAAACCAAAACCAATACAAAACAACAGAAAAAAAGCATAGATCTGGACAGGCTAATTTAAATATAACTACAAAAAGTTTTCATTTCAACATTCAATATGAAAAACCGCAAACATCCTAACATAACACAACTCATTTTATAGCCTGGATATCAGTCAACAGGCTGGTGTTTTATTGTGTGGCAGTCAAAAATAAGTGGCTGTAATTTATTATTTGTTGATGCATTAGGTCGTTAAGTGTTTTGGTTCTCAAGAATGCAAGAAGACATTATACATACATTTTTTGCGCAGAAAAACACTTCCACTGCGCCTTCCTATGTGATTTTCCACGTAGCAGGTGTAATTGGCAAGGTCAACGTCCTCTACAGCATCAAATATTAGGGAGAGCTGCACCTCCCTTTCTCCTAGATGCTCCTGCAAAATCCTGAATAAAACACAAAGAAGAAGAAAACATAAAAAATAGTTTCGCACCTTTTAAAAAGAACATGTCACATTTTCTAAATTTTGCGGGTAATCAAGAACCTCTAGCGCTTTTACACTGCAGAACTTTTTTGCTGGGGCTTAGCGGGTTCTTCTGAGGAGCTAAGGGAGGGAACAGATGGTGTCCAGCCCTGTCTACAAGCCAGGGCAGAGAGTGTAACTCTTCACCTAAGATCTATGGAAGTGCCAAAATTAAATAAATACATCATTAAATAATTAATTAATATGCCATTAATCAATTAAAATTAGAATTACATACATAAATGTGTTATTAAATGTGTCATTAATTCATTAAAATACCAATCCATTTAGGTAAAAAAAAAACATTTTTTCACTAATTAATTATTTCACCTAGAGACAATTTTTATTGTAAAAGGCGCTATATAAATAAACTTGAATTGAACCTATGGCCTAAATGGCAGTTCAGTGTATCCACCCTTTTGGAGTCCTTAGAGGGAGTACTGGAGAGTGCTCTTTCTGGGGGTTCCATCATCCTCCTGGGTGACTTCAGTGCTCACGCTGGCAGCAACACTGAGACCTGGAGTGGGGTGATCGGGAAGAACAGCCCCCCTGAACCCTGAGTGGGGTTTTGTTGTTGGACTTCTGTGCTCGTCACAGATTGTCCATACCGAACACCATGTTCAGGCATAAAGGTGTCCATATGTGCACTTGGCACCAGGACACCTTAGACCGCAGTTCGATGATCGACTTTGCGGTCGTGTCATCGGATTTGCGGCCGCATGTCCTGGACACCTGGGTGAAGAGAGGGGCGAAGCTGTCAACCGATCACCACCTGGTGGTGAGTTGGCTGACCCAAACGTATTGTGAGGGTCTGCTAGGAACGCCTGGGAGAGCTTTCTAGAGAGTTGGTGAGAGACACTTATTTTAGACGTTGCAGAGTATGTGGAAGCAGGACCTGTTGACCCCCGATCATGTAGCGTGTAAAGCAGAGGAATTTAGAAGTTGTTGTAGTTAGTTCTACACTTTCTGACCAAGATGTTATTTAATTTAACCCACACCTGTGTCCCGTGTCACTAATTAGTAGCACACCTGGCTAACAAATTATTTAGCTTCCCTTGGACAGGTGTAACGTTATGTGATGGGGCAGAAGGTATCTTCTGTGACTAAGCCGCCGGAGCCGGAGAACTTCTGCTCAGAGCATCCTCAGTCAAATTTGTCACTTCTCTCAGCAGTTCTGGGCAGGTTTTTGACATTTTGTGCTGCATCTCACACGCTGTATCAACATTGGGGCTAGAGGACCAAGTCTAGATTTTTAGCAGTTGCCTATAAAGTTCTGTTTAATAAAGCATCCAAACCAACATAGAGGTGAATAGCGCCACACAGTGTATCGGAATGTGTTCACAAGCTCTGCATCAATCCATTATCTGGAATCGATTTGCCTTGACTTGATGTGCAGGGTAACCAATCAGGTGTTAGGCTATTTAATTATTTAATGATGCATTTATCTAATTTTGGCTCTTTTAGTCCTCTAAAAGATCTGCCTCTCTGTGTCTGGTCAGGAAATGATTCTGTAAATCAGAATATGTAAAGTAAGTAATATGGACTTTATCCATCCTGTGTTCCAGAATAAACTGGTCCGAGAAAGCTTTACTTGCTGCCTTTCATGACACACCAGGGTTCGGGTTTAAGTCACGCAGGTATCGGTCTTATCAAAAAGAGATCACTCTTAGCATCAGTCATTGAAAGCTCTTCAGCCTGTTGGTGCGGCATAAGAAATTGCAACGTGAGCTCATAGCGGGAGAGGTTATGAGCCATTTCTGTACTGCTGAAGTGCCCTTGAGCAAGTTACCAAACAGTTAAGTGCCTCCCCAGGGCTTTCTCACTCTGAAAACACTCCCTCTGTCCGCATAGCAAAATCTGCATTCTACCAGCAAAGTGAGAACATTATAAATTGATTTCACTGACATACACTAAAGCACCCTGGCAAGAAATTTTGGTTATCTACTTACATATACACAAGTTTTAATAGTTTTAATGTGTGATGACAGCACATAATCTGCTTTTATCACAGATTTTTAAAAAATTTATCAGTGAAAACACTTTTCTCTTTGCTTTGCTCTTCACGTTTGTACTAGCATGGTTATCAGTGTGTCCATGGCTTCACCCCCCTACTGTTAGTTAACAAAATGGAAAATTACTGAATTATTAATTATTGAAAACTTGATGTATGTGTTCACCTGGGGTCAAGTATGGAAAGTTGACATCCTCACAACTTACGGTTTGACAAAGCTGGTAGTTAATAATTCTATAGCTGCAGTCATTATTATGCTCTTTTAAGTTAATATAATTTAAATAAGTTCTTATTCATTACTCGGATTCAAGATTTTTAGGGTTTTTTATGCTCTTCTAACACATATTGAAAGTAGTTATTTAGTTAGTGGTGTTGTTACCTGACTTCACTTTCTTTAATGTGTCCTGCCAGTTCTTCCACAAACTTTTCTCCTTTCATCCAATAGACAATCGGCTGTTTGTTGTCTCCACTGTAGCCAAAAAAAGCCTTGCAATCCAAACTCAGGGGCATTCCTGCAAGACAGCACAGCAACAGGTTCGAAATTTAGAGGGACAGACTTTTTTACCTCATCATTAATAGATGGATTGGAACGATGGACTTATGTAACTGACAGAAATATGCTTGCTGACAGAAATGGACATTAGCAGCAGACGTAGTCCAGGGTAGTCTATTGGGTGGGGAATTTTGCACCTTAATTGTTTTTCTTCACCTTCAGATTGCACTTTTGACAGCAAACTAAACCATCAGAATAATGCCATGTTGCTCCAACAGCTTCAGTGCTTGATATGAGCACTGACAACAAGCAAGAAAAAGGTATCAGTCTACCAGTCCTCTGGCCTAACGTTCATAAGCACCTGCACCTCCTCAGTACTTCACATTTGTCAAGAGACATCCACCAATCAAAAACTATGACATGCAGCTGCACAGACACAGAGTTAATTGAAAGACACAAAGAGACAACAGCTGGTAACAAACGCAGACTATCTGACAAAGATAAGAAGATTAGAGGTGCTTGTATACAAGAGGCGGCAGACAGCAATGCGCCAGTGACAATTATGGCAAGATGCTTACACACAGAGTCACAACAAGGCGTCATAATCCATGACAGCAGTTTTTGTAATTGGACAGGCCTCGTTTCTTATCCTTCAGAGGTGGAAAACAGAAATCATTCCAACTGACGTTCACCAAATCCCACCAACACACAACATAGATGCTGCACCTCAGTTCTACGGTTGCCTCATAGTAAAACTATGGGGTTGTTTGGTTGGTTGGTTGTTTTTTTTGCCATTTCACTACTAATACTGGTGTTTGAAGTAGATTTCATTTTTCCTCCAACTTGTTCTGTGAGGTTACTTCAAAGTCAGTCATTTTCCTTGTTTATTTTCATCAGAATTAAAAAAAAAGAGCAAAATGCAAATATCTTAAGGTAACCCTACTTGTGCCACATTTTCTTTTGTCTTTCTTAAGGATTTACCTTAACCGTGTACTATGAAATATGAAAATAATAAAAAGAAAACAAAATGTGTTTACTTTTAAATTATCATGAAGTAAAGAAAAAACAACTTAAATATTTCAATATATGTGTATAATCCATGACACTCACTAGAGTGAATCACTAATTTCATGTTCATTTGTAAATTAAGTAAATATTTTCTTCGCACAAACAAAGTTTTCATATATGCAACCTGAAGTAGTCTGTCACAACAGTTTAACACTTGACCCCTACTACATTTATATTTGGTGACAGTTCCAATTAACTAAGGCTTTAATGCCTATTTAGGTGACACTTGATTAGCTGGGAGGCTGACCTCATTTTAAATGAGCCGATAAAATTAGACTGAAATTAAATTTTTGACAGGCTTAATTAAATGACTGCACACAGGAGGTGCTTTTAAATTATACATCAATGACTTACTTGTACTTTATTATTTCACAGAATTTTTCAGGATCATCATTTTCGGTCTAAAGCTTTCGAAAACTTAAAAACCATTCATATGATCATTTTTCAGGATCAATGACTTTAGCTAATTGCTACATTTGTGAACTCTTTCTTGATGTTTGAATGGAGTTTTGATTTTGAAGCATGTCACTTGTAGCCTTGTTAGTATGATCAGGCCATGGTGTTGACTGTCTCCTGTGACTGCCTTTACCCTCCTCTACCAATATTCTTGAAGAATGTGCTGCTGGTCAGGCCCATGCTCATATGAACAATTTTAACTTTTTGAAAATTCTCAGTCTAGTTTCGGACCCTCACACAGTACAGAGATGGCAATGGTCAAAATCACAAATGTGAAGGCTACTGAAGGCAGCTGACTCTGGGCTCTTCATGATACTCATCCTCTTTGATCTGACTGTAGCCTTTGACGTCATCTCACATTCCATCCTCCTTGACAGATTAGCTTCAATTGGTTTTACTGGCACAACCACTGAAATCTCCCCATTGCAGGATAATAAACATATTATTCATTCATTACCTGGTCTTATCTTTCTGGCTGTATTTGCTTTGTCCAACTCAAGCAAATCAAATCACATTCCTCTCCAGTTTCTACCGTTGTTCCCCAGGGTTCTGTCTTGGGCCCCCTCCTATTCCTTAACCTATCGGTCACATCTTTAGGAAGCAAGGTATTCAATTTTATCATTACATTTATGACATGGGTCCCATCCAACTTCCACAGACTCAACAGTGACAAAAACTATCCACCCTGGCTAAACATGACAATCCCATATTGACTGTTTCACATTTGCAACCTCCTCCCCAGTGAAGACCCTCAGTTTCATCCTTGACAGACCCTTGTCCTTTGGATTTGCATTTCTCTAGATTGCATTTCATTAGTGTCCAATTCCTCTGTGAGGAAGGATGCTTGTTTACTAGTGGTTGCCAGAATCTTTAACAGTTGAATGTGTGGCTGATCATTTAGCCATCAGGCCCCCCTGCTGTGGAACCAGCTCCCTGTCCAGGTACGGGAGGCTGACTCCCTCTCTACTATTCCAGTCAGATTAATAAGGACTTTGGCGACAGAATTATTGTAGCCACAGTTATTGGTAACTAACTTTTAGTTACCATCTTAATTATGCTGCTGTTGGCTGAGGCCCCATAGCTGCAGTATGGCCTGATGATTTGCTGCATTTGGGTTCAGCATCCTATAGATGCATCTACATGTATGCAGATGTCCTTTGCCCTGTCCTATCTCCCTTTTCTCCTCTTTTACCACATCTGTCCATCACCAGGAGGGTCCCCCATATGAGCCTGGTCCTGCTCAAGGTTTCTTCCTGTTAAAAGGGAGTTTTTCTTCAACTGAATCGACAGTTAAAGTGAATAACACTGAATATGTATTCATCATGGCATTCTAAGAGATATTGGGAAATAAATAAACATTTAGATTCACATATCACACCTCCTCCCACCCTGACTCTTGTGCTGATTCCTCCCACCATCCCCTCCTCTCTCTCAGCCAACACTCCTCCTACCCCCTCCACAAACAATCCAATGAAATATGTTGCTCTCAGTCATAAAACACATTATTTGCAGAGTAATTTAGTAATATAAATGGATAATTAGCTTAGGAAACCAACTTGGCGGTGAAAAATAAAATAATTTTTGGAGTATTTACGAGAGGACACCCCAGGGAAACCCTTGAGAGACCGAAGGAGGAGGAGCAGTACAAAGCTCCAGCAGAAAGGCAGCAAGCTCCACATCCATTTAAATCATTTCAGTCCCAGAAGTGTCAGTCCCTTCTCAGCTATGCCACACTGATGTTCACGATTTGTGATGTTTCTTGCTCGGTCCAACTTTCTTTTTGAAAAAAGGCCGTTTAGGCTGAATGAGAAATTGGATCCTTGCGGCGATGCCCACTATCTGACATTTCTTCTTGAATTTAGGAGCACACGCAACCAAGTTAACAAATCGGAGGGGCAGAGAAGGGGCCCTCAATCCATCCGGAACCCCTAGTCCAGAATAAACTTGATTGCTCAAAGACATCATTATACTGTTAATTAGTTTTTAGTTAAATAGTTTTTAAGGTAGTTTTTTAAAATTTAGTTTAGTTATTGCTGTTTTATTTATTTATTACTTTGCTGCACTGTGGGTCAGAGAGGACTGAAATTTCATTTATGCTGTATGTCGAGCATGTATAACATATTTGACAAATAAAGTTGACTTTGACTTTAACATCAGGAGCGGTAGGCTTTAGATTTCTTAATTAAAGAGACAAAAAAAAAATATGTGAATGCTCCAAACACAGAGACCGTTCTTTAATGAGAGCTGAAAGGAAAAACACAAAAAAATAAACAAAAATCTTAACATTTAATTTAGGGGGACAAACCCTGCATACCCAACCTTTAACCTCCATTCCACACCTCATGAGTGACATTAAAAAAAAATTCACTTAAGATGTCTCTCCGGGTTAGCACCTGCTGATTCCAAAGCCATTCAAAGTGTTAAAATGCTGCCAGTAAAAACATGAAACTGCCTTCGAGGACCAAAAACGCATCAGAGATGGAAGTTACCATTTTTATCTTTAATAATTGTTTAATTTTAAACCTTCTAACACCAACTATTTGTATCAAATAAAAATAATAATACTAATAATAATAATAACTGTTTTAAACACTAGAAATTAAAGCAATACAAGCAAGTTCACTGATACATCGTTTCGCAGACGTTTTATTGCTCCGTGTCATATATTCCAATAAAAATGTAAATACTTTTTCAAAATTGATATAAAAATCAAGAGTTATTTAGGCCCTACCTGCTATGACTTCTGTCACTGTGTCCTGTTTCTCTGGAGGGAAAAGTACCTTGGGAGGCTGGGTGGTCTGGAGAGCTGGGAAAGATAAAGATCAGAACCATAGGGTAAAGAACGATTTCTATTAAAATAGACAGTTTACTGTATATTAAGTAAAAAAACAAACAAAAAAAAAAAAAAAAACATCACATCAGAACAGTTATTTGTGTAATTTATTTTCTTTATTATATTACAGAATTTGGTGATTTGGAATTACCACAAAGAAAAAAAACAGTCTCCATTTGGATTTAACTAAGCAAATAGGTGCAATTACTGCATGGGTGATCATGATTCAGCTGGCAGCAAGTTATTTAACCCTAACCGATGCAGTGAGAAGCTTTTCATTTCTTGAATAACCATGTCAAAAGACACATTCTGTGGTGGTGAAAAAGATGGTAATCACTTTCAGAAAGGTCAAGTTATTGGCCTGATCAAGCAAAGAAAACATCTAAGGAGTTTGCTGAAACTACTAAAACTGGGTTAATAACTGTCCAACACATTTTTTTTTCCCTGATGGCACGAGTGTATTCCAAGAGGACGATGCCAGGATTCATCAGACTTGGAAATTGTGAAACAGTGAGACATCATTTTCACACATGGACTGGCCTCCACAGAGTCCAGACCTGAGCCTTTTTGAGACTCTTTGGGATGCGCTGAAGAAGACTTTGGCTGAGTGGCAGTGGTGCAAGGAAATATTAGACTTGTCCATTAGCCCAAACCTTCTTCTCAGCTTTAAAAATGAGTGAACTCCACAACCTGCAATTTATACAATACAAAGTCCTCCACAGAATACATTATACAGGGTAAAAGAAGCTAAAAAGGATGGGTCTGAGGGCTCTGAATACTACACAGGTGGCATTTCTGATCAGGAGAGGACTGTCTGGGCCTCCCTGAGGCTTCTACGCCATGAACCCAGACTCAGATAAGCAGTTGTAAAACAAAGATGATGAAGACAACAAAAGTCAAATCCCTCCCCAATTATCATCTGCATAATCTAGCAGGGAAATGATGATTGTCCTTATTGTTGTGGATCCTGTGGGTGTCTGAGTAGCAGATGGGGCTGTGGGTGGTGGTCTCTGTGAGTGGCTGCAGGGCTGAGGGGGTGGTTCTTTGCCTTTGGATGAAGGTGCTTGTACATAGGAGAGTGTTTTATTGAGAGCCCTGTCTTTCTGGGGGGCGTCTGGGTAGCCTGGCGCCATGTACCTGTGTGGTGCCATGTACCTGTGTGTATCTGTCTGTAGTGGTATGGTGAATGTACAGTACATGCGTGTTTATGTATAAGGATAGGAATGTGTGTTTCAGTGCTTTTAGTCTTGCTTGAAGAAGACAGTGAGTCATCCCACCTTTGGTATGTGTGTTAGCAGCATGAGACAAGAATCAGAGCAAAGATTTGACAGCTGAAATATATATATATATATATATATATATATATATATATATATATATATATAGTATATATATATATATATATATATATATGAAAAAAAAAATATACAAAAACATGCAATACAGACAAAATCATTTAACTAGAGACAACACTAAACCACAATTAATGAAAGTAGGAGGGAATTTAACTAGAAACAAATGACTTACATGGTGATGACATGTTGACGGGAACACTGAGAGCAGATGATCTGACAATAAACTGTACACAAGGAAGCGGAAGAGACGATGAGAAAGGACAAAAAATAGGTACAAATCAGAGAATTTACAAACAGGGAATTTCAACATAGACTAATTGGGGGGAAAAAAAAAAAAACAGAATCTACCCTCACAGATCTATGTATCAGGAAATTACCTAACAATGTGAAAAACAGAGGGAGGAGAAATAAAGACAGGAAGTGGAGGGATAGTACATGATTAGTCCAAAGTAAAAGGATGGGGAACAACAGGAATTAGGTATTTAGGTATATACGTTGTGTGGAACGTTTGTGTTTCAGCTAATATTAACCATGTTTGTGTTATTTTTAAGTAGGTGATTAAATCAGTGGTTAATTTATATTTTTGTTCTATCCTTCCAACTGAGTAGAGTTTGTTTTTCTTTTTTGGTCAGTGTGATAGCTAGGGGAGGGGAGGATGCTGAGCCCCAGGACCTACGACAGCTCTTTCATGAATAACCAAGACCAGTAAGCATGTTTGCATTTTGCTTTGCTTGATTGAGTTTTTATATATATATATATATATATATATATATATATATATATATATATATATATATATATATATATATATACTGTAACTGTAGTTTTTCTATTTAGTTTAGTTATAGTGGGTCCGGAAGGACTCTTTACTATCGACTTACACATTGATGACCCCGGCGTGATAACATGTTTTCTGGAAGTGCCGCTGACGATGAGCAGCCCGGGAGCTCAGCAGCCCTGCCCGGGCAGTCCCTTTCTCCAGCGGTTTACGCGGCCACAATCAAGCTTCCGGATTTCTGACAGCATGACCCGGAGACGTGATTCCAGCACGTAAAGGCGCAGTTCCACCTATGGGGAATCATGGTGGACGTCATCAAATATTACCATGTGGTCACGGCCCTTGATTCCTCCATCACACACCGCATAATGGGTTTGCTGAGAAACCCGCCAGAGAAGAGTGCTGAGCGCCTTTTGTCTCTTAATGGTCTGGGTGACAGCAAGCCATCCGAGTTGATAGAAAACATGCTGGATTTGCTCGGCTCCGGGGATGCCTCGTTCTTGTTTGTCCAGCTCTTCCTACGTCTGCTCCCGCCACTGGTGCACACACCGCTTGCCAGCACTCCCCTGGTGCGAACGAAGGGTTACTGCGGCTTGGAGTAGGAACCGGACCGGATTTTTCTGGTGTCCCGCCAGTATGTGGTACACGGCGTCCTTCCTTTGGCTCCACAGCCCTCGTCAGGGGTAGATGTGGCAGTGGCCACCATAACGGCGGTCACGCCACGGCGGAGGAGCGAGAAGGATTTGTGTTTTTATCACCACAGTTTTGGAAGCAAAGCCAAGCGTTGCATTCCACCCTGCTTATTTTTGGGCCAGGGAAACACCAGGGCCGAAGCCTATTGACAGCCATGGGCATCAGTGGCATGGAGGAGCTGTTGTTTGTGAAGGACGCCATTTCCGGTCGCTGCTTTCTCATGGATTCAGGCACACAGTGGAGTATTCTGCCGGCAAGTTCCGCTGACACCTTGGTCGGCGGCCATGTCCCACGGCTGAAAGCGGTGAACGGCACCCCCATCCGGACCTTTTGTACCCGGTATGTAACTGTATGTTTTAATGGCTGGCAGTTTGTCTGGGACTTTGTGATGGCCTCGATTTCTTAGATGTAAACAGTGACAATGCGCAGTTTGTCCAACAAACTTGTTAAGCTCACATAGTTTTGTTGACTAATCTCTAAAATCGTGTTTTATCTTTGAGTATTGACAGTATCTGTGATCTTAGTTTCCTACTCTTAATTGTGAAAGTGAGGTTATTGATTTTAAATGCTTTCGAAATCCCGTCCTTGGGCTACCACCTTATCGTGGTGGAGGGGTTTGCATGTCCCTGGTAGGGCCACCCATGGCAAACAGGCCCTAGGTGAGGGACCAGACAAACTGTAGCCCTCTTATGAAGATGACTATCAATGGTTCCAAGTTTCCCTTGCCCGGACGCGGGTCACCGGGGCCCTCTCATGGAGTCAGGCCTGGGGGCAGGGCACAATGATGAGCGCCTGGTGGCCGAACCTTTGCCCATGGGGTCCGGAACCAGCCTCCTCGAGAGGGGTTGGACTCTCTTCAACTCTGGAGTTGCCGATGGTGAGAGGCGGCGGGCAGGGGTGGCGATTCTTGTTGCCCCCCCCCAGCTCAGTGCCTGTACATTGGAGTTTAACCTGGTGAATGAGAGGGTAGCCGCCCTTGGGTGGGGGGACAGATACTGACTGTGGTTTGTGCCTGTGGCCCAAACAGCAGTTTGGCGTATCCACCCTTTTCCTTAGAGGGAGTACTGGAGAGTACTCCTTCTGGGGGTTCTCTCGTCCTCCTGGGTGGCTTCAAAGCTCACGTTGGCGGCGACAGTGAGACCTGGAGGGGCGTGATCGGGAAGAATGGCCCCCCTGAACCTGAGTGGTGTTCTGTTGTTGGACTTCTGTGTGTTGGACTCCTGTGGGGGGTTCTCGGGGAGTATGGGGTGTCGGGCCCCCTGATAAGGGCCGTCTGCTCCCTGTATGACCAGTGTCAGAGCTTGGTCCGCATTGCAGGTAGTAAGTCGAACTCATTTCCAGTGAGTGTTGGACTCCGCCAGGGCTGCTCTTTGTCGCCGATTCTGTTCATAACTTTTATGGACAGAATTTCTAGGCGCAGCCGTGGTGTTGAGGGGGTTCGGTTTGGTGACCTCAGGATCGGGTCTCTGCACTTTGCAGATGATGTGGTTGAGGCCATGGTTATCAGCCAGAAAAAGGTGGAGTGCCTTCTCCGGGTCGAGGAGGAGATCCAAGTGGAGGAGTTCAAGTACCTCGGGGTCTTATTCAGGAGTGAGGGAAGAATGGAGCGGGAGATCGACAGGCGGATTGGTGCGGCATCTGCAGTAATGCAGACTCTGCACCGGTCCGTTGTGGTGAAGAGAGAGCTGAACCGAAAGGCAAAGCTCTCGATTTACCGGTCGATTTTCGTTCCTACCCTTACCTATAGTCATGAGCTTTGGGTAGTGACTGAAAGAACAAGATCACGGGTACAAGCGGCTGAAATGAGTTTCCTCCGTAGGGTGGCTGGGCTCTCCCTTAGAGTTAGGGTGAGAAGCTCTGCCATCCGGGAGGAGCTCAGAGTAGAGCAGAGTACCCAGAGATGAGTGAACGGCACATCATTGGCAGCTTGTCCTACCTGTGACCTTTAGCTGTAATGTTCGCCGGACCAGTCTGGACCCGTACTGCAGTTCACAAGTGTAATTTCCCCCATCGCCCTCCTCTACCTCAGGAATCCAGACATGTGTGCTGTTTGCTATAATGGACTTTCTCCATTCAATTTGTTCACACTCCTGTTAAGAGATCAAATAAATCAAAACATGTAGAAATGAAGAACCCTCTTACTGTACATGTAAACATTTGATCATACCTTGTACCAAGTCATCTGCGGTTGCTTGTACGGAGCCAGGTAATCTTCAATATCTGGACAGGTAATCATTTTACTATGAGTTATCTCAGCTTTCTCCATATAGCGCATTCTGCTGCTGAAGCACTTCCCCTGGTCGCTGGCCTCTACGGTCACTGACATCGACACTTTCATGCAGTAGGTGGAATTCCTGCACAGATTAAGCATTTGTAAAGCATACTAAATGCAAAAGTTCTATCAAACTGGTCCAAACAGCCTGTAACACTTCCATCCTCACTGTTTATGTTTGGCATTCTGAGCTTCGCTATCGTGGATGCAAAAACATCAAATGTGTTTACTACACTCTTTAACTTTAAAAGAATAAATACAGGCACCTTCTGGAGTATTGTCACCTAGCTGAAACCTTTGATAAAGATCTCTCTCTTTATTCCACCCCAGTGTTCCTTGTTATTGCTGAATTAATCTATTACCAGGAACAGCTTTGCCTACCAGTAGACAACGACAGCTATCTTGTCTAGAGAGGGAGGCCATGAAAAGGTACAGTATATCAAGGAGTCCTTAACAGCTGCTCTAAATCTGCTAGCCTTGATGATGTTTTCTTTTTTGTTTATTCAGTCTCTGAGGACATACATTGATTATCAAGACCTAAGCAACATCTCTATGAGGAAAATATCATCTAGAATTCATGATTCTCTCAATTGGTTTCAGTCGCCGCATTTATCAAGACCAGCTGAGTCGTACGCTGAGATTGGCCATATACAGAATTTTCATAATTCACACGTGCGTCTTTTTGTACTATGATTCCTGAACTCAGATCAGCACAAATGAGGCCCATTGTTTCCCATTTCCATCATGTTCTGGGGCTGCATTTGCAGTATCAGCTGTATGTTTCATCCTAACAATAGAGAGAATACAGTTGCAAAAGGTTTTAGGAACTGGAAACATTTGCTACATGTCAAATATTGTTGACATGCTGAATTTATGTTTTGCTCAGCAGTGAAGTCAGCGCAAACTATAAGCAGAGAATGCAGTTAGCACTGGTGGCTAGCCAGCTCAGTGTCTGCGTACAGGAAACAACAGCATTACCTTCCTCTTATACTCGTTTGTTCAAAGTGAGTTAATGATCAATGAAATAAGCAACATAAAAAAATGCTGTCTCATTTCCAACAACTCCGTGGGCGAGTCGGGGCCAATTTCACTACCTCTGCTCGCTCCATAAATAGTGCCCATTTGATGGAACCACTGTCACGTCTTTCTGTTCAGACTGCTTTAACTACTGTGATCCCTGACTGTCCAATAATTGTCTCTGGTGTTTTCATCTGTTCTTGATATCGCGTTGATGTCTGGTGGTACCCCTGTGCAGCCATCAGCTCAGAGACCTTCTGCTCAGCCTCATCTCAGGTTGCACTTTGTAGCTCCCTCTGGACTCAAGTATGTGAGTAGGTACTGAAAAAAGCAACATAAATGCTTACCAGGCCCACTGGGCTTTTTGCTTTTTGTCCACTTGTAACTTACTCTGACCTTTTGACCTTTGATTGATGCTCTCTCACCAGTTCAGCACTCAAGACTCAGCCACCATTTCTCATGACTTTTTAATAAAATTCCTCCTTGTGGAAGCTGTATCCTGGGTGACTGGGCGAGTTTTACCAAGACAGCCAGTGAAGACAACCAAGACCACCCAGACAAGGTGACAGTCCTCATATTGTCTCTTTACTACCAGGTGCTGCAGTGGGGCTATGCTTCACGTTCTTCCTGTTACCCTGAAGTAAACCAGACACAGTCTCTGCTCAAATAAGACTCCTGGTGGTAGACTTTGATCCAATGAGAGTCCTCTCTCTACATACTGTATTATAAAAGGTTTCTGCTTCAAACCTAGGTTTTCCTCTTTCTTTGACTCTGACATATTCCCCTGTTTTCTTAACTTATATCTATCCCCACACAGAGCTTTATATGAGGAAATGAGAACAATGTATTGAATATAGGGTAAAAAAAATTATACTTCTCCAGGGACATTATACAAACAAAGTTAATAAATATGTTGAATATGAATAAATTGGATATGTGGAATATTTCAAAAATACACAGTTCATTACTAAAAAATACACATATTAGAATGAAGTTATTGTCACACACTCAACAAAGAGAAAAGGAAAGCGGAACGATACGGTGTATTTTGAAATGTAGGCTAGATAGTGTGTGTGCGCGTGTGCGCGTTAATAAGACAGCTTAAGACTAAAACAGTCACCAAGCATTAATTAAGTTGTCAGGCTGAGTAGCCTCTCTGAGCGGAGAAGAATGCAACTGAGGGAGGCCAAGCAGGGCAAGGAGAAAGAGGTGGGAGGGTCTGAGGGAGGATAGGTGGAGGAAAGCAGAAAAGAGGGGAGTGGGAGGTGATTTAGATGAGAGGAAACAATGATGAAGAGATCCGTTGAAAAGCCAAAAGGAGACAATGATAAAGTAAGTGGAGGTATCAGGAAACCCATGTAGTTAGGACAGTTATGGTGACTTTAAAGCAGCCTGTAAATATCTGAGAGGAAGAATATTTGAAAATTAATTTATAGTTATTTATTTTCATTTTGGAGACATTCACAAAATCAGTCGGATTGATTCGATTTTCTTTCTTTATATATATTTTTTTTCTTTTATATATCTGTAGTGCACATTTACTTTATTTTTTTTAACTGATAATGGGACTGATATTTGATGTACTGACCATTTTCTTGACTGCTCTTGTCTTCTTAATATAACTGAAAATGTTATTTTGAAACTGAACATGTGAATTGAGTTTATTTTCTTATAAAAATGAGCAAATGTTCAGAGACACTCAGCCCTTGCAAACCAGTGTCATGTGCTTCAGGTGTTGATGTTGCTAAGGTGACCCCTGAATGCCTGTTGAAGTAGGCATTCAGTTCTGATAGACAGGAGCTCCTTGTTTTTAAATAGAGGTGGGACTGTAAATTACATCCAACCACTAGGTGGAGCCAGATTGTAATTAAATGTTGTAGGTGCAACGTTGCAACGTTCACCTGCACCTTGACAAGGAAGATGTTCTTCAAACCCAGTAAGAACCATAGAAGCACCAATAATATGATATACTGAGACTGGAAAATTTGTTTAAATACAATCATGCCAAATATGCTTGCTTTGAATCATACTTACATTTTATATCTATTGTAAAATAATCTGGTCCTTCCTGTATATTTACGTTACCTTAATACGCAAGTATAGAATCCATTATCTTCCAACTCAGCAGACCTGAACCAGAGAGAGTCATCTTCTTTGCTCAGTCTGTGACCAGAGAAGATAATTGGCTCCTAAAGGAAACAATACAGAGACGATCTGAATGGACACACAAACAAAAGAGTCCTGTTACAGTTTAAAAAAGACATAATACAGTGAGTGAGCTATTTACATAAGGAAGTCAGAGTAATGGCATACCACTTCAATAACTGAATCATATTGGACCAAAAATCAGCTGCACATGATTAAGTGAGCGCCAGTGTTACAGTACAGGAGGGTGTGCTGTCTCACTTTCTCTTTGGATATGATGTCTGCCTCGACTGTTTCTTCTTCACTATGATTCATTGCGAATCGTTGCTTTACCAGGTTATGATACTGGAAAGAGTCACATACCATCCTTAAAAGATTGTGCAGTGTGTGTGCAATTTCTTTGAATCATTAGAATAGAAACTACAGTAATATTCAATTCCATGCAGTGACAGAATGCAAACCCTTAAAGCAAACAGATGTGGTAAAAACACCTATAAAGGTCTTGCCTTGTGACACCCATTAATGTGACTACTTGGTGTATGCATCTGTTGTATAGGACTAGATGCAAATCCTACATACCCAAATTAATGACTGTGCCACTGTAGTAATGGAAAAGTGACTCCTGTTGTGCCCCGAAGCTTCAGCACTTGTTATTTTCATGTCTGTCGGTGTTTTAAGGCATGAAAAACATTAACCTTAATAACCTAGCGATATTTTTAATTATAGGTTTCCTTATTTGGGAGTTTTGTGTGTTTACGTCTTTACATTCTGGTTCACGCTCTCTTAGATCGGTAGGAAACTACCTCTGCATCTCCTTTGTTCTTGTACCAAATGAGGCGGAGCTTGGTGTTGGCTGCAGTGCTGTAGTTGGTTCTGATGTAGCTGTAGAAGAGCGCACATTTCACTCGAACCGGCTCGCCAGCCAAAACATGGTACTCCTTTAAATCCACAGACCAGTCTATGCATCCATCTACTGTGTAGACAGAAAGAGAAACATAGGAATGCATTTGGGTTCATACTGTATAGTCGATCCTCTAAATTTGACACAAGGTTCAGTTCTGAGCGTCAACACAATCATAAATATTTATTTTAACAAAAATAGACATAGACATGGAAAAGCATCTTAAATTGCAAAGGCATTCCATTAAAAATTTAGAGAATAGGTGATGTAAGTACTTCATGAATGAGCATTTATGCAAGAATGCTGTATGTTGTGACAGAGGAAACTCAAAGGCTATCGGCAAATACCTAAAAGATTATGCCTGCAGAGAAAACGAACAAACGAAAAGCCCTGAATTTAGCCCACGTGACACCAGAGAGAACATTAATTACAGACTCAGCCCACAACTGACGGGCTAGTATCAGACAGACTCTGCAGGAGGAACTAGGAAAATGTCGGCGTAAAGTGTAATTAAAACCTGACAGTATATACTGGTGCCCATGATGCTGGAATTCATTGCAGACACTTTCCTCCTTTTTCTTTCCCATTCAAACACATCATTGTTGGC
Organism: Pao palembangensis; assembly: GCA_015343265.1. Classification (NCBI taxonomy): domain Eukaryota; kingdom Metazoa; phylum Chordata; class Actinopteri; order Tetraodontiformes; family Tetraodontidae; genus Pao; species Pao palembangensis. Next base: position 24,259,355 of record CM027082.1, on the reverse strand, counting down.
CAGACTGCTCAATAAAGAATAAATACTTGGTTTATTAATGAGGAATCATTAAGAATGTTATTCTATCTTTGTGTGTGACAGCGTGTTTTTCCTTTAGTAATATTATAATAATATCAATTAAACGATTGAGTTTCTCTTTTTGTTAACTGGATTCTTGGTCTTATGTTCTGTCTTTCGTATCATATTTTGTTAACTGAATTGATCGCATATCAGCAGACTGTGTCAAATAATCCCGCAAAAGCAGCGCTCAATCGCTTTTAAAATCATGTTTAAATAATAAAGGTAGTGTGATGCAACCATATTGTAATACTAAGTTAATATGTAACTCATTTTTGTATCATTTTTAAAAACACACCTATAGCTTGAAGTGGGAAACAAAGAGCCTGAAGCATGTTTCAGCATGTTTCAGTTAAAAGGAGCTGCTAATCCTCAAGCTGCCTGACTGCATTGGTACAATCACGGATAAAATCAAGGCTGATTTTTCTTTGGAGAAAGTATTTACTCATTAACATCAACTAGCCGTTTTTAAACGCAGCACTATGGCACCAAGATTTAATCAGACAGCAGAGATTACAATCTCAGACACTCCTAAGAGGGACATGTCCTAAGGCTGCAAAGATGATAAAAATTCATGTGAAACAAAGCAATAGAGAAAGCAATGAAAGCATAAAGAAAAGGGAAGAAGAACAGGGCTTTCTGAAGAAATCAAATGAAGGTGGAAGCGTGCTCAGTGATGCCTTCCGTCATTTAATTGCTACAAAACACGGATACATTGTGTAAAATGAAATTGAACTGAACTGAATCGGAAGTCCTTGCAGAGGAGGCAAATAAACACCTAAATGATGTCTGACAGGGAAATCTGAGAATTTAGGAAACCAAAAGAAATTTTATATAGGGCGGCATCTGTGCCAAAGTAGGTAGGTAGGTAGGTCGGTAAGTACTTTTATTAATCTCCAAGAGAAATTCACATTTCCATGTGTTTGGAAAAACAAAGAGAACAGTGGAGAAAGTAAAAACAATATGGCAAGACCTGAGGCGCAGAACAAAAGAAAAACCTGTTGCTGGCAGAACAGGGAAAAAAAAAAAAAAAAAAAAAACAGTAAAAACAGTCGACAGCCCTAGATCACAGGCTGTCATCATTACACGGGAGGTGCGAGCAGTGTCCAATGTGGCTCGTGCGCTCTGGTGGGACACTGGGACTGTTGCTGCGTACCAAACAGCTGGTCCACACCGTGTCTGGCCTAAAAGTTTGCATATGAGTACATTCAACTGTTCTGATTACTCTTGGGAAGCCAGCAGCAAGAAAACTCTGTTCTCTGAGTCCGTTTCCACTGTTTCTGTGTTTCCTCCAGGCGACAGCAGCCAGTTTGCCTAAAGCTGAGCTGATTTGCTCCTGCCCGTCCAGCGTGTTATATTAAGATGCAATCAGAATCACCACAGTTACTTCTAGGTTTAATAAATCCTAACGCATGTGCCAATATTTCTTATCTGCATTTTCTCTTCCCAGTATTTTGCTCACCCAGACAGAAACACAAACAGCCTATGGTAGATCAGCTTGCACGTTTTTATTCATGCAAAGTAAATCAGGCCCTAAGACCTCCTGCTTTAGTCCTACTCAGGACTACTCTTACTCCTACTCTGCATCCCCTCCTGAAGGCCGCACCTCCTGAAGGTAGCACTTGCTGAAGGCTGCATATCTGTATAATTAATGTATTCGCATGGGTGATGTATGTCTATTCTCTCCTCTGTCCATCTTCTCTTTCTTCACCCAGCTGGCCATCAGCAGGACTTTCCATATTAGCCTGGTCCTGTTCAAGGTTTTTTCCTGTTAAAAGGTAGTTTACCCTGCCAATTTTGCTTGTGTGGGGGTCAGGCTCTGGGTTTCTATAAAGTGCTTAGAGACAATTTTGATTCTAAGATGGTCTATAAATAAAGATGAATTAAATTAGGCTTAAACCTTAACCCAAGTAGTATATCAAATGTCAGAAAACAACAAATTATGGCAAAATGTAAAAATAAATCCCAAAACAAAGTATTTAACGGCAGTCATCCTAATAGTTAAAAACATTTCTTTGGTCTTTGGAAGCATAAAACCATAGTTAGAGCCAATATTTGAAAATAGAGAAGACCTGGAACCATTTAAAATCTTCCTAGGCCAGCAGGGTTATACAGCATATTCCAAGGCTCCTGCCTCCACTGAGAGGACGCACATGTTGACAGAAATCAAAACTACACGACTATCTAAAAGGTTTGTGGTCCAAATCTTGTGCATACTAATACAATTAAGAAGAGGAATTATTTCAGGCTGATGGCAGCAGCCACCCACATTTCTGTGCTGTACTCTGATCTAAAACTGATCTATGCACACCTCTCCCGTACACACAGTCACAGTCACTGAAGTGCTTAACACTTGGATATATATTTATACCATCCTACCGCTGCTCCACAGGCTTTGAAACAGTATAATAAAACCTTCATCCATAGTTGTGCATTTAGCCTCAGACACTACAAAAACCAAACAAATGTCTGCCCACATGGAGAAAACTTGGACTTTGATGCAGGAAAAACTCATCCAAATTCATTTTGATGAATTTTAAAATCCTTACTCACTTGAGGAAAACAAAATGTATGAGAAAAGTATCTGTTTGAGAGGCACCAGGAGATAATGTTATTCAGCCTCAGTGGAATATGAATATCTACATTTTTATAGTGAATTTTGAAGGGGAAAAAAAATGCTAACGCGTTGGCACTGATTTTATCGTCAGTAGATCAGTGAAGCACTGATGCTGCGGTGGGTTTGAATGCAATCAATTTGTTTCAAAGACTGTTATGAGCACCTGTATATTAAAACAAATAGGCTACAAATCTTGCAAACACATTGACTTTAATATTCTGCATTTGCATCTATGCAAATGCAAAATATCAGATTTTGCTCTATGGCATTCCATTCAGGTCTATCAGAGTCAACGGGACAGAGCGCCAACTGGATAAGCCTTGGAAGAAGTTCCAGCTTCAACAGTGCAACAGTTGATGATCCGGTAGATGTTAATGGATTGCTATGACTTGGACAATTGAGACACTACATGGACATTTTCTTCATAGCAATATGTTATTACAATACCACATGAGCAACAACAAAAAGCATTCTTCATCTCATATATGATTGGAGTTCTCCTGGTGCAAGGTAACATGTCCTGTACGTTCAACATCACCAATCTATAATGAAGATATAGCATCATGAAGGATAGGACTTTGTAGCTAAATGGTGAATGATAGCAAAAAGATAGAGAGCAGAACAAAAAAGATGGTTTTAAAGCAAAATGACACATTGCAACTAATAAAGAGCTGTCATCCTACCAGAGTTTCTCTTAGAGATGTACTTTACATCATCATCATCATCACACACTCCTGAAGTGAGGAGAAGAAATACGAGGTAGAAAGTCTTCATCGCTCTGCTCAGCACCTTAAAAATTAGAAGAGAGTATAGAAAATGTAAGAAAACAAAACACAGTGTTTTATTTTACATGTAAAACTCAACAGAAGAATAACCATGCCACCAAGAAAACTCTAAAAATAAGGGTAAACAATCATGAAACATTTAGCATCAGTACTGTCTACTCAGGCTGTCATGGAACTGGGTTAATAAGGAACGGCGACAAAACATTGAATTATTCCTTAAATGGTTTAATGATAGATATTTTGTGATAAGCCTAAATATGCAACCAAGTCTAAATTGTAAGGCAAATCCAAACAATAATCCAAAGCACAAACAGTGCAGCACGAAGACAACGGTGGACGCTCGTACATAAGAAAGCTCCCACAGAAGGTAAGGCGAAGTTGGTATAAATACACAAGGAAGGAGCCGGGTTGAGTGGGAACAAAGGCAACAAATGGTCATTGTGACCTCAGGTCTTTGGTTGCTTCTTTGCTTTTCTCGAATTCTGCTGTGTATTGCTGCAGATTATGCCCCAACATCTTTGGACTAAGGTAGATGCTGATGGGACGGTTCTCTCTCTTTTAGTAGGGAGGGATCAGAGGCAACTAGAAACCAAACACAGCCCGTGGCTGAGCTGTGAAGTTGTGAGCCACCTCCACCAAAATTTTTTTCTTTCCTTAAATTGAAGGGTCTCAAGAGATAAGGCATCCAAGAATGGCTCCCAACTCCTGGTTTATTCGTTTGGCTTGTTTGTGTGCGTGTGGGTGGTAACCAACTTGTCAGGTCAAGGCTCAAGAAACAGGTAACGGGGCATCTGGGAACCTACTGAACCCACCACCCCTGACCACAATCAATACAGTGAAATGACAGCGCTTCTCCTGAGATGAACATTAAGTCAAGCCCATTAGCATTGGTTCCTCCATGCTGTTCGACTGACCCAGAAGAAAGTCCCTTTCAGGTGATTTCCAGGGAGGAAGGTGGACCCAAATGCAGATGCAACACAGCCCAGGGAACAAAAAACTCTTAATTTGGTGAACAAAAATGAAAAACTGAAAGCGCTCCAGTGGAGGAAAAAAAAGTCATTATAAAAAAATTCAAAAAACCAAAACTCTTCACAGGGGTAAGTTCCACTGAAGGGTATCTGACCACCAGGACTCAGACCTCTTCTCAGGGAATGTGACAACCACTCTGCAGGAGAGGTAACGATCCAGTGCTGGCTACTGGGCGCAGCTGCCTTAAATCCACCGCTGATTGCAACGAGTCCCAGCTGCTCCCTATCACCAGCGACAGCTAGGCCTGCCACGCTCCCTAGTGAACAAATCTAAGAATACAACAACACCACCCCAGAATCATGCAGGAACCTAACATATCTTTTACCATGAAAATTCCAATTTTTGTCACATTTCATAACATTAAAAATTACAGACACCAACAGAAAACTTCATTTAAATTCCATAAACATATTTTATCACAGTATCACATCCTTCTCAAATACTCTTAATATTAAATTGCTAACAAGTAAACATATGGTATATTCTTCCATAAATAGACCTCCAGCACTGTGTATTTATTTCTACTTTATAACTCAACAATTTGCAAAGAAAAAATATTTTCCTTTATGTATCTTACTTTCATTTGTCTCAGTCAATATTTTCTTTACATTTTGTAAACGATTATTGACTATATAAAGAAAAAGGGGAAAACCTTACTAAATATGTTGGCTAATGCATTCAAACATAACAGATGTCAGGTCTAGTTATAATTAACATGAATCTCATCTATCAAAAGGAGGTGGTACTGTATAGTCACTGTGCAAGTGTAGCCCATCAGCTGCAGCATTAGCAGCAACAGAACCTTAAGTTATATTTATAACCTAACAATAAAGCCCAACTTAAAGCACAAATGTTTTGAACGTTTTAATAAGTCCTGCTCACAGAGCGTTAGCACTGCAGGCTGATGTTTTCACGCCTCACAGAAAGGGCATTTTTCACGGGTGTGAAACTGGGTGAACGTCATTTTGGATCTCAAGAATTATTGTATATGGTGCTTTTGTAACTTTAGTCTTGAAGACTCAAGGGTGTGGCTTGACCTATTTCAGATCAAATATTAGAAGAAAAGAAAAATAACCCTATTGCCTAAATATATTTTTCCAACTGGAGTAAAAATGATTTTGCACCACTTAATTGAGCACACGCTTGGACTGAATTTTAACTATCATTGCATTTGTCCGGCAAGCACAGTTCATTTCATCTAGATTAAGGGCACCAGCGTGCTCATGGCCCCTGCTTCTCTTAATCAGTGACCTTAGTTTCTCAGCCAGGCTCAGTGGCACTTCACACTTCATTTCTCTCACTTAGCAGCAGACGTTTATCTTTCCACGTCTGATTGCCTTTTCTCCCTGTCGTACCACTTCATCCTTTTGACAAGGCTTTCCACAACCTTTTTTTCTATATGGCCACTCTCAACCCATCTACCTCAAGAAGACTACATCATTGAGTGCTGGTTTAAATGCATGATTACCACAGATAGTAGAATCTAAATAAAATTGGGTGCTGCTGTCAGGATTGATATTACCTGCTTTCAGACTTGAATGAATTATAAATTATCAGGTTACTATTGAACAGGTACTTCTTAATCTCTACTGGACTATTAATGAGTGCAGGTAGAGAGGTGCGCTGACAGGAGAGGTGTTCAATTTATGCAGGCATCTCCTCCAGGTTATTGCCTGGGAAACACCACAACCAAAATTAAAAACATTTAAATGTGCAGACAAATAGAAGAATTTAAATCTAGCGTTCTGAAGTATTTTTGAGGGATGCACACAGGAATATACTGTATATCCAGTATACAGTGCATTCATGTGTGGGGTGATCTGAGGAGGGCTGTGCCAAAGAGATGCCCTCACAGAGATTTGTAGCACCTTTCCAAAGAAGACTAGGCAGATATTGCAATGACAAGATGCTCAGAGACTTCCAAAAGTTGCTGAAAGATTATTTTTTTCAAAGGGTGTGCATGCATGGCTGTTTTGACACAGCTATGTGGAATGTGTTCTGTGAGCATCATGGGGAGGACTTCAGCAGCCTCACAAGCATCTTGACATAAAGGCCCTTCTAAAGGACAAACAGAGGGCTTTTAGGTCAGGAGACAAGGAGGAGATGATGACTGTACAGCTGAGGAAGAAGATCAGGGAGGGAAAATGCAGCTACAGGAAGAAGATGGAGGGTCTGCTGCAGCAGAATAATGTTGGTGGCGTCTGGAAGGGCCTGAACACCATCTCTGCCACAAAGACCCCAAGACTGAACTGAAAAGCGACCAGGAGTGGGTGAATGACTTTGTCACCCTTCTGAGGGAATATCTGGAGCAGACAGGCCTGCACCATCAACTTACAATGTGGCTACTGGATTACCTCAGCAACCGACCACAGTTTGAGGACGGGATGGTGTCTCCAACATTGTTGTCTGCAGTACCATGGGCAGCTCCTTCAGCGACAGGCTGATTCACTCGTGGTGTCTTACAGAGAAAAACGACAGGTTCTTCCTTCCTGCTGCAGTCAGACTATTCAGCCAAGCCTGCTCCCAATAGTTCAGTTCACCCACTCACTGGGCAATAAAAATGTAATACCTTCATAGAGTGCAAAATATTTATATAACTTTTTAAAATACTGCCTTTTTTCATTTTTTTTTAATTTCCCTGTTGTGGAATCAATAATGGTTTGGTTTATCTTATCTTATCTTATCTTATCTTATCTTATCTTATCTTATCTTATCTTATCTTATCTTATCTTAAACGGCATCTCTGTTTCACAGTCAATCACGCAGGGCCTGTGTTATTTACATCAATTTACTGCTCGTCGTTCCAATTTCCGGTACTGTCATGCACACATGCTCCACTCCACATCCTATTCAATTTGACTTTATAGCAAAAACATAGAAATGATTTGCTGTGCTGCCTAATCTGCACTTTTCGCAGCTGAATTATAGCATTCTCCTCTGTACAACTGCAGTGGTGACATTAAACGAGCTGAACATTTACTGCCTGTCCCCAAGACAGCAGCAGCAGCATTTGTAATGCCATGTCAACATTTAGTCTTATTGTGACGGAAGTGGCACAGACTGCCTGGCAGAACATTTTCCACAGATCAGGGCACAACATGATGACAGCTGTAGCCAAAAACAGCTTCAGCTCGTGGTGCCAAGTTAGATGTTTATGAAGCAACTTTTCTGAAGGCTGACAGAATATCCTCATTTCGATTGTCTTGGGTACCATCTGGTATGCAGAGATTAATTCTGCCAACAAACGAATGCTCATATGGATAAACATAAGTAATGGAACTGATGGCCAGATTCTAATGTTGTGTAGGTAGACAGGTAGACGGCTCTGTTGTGGCAGGAAAAATCCTAAAAATCGTCTCTCTCTCGCGCTCTCTTTCTCTCTCTTTCTCTCTCTCACTGGCACAAACCCACACATACATACACACAGACTTTTGGGTCCTTCACACTGAATTCAGTTCAGTTTGAAGTCAGTGTAAAGATGGCGGCGTGGCCAGTGGGTTTCCAGAATGTGTCCAGTGAGTGTGAAGCAATGATGTGTTGATGTTGGTGAACACATGAGCCGGCTGCTCTGCACACACCTTGAGAACATAACCAGGAATGCCATCAGGTCCAGGAGCCCAAGACAGCTTCCTCTGCACACATCAGCTATGGTTATACCCAGTGAGCAGGGATCCTGGGCCTGCAGTCCAGGGTCCGGTTCTTAAACAGCGCAGGGGTGTTTAGCTAATCCCGCAGAGATGATGTTCATCAGTTCACTATCCACTCAGGGTTTCCAGTTTAGGAAGGTCCCACACACACCACTGCTCTACAAATAGGCCTGTGCACAAACTGTTTAAATGCTAAGTGAGGATTTTCTACATTTTGTGCCGTGATAGAAGCGACCTCAAAAAGGATACACAGCAGGATGTGTGTGTGTGTGTGTGTGTGTGTGTGTGTGTGTGTGTGTGTGTGTGTGTGTGTGTGTGTGTGTGTGTGTGTATGTAAATGTAATTACATGCAGCCTTGCTTCTCTGTGTGGAGAATTTGTGGAAGGAAATCTATAAAGGGAGGTGGGACTAATACTAATATCTCCTCTGTCTGTGTGTGTGTGTGTGTGTGTGTGTGTGTGTGTGTGTGTGTATACGCGAGTGTGTGTGTAGCCAATCTATCAGTTTAGTCATGATGAATGTCTACAAAAGATGAATGTTTACATAAACAGATTTGTGCCTGGCAGCATTTATAATTCTGCCTCCAGAAACACACACACACACACACACACACACACACACACACACACATACAACTGGTAAAACAAAGACAAGGCAAAGTATGTATAAAGCCATTTCATTGTAATCTTCTCTCAGTCACGTTCAGTCATGTACATATCACATCAAATGATGTAGATTAAATAAGTAATGACAACAAATATTCCGAGAAACAGTGAAAAAAAAAGTGATTTTGCATGGTCCTGTTTAACTGTATCTGACTGGACGTTTCTGTGGAAAATTCTCCTCCTCCTTTTCACTAATTTTATTGAATCTTTCTTTTGTATGCTTGAGTCATTGTTTTGACAAAAATAAATCTTCCTCCGAGTAATAGTTTCCAGGCTGAAGAGGATTATTCCGTGAGAGCTTTTTATAATATATTTTTATCTTCTGCTGTTAGAAGCTTTCCAGCTTCTGCAGAGAAGCGTGAGCTTTACATCAGAAAGATTCACAGTGTGGATTGAGTGTTTTTGCTGCAGAGAATTCAGAAAGGCAGAAATCTATTTTTATTTGCCCACCACCCATCAGGACAAAGAACAACACCCTTGATTTTATACCCAGTCAATAAACACCAATCAGACCGCTCTGTTTTAGAGTTAATCCCAGCACATGTTAACATTAATAATGATCTCACCCTAACCTCCAGTACAGTGAAGACGATGGACTGGTCTCTATACTATTTCTGGTGGACCTCATTGCCGTCATCACAAAGGTTCCACATTATTCATGTTGATGATTTTGTGCTTCATATAGTAGAGTTAGTCACTAAGACATATAAGGTTCTGTCCTTAATCTATAGAATCAGAGTAATCAGAGCAATTATTGAAACTTCAAGCATGATTTAGCGACATAAACTGACGGCAAAATTCCTTCTTCTTTGGACAAAGGTGCCCAGGCATAGGTGAGCTGACCACATCATTAACCTAGATACTTCAGGACTTCATTGACCTCCAGATTGACTGTGAAGAATCTTGACATAACCTATGGCCACATTTACACGTTTTCAGAATTTGTTGTGAAACAATTCCCCATACAGACGGCCACGTCTTGAAAATGATCGTGCGCAGACCACCAATACGCTGTAGTACACATATCAGGCCAATAGGGGGATAATGAACCAGACATTCATTTGCGAACAAAGAAGCAGTTGATCCCTAATGGGAATATTTGCAATTGTAATGACGAGCACTAAAGGTTTCCAGTGGACCAATGACAGGGCAAAGTTGCTTCTATGAGCAATCCAACGATAAAACAAACAAACAAACAAACAAAAAAAACTTGCAATGAACGTGGATTGGTAGTTATGCTTTGTGTTAGCCCGAAAACTTTGTATAAACGGGGCCTTTGTAGGCTAGACTATTGTAATTATTTGCTATCAGGATGCCCAAACAAACAATTCTTCTAAAAGTTTTCAGCTGATTTAGAACACTGTTGCATTGTGAGTTCTGATAGGCATTAGCAAGGGAGAACATACTTCTCCTCTTCATTGGCTGTCAATAAATATTCAGAATAGACCTTAAAACATTTCTCCTGATCTGTGAGACGCTTAGAGGCTAAGCTCCATCATATCTGGAAAGGCTGAAGTATCATATCATCCCAGTAGACTGCTCCACTCTCACTGCTATACTTGTGTTTCCCAGAATCTTTAGAAGTTCATTAGGTGGCCAAGCCTTTAGCTATGAGGCCTCCTGCTGTGGAATCAACCCCGTTGCAAAGTTGAGGAGGCTAACACCTTCTCTAGTTTAAGATTAATCTCAGAACCTCATTCAGAACCTTTGCCCTCTGTAATCCTAGAGCTACAGTCATTATTCTAGTCATACTGATGCTCACATCCCACATACAACAACATGATCCACTGAACATCTTAGTGTAGACTAATGTGACAATAATCCCAATATACAGATAAACAATAGACAGATTGATGCAGTTCCTCGCAATCCACCACAAAACTACATCAAATATGGCAGACTAAGTTGGCGGCGAACCCACCCTGCCAAAACCTTCATCATTCATTTTCAAGGATTGATTACTCTTAACAAACCACACAGCCACTCCAGATATCAAAACAAATCCATGCATGAGCCATGAGTGAGCATGTATCCTTTCATTTAGACTCAATGTATAATTTTAACAAAAAAATCAGCCAGCTGGTGGTCCAACACCTACCTGCTACATGATTGACTGACACTGAACATATTTCAGGAGACAGCAGGCACGGCGTTGTGAAAAAGAATGACTCACCAGTTCTATCTATGTGTTTTGCTTTTATACAATTTTAATATAAGTATCTTCATAATATTCAAAGAAAGAAGCAGGAGAACTTCAAAGACGTTTAAACTTGTGTGTTTAAACAAGCGTCCAGCATTAGCCTTCAGGTCTTGTTCTTGCATGTTGGATCATTACTGCTCAAAATACTGACCTGATTCTGTCTGCTGAGTCGGACTGCCTACTGCCATGAACGTAATTAATAAAACATTTGAACTTCTTGATCTGTCGGTCATGTCTTCCTCTTTGGCGTCTTGCCTAACTGGTTCTGACAGGGACAGCAGGATCCCACTGGGACTTAGCTTTTAATTGAAGTTAACAGTAAATGAATGAAATGTCAAAAGCATGTTTTAGTAGATTAAATGTACTGTAATCAGTTTCATCTCTTACTCTTATCCGCTACTGTGCAAAAAAGATTAAATTTGTAGAAATTACAAAACATGCCAGTTAACAGAACTCTCCTCTTCTCTCTCTGTATCCATCTAAAGGTATCGCTCACCCCATAGTTGTGCACGGACCCGCTGACCTCTGACCCCACCAACCCACTCAGCTCTAGCTTTGATTACTCAGTGTAATTAATGAATGCATAAGTATGCTCTCTCCTCTATCTGTCCTTTCCTCCTTCTTCTCCTTCTTCACCCAGCCGGCCATCATCAGGAGGGTCCCCCAATATGAGCCTGGTCCTGCTCAAGCTTTCTTCCTATTAAATGAGAGTTTTTCCTGCCACTTTTGCTTATTGGAGGTCAGGCTCTTCCTTTCTGTAAAGCACCTTGAGACAGTTTTGATTGTTTATACAGATGCTGTATCAATAAAAATGAATAGAATTAATATGGGATTCTTCAGCACCAAAATACAGACCACATCGAACTGTGTTTTATCTATTTTTATGTGTATATAATTCAGAATACCAAAATGCCATATGGGGTGTTTCATGTATTTGATTTTTTAAAATTATAAATAGTATTCTGCGACAAGCTGGGCACTTGTCCAGGGTGTACTACGTCTCTCAATCCATCCTCATTTCGAACTCATCTGAATTTATAGTCTATGGAAGGGTCCTCATCCAGAGACAACTCATCCTTGCTGTCTAATGAGGACCGCTCCACAGGCCTCCCTTCTATTTCCACTCCCACTATGTGTGTTTACATGCACGCAAAAAAATAGATTTCCCGTGTTAGTTCGATGATATAAAATGCATGTGGACGCCTTAGCTCGATTAAAATTGTCCCAGAGAACTGCCGAAAGAAGTCGGACTGACACCCCCACATAGCTCAGTTTTGAGTCGATTTAAGACTCACAAAAACAGGTTTTGTATAATGTCAAGAAAAACAATTAAACAAGTGTCCATAGTCGTGCAACTTGTCCTCATATCCCCACTCTTTGGCTGCGACCACTTTCATAGATGAGCAGTCAAATCAACTGCCAACATGCCCACATCGGGCCATCCAAGCAATTTCCCCCGAGAGCAGACCACAAGATGCTAAAAGAAGTCCCCCAAACCCATGAGATGTTTTCAGGGGACCTGATTTTGTACTGTTGGTGTGAAAGAGCATCTACAATCAGAGAGAGACCGCACAAGTTTAACATTCATGAGAGGTTTGCAAGGAGGAAACCTTTGCTCTCTAAGAAAAACCCGAAGGCCAGATCGACGTTAGCCACGGAGAAAGTAGACAAAGACCAGCGCTGTGTCCGAAACCCCCCCAGACCCGCTATAGTGCACTCAATGTATCCCATAGTAGTAGAAGACTGATGCTCCCTAACCGAGCAATATATCCCATCATCCTTTATTATTATTATTATTATTATTGTTGTTGTTGTTGTTATTGTTGTTGTTGTTGTTGTTGTTGTTATTATTATTATTGTTGTTGTTGTTGTTGTTATTGTTGTTGTTGTTGTTACTGTTGTTGTTATTATTATTATTATTATTATTAATAATGGTACATCAACAAACAAATGAAAAAATTTACAATTATTCGACCGGTGCTTGTGTGGATGTAGACAGAGCAGAGTGTGTGAGTTCCGACACAGCCCTGGACTTCTGGAATAATGCCCTTTTTACAGATGAGTCTCAAATTGAATTATTTGGACGCCAAAATAGAGAAAATGTTGGGCAGTCAATGCATGTGCTTTAATATTAAAGATTGAATTAAAAGAATCCACAATTTATGGACAAGCTGGAGTAAAATCTTCATTTATCAGTCAAACCTGTGTAACTCAGCACCATCCCTTTCACCGTGTCCCTTCAAAATAAATGCATAGAAAATCCCCTACACTGCTTAATCATGTGCAAAAAGTAATTTAAATGCCTAACTAATATTGGGCGTGCATGCACACTGTTTATACTGGAAGAAGCTTAAAAGTTGTGATGAATAACTGTCATTAACACCCCCAATTTATACCTGTTTGTGGACCCCAAACAGCACGTTCAGACTCTGTGGGTTAGATGGAGAGGGTTGAATCTCTGTGACGACTCCTGGAAAAAAATGGCCGAAAGTAGAAGGAAAGACCTGACCAGTGCAACACCTTTATACAAAGAAATATAATTCCTGTGCAATGCTTATGGTGAAACATCATCTGGCACAATATATGTAGCCCATATCATCTCATTGCAAGGAAGTGTTTGTTATCTTTAAGTGCCTTCCTTGATTCCTGTTAGTCTGAGTCTCCATCCTAATTTCATTGTTCATGTTATATTCAGAGACACTGCTCGGCAGGCAAATACTTGGGGCCCTGGACCAGAAGGGGGCACCAGAGGGCTGGCAAAGTTTGAGTCTATGACAATGCGTTGTGTTTGCAATGACAGTGGTCGCTCAGTGCAGAACTCCCTAAAGAGGCCCCGCTCCCCACCTCTGCTCTCACTGCCAAGTAGCGCCGGTGCGTCTTATGTAAACAAACAAGAGCGAAAATGAAGAGAAGTTATCCGCCTGACAGCGGCAAAAGACAAAAAAAATAAAATTAAAACCGAAAGCGCAAACCAGAGATCAGGAACAGAAAGTCGTTTAGCTCCCAGCAGCTTAGTGTGAATACCTGGATGCTGCAGGGAAAAAAAAGGCCAGGAATGAATGAGGGAGCTAGTGGGCAAGAAAAAAAAAGAAAAAAAAACAGCCAATTTGGACAATACTCCTTATTTTGTTATCAAATTAAAGTTGGGTCCAGCCAAGCTTAACTGTCAAGCTAAGAATTAAAAGGCTAGAGAGTTGGACTACTAGGTGCAGGGAGAGAAGTTCATCAGCACATTTCTTCTCTGTTTTTCACAAGTGTGAAATGTCCTAAACGCTTCTGTGAAATTTTTTGTAGTGTATTATGATGTAATTGTAATTCCGAAGAGTTTATTCATCTGCATTTGGGGAAATATAAAATCACAGTATTCCTGAATTATTCTTAAATACAAACATAATGATTTTGTGATAATAAGTGACGTAGTTTTTTGTCATCATCAAACAGGAGCATTGGCCATACAAGCTCCTACATGATTAAAGATTTGATACATTTGTAAATTTCTATTTTGTTTTCAGATTTGTATGAATTAATTTTCACACACGTATGTATGTCTATATCACCCCCTCAAAAAATAATCGCCTATGTCCCTTTGGGCAGCATAGGACTTGGTTGATGCAGTTAATGTTTTTATTTATTTTTTATTTATATATATATATATGTATATAAAACATAACCATAAACATTTAATACTGGAGAGTAGGTCATACTAAAGATTCTAAAGCAAAAACAAGCCAAATTAGGCTTTAATACAGAATGTGTGAGTTTAAAAGAACAAGACGCAAATGTGGAATTCGTGTATATATACAGTATATATATATATATATATATATATATACACACACACGTTTGACGGAAGAAAATGTTTATTTTCTATATGTAAAGTCACCTTAAGTGAGGGAGCGGACGCCTAACTCGGTTCTGTTCTTACCAGGCGGACTGACGGACAGCTCTCTCCCGTCCGTGCGGCGGAAGAATACTCTCGCCGATTTGGTCTCTGACCTCGTACGCTCGCACGTTCAGAGTGATGAAGAGAAGGAGAGTAGCCTTCACGATTAAAGGAAAATCTGACTTCTGCTTCTGTCTGAACATATAAAGAAGAGGCGCGCACGGCTGTGATGCGTTTACAACCAACATGCACAAACAAACTGCAACACTCGCAGGGCGTGAAATACATTTTAAAAGCTTACCAGCAGTTTGGGGACGAGATCATCAAGTCGGCGCCGCTCTGAATCTTACAGGACGCAACCAAAAGGAAAAGGTGCAGAAATCATCTACATCAGCCTCTTTTGTGTTCAGGTAGTGAGTCACTGAGGACGCCGAGCAGCACAGCCCTTCTCCTCGGCGTAAAGAAAGAGAGAATCCCCGTCTGCCCTCCCTCAGTGGATCCAGATCAGCCGCATCCTCTGTCCCTCTGCGACCCCGACCGCAGCTGCCCTGATGTCCGACTGAGACATAATGGCGGAAAGGAGACGGCGCTCAAACCGCGTCTGTGTCCGAGCCGCTGTGGAAGAGTCTGTCTACTCCTCCATCAAAAATACCTTCACAGTGGCACCTAGATTGATCCAGATTCCCTTTGACAACATCTTTGTTGTACTATATCAGCGCAGGACACAAACAGTTCACCTGTAATATGCAAGAAATCCATCCTAATAATCAGGCTGTAAATCAGAAACTTGGATTAATTACTCTTTTTGGAGTTTGGGGGTGATGGCTGATGATCAGTTCGTACGAGAAGGAAGTCGGAAAAGCTTCAGGCTCCAGTCTGAGATGCCTCGTCTGGTCTTCACAGAAAGTCTGTCCAGTCCGCACTTTTGTTTCCTACTGCAGAGTCCCTCTTCTCTGTGGATTTGGAGTTGATCCTAAAATCTACAACTGACTCCAACTTCACCTTAAACATGAGATGGCCTCTGGCACACTGCGTGGCTACTTCTGGGGTCTTTGATTCCAAAACGAGCAAATGATCTTAAGGGAAAAGGATGTCTTCCCATACAGAGGTATAAAGAAAATGAAGAGCAAAGCAGCGTTGGTGACTATAAAAAATCCTGTCGGGGGGGCGGGCGAGAGAGATAGAGAAAGAGAAGAAAAGAGGGGGAGAGAGAAAGGGAGAGAGCGAGAGGAAGAGAGGGAGAGTGAGGGGGTGAGAGAGATAGGGGGAGAGAGGAAAAGAGGGGGAGAGAGATAGAGAGGGAGGGAGAGAGAGAGTGGTAGGTAGACTTGTTTCAAGAAAGGAATTATATCTTAATTATAAGGAAGAGAGGAGGAAAGAAGCAATGGAAGATGTAAGAAAGGGGGAAAATAATAAATCTCTAAAAATGTTGAAGGTCAGCTGACATCGCACATCTAGGAAAGTGTATTATAACGTCAGGAAGAACAAAAAACACTCCATTGCTTAGAAACTCTGGACGGCATTCGATTAGGATGAGCCTCTGTATTTCATCAAGCAAAGATTTCATCAGCCCAAGCTGCTCCCATCAGCCAGAGATCTTTTTGTCCACTTTAAAAATAATAATAAATGAAAGCAAGCAATCTTTGAATTAACTGTGCTGCTGCTTGTGCTATAGAGCTCCAAAGTGTGTCTGTGGTGGATGTGGTGCACTTGTCTGTGAGACCAAACCAACTTTCTTTAATCGACAATGCGCCATATTTTGAAGGATACGAAGTATATTGCATTTGGGTCGGTAGAGCCTTTCGATGTGAGCGCTCATTTTGTTGACAAAGCTCTGCTTTTCAGAGCTTCCTCTCCAGATGAGCTAAAGAACCTTCTGTGGTCAAGGTTACTCGAAAGCATGCTAATGTACAAACGCCCACTTGTCACACGTCTGATCTTTGCAACGTCATGACGCCTTATGTCATGACGCCTTTCCCCCACAATAACAGTCATGATGACAGTCGGCCAAGTTAACCTGGTGACCCTTGACCCTGACCCTAACCAGCTTTTCAAGCGACCTGAAAGACAGACGGAAAGATGAGCAGGCAGGTAACAGAAAAGTGCGTGAACTGCTACGGTTGGGAGGTTGAGGAGAGCAGATGGTGTTTGAAACCTCTTGTCAACATGTCCAAGGTAGAGGCAGCGAAGGTGTCTGCAGGCAGAGGATTCCAGAGCGCTGGACACTGAAACCTCTGATGAGACAGGTGAGGGAGCAGAGGCTCAGCGTGTGTTGGGGAACAGGGCAGTAAGGCCATGGAGGCGTTTGTGGGTGAATGCGAGGGTTTTGTGGCTCATGACCAGAAGCCAGCGGAGGCAGACCAGGGCGGGAGCGAGGTGCCGCCAGGGTTTTGTTTGGGTTATGAGTTCAACGTTATCCTGATTTCAAAAACTTCAAATTATACAACTGACCGGCATTTAACCAGGTGAAAAAAAAAGAGACAAGTAGATTTGCTGGATTTATTCATGAAGGTAGGTGGGCTCAGCATGTCTTTAAACATGAGCGCAGAACAAGAAAAGAGCACAAATGAGCACTGTGTGGGCCACAGAAAGATAAGATGAAAGAACAGAGGAGAGCTGAGAGACCTGGAATCTCACAGTGCACCTGTGTCCTTGGAGAAGTCTGTCATTAACCCACAGCGCTTCATCTGCCTTCATCACTTTACTTTCTATACTTTTAATGAGATAAACGTTTCCCAGTTTTGTCTTATTTAAATCAATGTTATTAAGAGAGAAACAAAAGGAAGGTCTTAGGTCTATCTTAGTTTTTATTTCAGTGATTCGCGACAACACGACTATTTTGGGGGTCGTTGCTTCCTCACTCCAGTCATAAGTGCTTTGCATGGCTTAAACTTAATTTACACGCAACACAGAATATCCTGGGAGTGCAATAAATATCTAAAGCCACAACTTCTGCTCTGCAGGAAAGAGAAGAAAATAGATTTCTTCTTCCTAAAGTTATAAATAAACAATTGTCTATTGAAAATGTGTATCTCTGTCATTGTTCTTTTTTGTTTTTTGGGGGTTTTTTTTGTCCTTTTTTTTCCCAACTATGCGTGTCAAAGACCCTTCCACATACGGTTTATGTCCGCTGACTAAAAAATTTGCAAGTAAGCTAAACAAGTACGGTACTTTACAGCTGGTTAACGGGATATGCTAACTGGGGTTAATCTACATTATGACTAAACCACAGAATAAACACAGACACTTTTAGCTTAGCAGGCAGACCAGGCTCCTCCCCCACTTGTTGCCACGTCGGCTCCATTTTATTTCGGTGCCGGTGAAATCCGTACTACCTCATAGCTCCGAGTGGCCAGTCATCAACTACAGTATTATGCTGTCATCACATAGGGAACAACTCAATGCTGATTGGCTGTCTCGGCACACCAGCAGGTACCTTTGCCTGAAAAGTTGAATATTCTGAACTTTAGATTGCATTTAATTATATGATGATGTGTCATTTCAAGTTCAGTATTAAGTTCTTTTTGACTTTCAAGGTCAGGAGGTTGTGGTTGGTCTACTATCCAGACCTATCATTTTTAGTAGAAACTCTAATTGACACTATACATTAAGCTGGAGTCAGATCAAGAGAACATTGGGGCACTATGTACAAGAAGAACGTCTTGTCACCTAACTGAAAAACGTCATTTTTAAAAGCACAACAATTCCAGAACAGCTGACACTGAGGTCGGTATCAAGAGCTGAGCAGAGACATGCTCCGCAAGTGCCGTAAAAAGATGCAGCACAAGAGCCTGAACAGTCCTAGCTATAGGCTTTGGCAAAAAGCAGAGTTTTAAGTCTACTCTTAAACATAGAGAGGGTGTCTGCTGCCCAGACCGATGCTGGTAAGTGGTTCCACAGCAGAGGAGCTTGATAACTGAAGGCCTTGGCTCCATATCTACATTTGGAGATTCGGGGTATTACTAGTAAACCTGAATCTAAAAAACATAGCATCCTAGAGGGCGTTACATGTACAAAGTGATAGTTATCTGATAATAGACTTAACCAGTTTAAAGCCATTCCATTTATACCAATTTGATTTTCTAATCTATGTAAAAGAATCTGGTGGTCAATGGCATCAAATGCAGCTCTGAGTACTGAAACACAGCCCTGATCAGAGGCCATTAACAGGTCATTAGTGACTTTTACCAGTGCGGTCTCTGTGCTGTGATGTTCCCTGAAACCTGACTGAAAAGCTTCAAATAGGCTATTTTTATGGAGATAATTGCACAGCTGGCTGGCGGCAACTTTCTCCAAAATTTTTGAAACAAAGACCAGGTTGGAGATGGGCCTATAGTTTGCTAAAGCCCCTGGATCCAGAGTGGGCTTTTTGAGCAGGGGTTTGATTACAGCAACTTTAAAAGTCTGTGAGACATAGCCTGGTGTCAGGGACAAATTAATAATGTCTAGTAAGGAGGTGCCAAGTAAAGGGAAGTAATCTAGTAGGAATAGGATCTAAGAGACAGGTTGTGGATTTAGAGGAGGAAATGATAGAAGCCAATTGTTGAGAGCTAATAGGGAGAAATTAGTCCAGATATGTACAGTATCTGGCTTAGTGGTTATCTCCAATGCGACTGTATTGAAGGACAACTTTGTGGTAGGTGATGCTAGGAGGTCTTGGATGTTATCTCTAATGGTTATAGTTTTTTCATTAAAGAAGTTCATGAAATCACTGCTAATTAGATGTGGAGGAATGGATTGCTCAACAGATGTCTGTGTAGATTCTCACTCATCCAGGACATAGTTATCCAAAGTAGATCTCTCTGTGTCAACTGGACTGAAAGGTTTCCTTGAAAACGTTTCGCCCTCTCTCCATAGAGCTTCTTCAGTTCTAAGTTTGCTGGGACAGAGCTTGAAAATATAGCCCTGTGGACCATTGGCATGTTAATGGCCCGGGTGGTCCTTGGCAGGGTGGTTGGCAGGGTCGTTCCTCGGTTGGAACGCCCCAGCAAACTTAGAACTGAAGAAGCTCTCTGGAAAGAGAGCGAAATGTTTTCAAGGAAACCTTTCAGTCCAGTTGACACAGAGAGATCTACTTTGGATTGCTCAACAGAGTATTGGCTCTGGGTCAGCCTGACTACAGTGCTGAATAAAATCCTGGGGTTGTTCTTATCGATGGGGGTGGAGGGATATCAGGCTCCACAGGGTTTTAAATGTGATTGACGCACCAACTTTGGCCACAGACCTACATTCTGCTCCTTTAAGTGTCCCTAACCACAACTAGTGGTTCCTGTCTCGCCACAGCAGTGACGTTTATCTTTGTTGAAAGTCTTGCTGTAGTATGCTATGTTGCTCTGAAAATGAAATCTTTCTCCCACAATCTGAATGCTGCTTCAAACTCCTCTGTCCAATAAAAATATCGCCCCCTTTTTCACAAGGGTTTGCGTGTGAAGGTGACTGAACAGAGGAGATCAAACCTGATCACTGCTTCTGGTTCTTCTCGAGGTTTCTGCCTGTTAAAGGGACGCTTTTCCTCGCCACTGTCGCCAATACCAGTGGCTTACTCAGTGTGGAGCTTTGCTCTGGGAGCTGTTTCTCTTTTTGAACGTGTAAATTGTCTTGAGATAACTTTGTTATGAATTGACACTTTAAATAAAATTGAGTTGAATTGAATTGAACTGAACTGAATTGCAAAAGAACGGGCGAGGACGTACATTGCTTCCTTTACATAAACCTTTGACCCAAAGGATTCCATCGTCAGTTTAGCTTTACCATCTCATTTCCTAATGCGAGCAACGTAAGCTCATGCTAAATGCAGCAGAGGGAGACGATGGCTCTGCAGTAAATCCAGGAAAACACAAATTCTTGATGCTGTCGAATTTACAGTTTCAGTCCTGCAAACACACCACTCAGCCATCGTCTGTATTTCAGAAACGCAGCTTTGCTTAAATCTATAGAAGCATTAATCTGTTGCATCATTGCATCATTTAAAAAAACAAAAAAATACTTAACAGAAATAAAAAGAGGAAAAAGAGACAGTCAGATAGATAGTGGGTAAGGGTGGCGAGAGATTTTCTCCTTTTTCATGTAACTCTGAAATTCTTACTGGTGTCATATTCCTTCCTGATTTAGAAAAGATCTGTTCTCTGGCTGTTTCTGACACACACCCACGCTGCGTACACCCACACACGCTGAACCAAATGACACACATGCATACTCGCACAATCGAAATTGCCTGCAGTATTTACAGCCCACACTGCTTCCTGTCTGATAAACCTACTCACACACTCTAATATGAGGAAAAAAGGAGAACATTTTCCTTTTAATCCACATCTTTGTCTTGTGTTCTCTCTCTCTCTCATTCTCTCTGTCATTCTCTTTTCTTCTGGATAGATAGATAGATAGATAGATAGATAGATAGATAGATAGATAGATAGATAGATAGATAACTGATTCATCTCTACTGAAGGTTGGCTGCCCTAGCACTGCTTTCCGGACCTTCTGAAGCATCAATTGGGTCTCATCCAGTCCGGAAAAGGAGACAAATGAATTTGAAAAAGAGATGGGATAAAGGAACACGGTAGAAAGTCATCATCAAGTGGAGCAAATATGCTCCAAATCTGTCAGATTGTGACGGCATCTGCTGTGCACAGTTCACCCCACAGATGTACACTTGGATTCCGGTCGGGGCTGGATAGGCCGCTCGAAAACTTAAACCTCCCTCTGGTGAAGCCAGTGCTTTTGTTGGTGTGGATGGATGCTTTGGGTCTCCTTTCTACTCTTGTAAGATGAAGAGTTTGAATTATTCAATAGACCAGATGTTGCATTGCAGTTACATTAAGGATGCATGGTATTTATGGGTCCAATAAATGTCAACGTTTTTTTTTTTTAATTTGAATATAAATGAACACAAAAATAATACAATTTAGTCATAATTGCTTTTTTAATGGTGGAAGCACAATAACATTTGATATTAAGTACAAGGGAATCTCATCCGATGGAGGCCCCAAGGTCAGCAGCACCTCTCTTCTCTCGTCTGGACGTTTTCACTTCTGCTAAATTTCACGGTTGCAATTCGCAAAGGTTGACCAAAATAATAATACAATTCATTACAATGAAGCTGAAAAGGAGCTTAAAGCAGTGATTGGGTAAAGGAGCAGTTTGCGGTAGGCAGAGAAGGTCCTTAGTGCTGAGTTAAATATTTGAATTCTTTTTAAGTTAAATCATATTCAGTTTGGCTTTTGTTTGTTGTTTTTTTGCTAAACCAGTTTTTGACCAGTTTCTGTCATTTTACATCTGATAGGAAAGAGCCCATGTGTGAGACGTCCTCGTCTTGACCTTTTCTTCCTCTTCCAAAACGATGAAGAAGTTATCCAAAGTAGATCTCTCTGTGTCAACTGGACTGAAAGGTTTCTTTGAAAACGTTTCGCCCTCTCTCCAGAGAGCTTCTTCAGTTCTAAGTTTGCTGGGGCAGAGCTTGAAAATAATAGCCCTGTGGACCATTGGCATGTTAATGGCCCGGGTGGTCACCTGAGAGTCCTTGGCAGGGTGGTTGGCAGGGTCGTTCATCTAGTTTCGGTTGGGGAGCTTCCCCTTTGTCTGTTGGGTCACATGTTAATGAGTCTCCAGGTCTGGTCAAACAGCGTGAATGTTTGGAATGCTGACGAAAAGAGTGGAGAACTGCATTGTACGTGGGTGACAGAAAGTGCCTTAGTCCACCACCTCTGTTTAAAGATGGTCTCTGGAGAGAGGGCGAAACGTTTTCAAAGAAACCTTTCAGTCCAGTTGACACAGAGAGATCTACTTTGGATAACCATGACCTGGATGAGTGAGAATCTACACAGATGAAGAAGTTAGTTTTAGAAGAGTTTGGAGTTTCCACTCTGGAGTGAAACAGGCGGACAGAGAGCAGCCACAGCTGAGTGGTGACGTCAGCAGATGAGCTGAGGTCCATCAGGTGGGCTGGGAAGGACATGGTGATCAACCTGGAGTCCTCTCCAAAGGCACACGTATGCCTTTCATCACTATTATTATTGTGCTATTCAAGCCTGAAAATCCATTTTGAATATTTTTGCTTTAGTTTTATTTATTTATTTATTTAGAAATAACCACTACAAAGCGATTAATAAATATTAGTTATTTCCAATTGGAAATATTTCCTACTAAACAGAAATCCAATTATTGTAGAAGTCAGCAAACAACAAATATACTAATGGAAATGAATCATAAATTTTCAGAGTGGCACAAATACAAAGTCCAGGTTTCCAGCGTCTGGCTAAGAACAGATGAACGTTGCTTCCAGGACCTTTCCCGGTACCACCTGACCTGTGAGGACATCATGCAAGGATGCTTTCACTGATTTAATGGGGCAGATTAACCCTAAACCGATATTCTGCTTATCCAGCTGTTCTTTTAGCGCTGCTGTGTTCAGTGGTGCAGTCAAGGCCTCATGCTGAATGTGCACCAGCCAGAAATAATGAAAGGCACGTTGCACACTGGAAATCACAACAACAAAGCTGCGCAGAAAGGTCAACATCGATGCGCCGTAGATAGCGCCGCAAAACCGGTCGCTGGTGCTTTCGGGTGAGAGGCGGCTAAGAACTGTGATCTTTTTGTTAATTCCTGTCAGAACTCCAGCCACTGCAAAAAAAACAAAAAACAAATGCACGGAGTTGTTTTTCCGGTCTAATTTTAAGCTAGTATACTTTGCCTGTGAGCAATGTTGCACAAATGAATAAAGGAGAGCAGTCAGCTATGTAAAGGACAGACCCTGGTGAAAGGTTACTCCGAGAGTCCTCATAGTCCAACCGAAAAACAAATACCATCCAGAGTTGTGACGTGGTCAAATAAGATCTTTGTGAAAAGTTTAGAACAAATACAGGCACCTAGGTTGAAGAAGGATAGACTTTCTGGTTTAAAAACAAGCCTAAAGGCTGACAAACGGCCTGTGTACTGACAGTCTGCTGTTGTTGTTGTTGTGTGTTTAATTAGTCAGCCGTAAATGATTGCATTGTGTACGTGAGCGCCTGAATTGTCCTTTGAGAGACGCCGTACCCCTGCGTTGCAACTGATGTAATTGTCGTGTATTTAGATGTGTGCTGACTCACGTACGTGAAGCACCAGCAGTCTCAGAAGACCTTCTCAGTATATCACGACTGTGGCAAGTGGACGTCGGAACGAGTGTGTGGCCAGACAGAGGATGGACAGGGCACACACACACGCACATACACACACACACACACACACACACACACACACACAGACACACGGCTCAATGGCTCATACTCAATAACAAACACGCCTGTGCGTCCACTGTTTGCAATTCTTACCCTGTCCAGGTGTATGCACAAGTCTGGTTAATGTTCTCCTGTAGGTTCTCCTGTGTGCTCCTCAGGCAGGCCGTCACCTTCGAAACTTTTTGGTGTCCCTGTTGTATGAGATGTGGAGACCAGCAGGATATCAGGTAGGGGACATCACCGTTGCCACGGAGCAGGTCTTTCTCTAAGCGCAGAACTTCTTTCAGCAGTTTAGGAACTGAAGCAGTGGAGCTCCGGCCTGGCTCAAATGCTGCCCCGCCACAGTCTGCCTTTGACTTTCTCATCCCTCGCTCTCAGTTCTGCAACCCCTCAACAGTTGTTTGTAAAGCGGTGACCTCATCCAGCCGCGTTGGTGAGCCTTAACACAGTCCATGTCAGAGCAGACAGTCTACCCGAGGTCTTCTAACTCATTTCTGACTGTAGTCATCTCATCAGAAAGTGTGGGGGAGGGATCTGGTCTGGCTGAATACATGAAGGCTGCAACGATAAGACAGCTCTGCTGCTAGCCACCAGGCCGGTGTAGTTGTGTGTCTGAAGGTTACTTGTCATTTGACCGTTATACAAAGATTAGAAGGCAGTACACATGTCTGGTTGGCTGTGGAAGAGCACCAAGATGGAGTTTTAGGAGCGTTGCATATACCCTGTCTTCCTCCATTGCTGGCGTTTACTTTTACTTTGTTGGAACATTTTCTCTTGATGACATTCTGTGCAGCTCTAGCAGCTTTGTAAGAGTCATTGTGATATTCTTGACTTGTCGGTGTCGCTCCTGTTCCTGTTCCTTCTCATCTGCACTCTAATTTAGAGCCAGTTTGGTTCTCACTGCTTGGGGTGCTGCTAATATTTCTGCTATAAGTTTCAACATCTCCAATTCTTTTCTTTTTTTTTATTGCAGTGAATGTAAATGTACTTGTCACTAAGCAACTCATTTTCTGACATACTTGTCCTCTCTTGTGTCAGAAGCCTTGCGTCTTTTTCCTTGTTATAGATAGCATGTGTCTGGAGTCAGCACTTCCTCTGGATTTAGTGCTTTCTGGCTTTCTATATCCCCATTTAGCACCATAGTCCTGATTTCTGGCTCAGCTTTCTCTCTCTTTTTTTATTCTTTATCATTATCCTGCTAGCTGAGAACCCACACACCTGACAGTGCTGTCCAGAGGTGGATCTACTGCCCTTCTACTTCAGCTGGAGTCAGCCTGTCTGGAATTCCCAAATATGAATGTAGGAATAGGATCCTGGCTTTGGCCTAGACATTCCTGCAGATCTGTTCACCTACAGTTCACCCACAGCTGCCTCAGCTGCACTCCAGGAAATTCTTCTTCTGTTTGAGTCAAATGAACAAATCACCGCCACTGATTGATTTCTTGTTATTCACCAGTGTTTTCTGCTTCCTTTGTTAATTGTTCAAGCTTAACGTGTTTTGTCCTCCTTGTGATACGCAGTGGTCTAACGTCATCATGACCACAGTATTTCCTTCCATCTAAATGTATTACTGTTATGATAACTTGGTAATTTCGCCATTAATTGCTTGTGTTAGTTTTTTTTTATAGACAGTCTTTGTACAGAGTGGAGATCGCTCGTTACCCCACTCATCTCTAGGATTGTTCGTTTCTTTACTGGGTTTATTCCTGTTGCTTAATGTTGTTGTGTTGCTGTTGTTGTTATTGTGTGAGCTGTGTGAGCTGCAATGCACTATTCTGCATTACAATGTGCTTTATAGATTGAGCCATGATTGTTTTTACAGAGTCTAATCTGTTGTTGTCCCCGTCTGCTTTCTTTACATAAATATGCTTCAACCTGTATCTAATTGTCTCTATCCTCTCAGTTATGTCCATTCTCTCTCCTCTTACCGTTCTTTTGCGTGACCAGATTATAGATAGCAGTCTGTTTGTGTGTGTGTGTGTGTGTGTCTTATCTCTTATGATGGTTAAGGTGACCTTGAGAGCCTTGAAAGTGTCTATATTCCAATTATTGACTTTATTTTCTCATGCTCATGATGTTGTTTACCTCCACGATGTTTGTGTTAAATTTAATTTTCATGAAAAAATGAAAAGAAAAAAGATACAATACCATTGTAAAAAGGAGTATAATAAACAATAACTACAGATGGAGGAAAGATTGTTCAGCTGATTGGGTGTCGAGTCAGTTTCACCTTTTATGTCTCCAGATTCAGGTTTGGTCTTTTTAGATGTATTTACTCACAAAAAAGCCTGACGTTGTTTGCTGTTGCTGCTAAATAATCAACTGAGATTTGTTAAAGACTGACATCTACTGGTGTATTTAAATTGAGAAAGGCACAAGCTTAACCTCTAAGATTTTCTGATGACTTCTGCAATATTTACACAGCGATGCCGGTAAACCAGATCCAGAACTGTAATTCAGATCCATTTCCTCTTGAATTATCCAACTCCCTTTAAGAGATTTTGTCACTGCTTTTTTAATCCCATGTAGCTTTTTTTATGTCCAGAAATCAGATAGGTGTTGGATTTGACACGATTCCAAGCCTTTTTGCACTATTCTGAGAGCAGACATAGTGTGAGTCACACTGGAGCGTCTTTGGTGATTTTTAGGATGAGTCATTCAGTGAATCATGCAGAATAAAAAAGCATATTCTACTGCCACAGGAAACACTAATCTGGGGTTGTATTATTTGATTGCAAATAAGGGCTGCTAAGTAAACACCCACCCCCGCTCCTGTTGAATATGCAGTTGATGTTAATGCCGCAGTTTTCTTACCATGCAGAGCACCACTATAAACAGTACTGTCGTAAATCCACACCTGCTTTTAGAGAAATCTGCCATCTGCTTAGAGTTAGTCTTCTGTCACATGACTGTCACTGCCAGATCCATTTGGGTCTGGGTTCAGTAATTTAAGGTTGCCCCTTTCAGAGTACCTCTTTATTTAAAAGCAACTATTATTTTATAGGTTTGCATAGATTGGAATCGGAGTATTGTGTTTAGTTTGTTGACTGGGCTAATTGGTTCTGCTGTCTTCAGTTCATAACCGTTCTGTTCTCTCCACATACTGCCACTAGGTGGTGGTATTGGCCAATATATTGGGGGTTAGTAGTTGCTCGTGTCTGCAGGTTAGTTACGCACCCAATGTTGCCTCTTTCTATGCCCAATACATGACAGTCCCTGGTAAATTTCACATAATTTCTGGTTTAGTTCTCCACTTCTGTGTATCAGTAATAAATAAAATTCATTACAATCTTCAGTTCTCTTTAAACTTGATTGTAAAATCAATTTCCTGTGAAGGGACGACAGGTAGTAAAGTAAATCAGGCCTCATGAGACTCTTAAGATAACACTCACTTATGGGAAGGTCAGTATGAGCACGTTCATTATAATTTAGTGGCAAAGTGACATAATTTAGCTTGTGGGACTATTTATCTGCCTTTATTTGCAGGCGGTAAGCAGAACTCTAAGTAAAGTCTGCCTTGTCCTAGAACAGCCTGAAAAAGACGGGTCTGGGTCCTGTGGGCTGCGTTCCAGAACCTTGTGTCAAAGGTGTATTATGGGGTTGACAGCCAGCTGGTGATGTTTGGACTCGTCTAAACTCTCGGAAAAGAGAGAGTTCTGAAACACGTCTTTACTATCCTTTGGAGGACACAAAACTCTGCATCCATGTCTGTGTCAGCACAAACTGTATGGTTTACTAAACTACTATAAAAAATATCCAACAAATGTAAATAGATACAGTTACAAACTAAACAAAGATATAACAATTAAAAACAACACCAAGAATAAATTTTAAAAAAGAACAAAATCGGGGAAGGAGGGCTCATGTCATTTTAAAAGCACAAGGCATCATTCCAGACATTAACAAGTTTAAGCAAATAAGCATTTTGATGATTACTAACCACTTTTTCCTGTTGCTAGATGCAGGCTATTTACATTTACTAGGATCATCCATCCATCCATCCATCCATCCATTTTCTATACCTGCTTTTATCCAACTTTGGGTCGCAGTTACCAGGATCAAATGTATGATTCAGTTCCTGATCTTTCTAACACTCGGTCGTCCGTACATTGATAATAATGTAGTGAAAAATAGTGTAAGTAATTTCTTCATGTTGCATTTTTCTTACATCAGATAGCTGTAAGTCTGGAACAAAGATGATGCAGAACAGAACAGATCAGTTAACAGCATCAGTCCCTGACAGAGTATCTGTTGTGGCACAATGAAAAGAAGATACAAGAGATGCTGCTGCTGCTGCTGCTGCCACACTACCGCTGACACGCTGTGTGCTGCTGCACGGATCATCCAGAATTGGTTCACGGTCATCAAAGAGAAAAAGCTTTTTTTCTTACAGTAGATGAAAGCAAATATTAGCTCTCTGTTTTTGTGTGTTGTTTGGTGAGGGTGGTGGAATAAAGGTGCACAGGGAACATGCTACAAGCCTGAAGCTGAACAGAAAACCAGTTTATTGCATTTTCATGAATGTTTGAAAAAAATAAGTCTTTTGTTCTGTCAGAGGTGAAGCTCTTTTCTTCTAAATATCTGTAGAAGACTCCAGAAAAGGCAATATATCAACAAAATCTGACGAAAATTTCAACAGAAGAATATCCGGGAAGTCTAACGACACATAAAAAACCCATATATAACCTATAAACCATGGAAGTGTGTCTCACGTTACATAAAGTTACATAAAGTTTGTATGTATTTCATGTATTGAAGAGGCGAGAATTTTTGAGTTCCATAATTTGTACATAATAGAAATGTATCTGTCCCTCCTCTGATATTTTGTAACTGTTAACAATAACCTTTGATATTTTGTTCCTCTGCAGAATCCATGTGTTCATTAATACAGGCTAATACCAATAAGGAAATCATTCATTACTGATTTAGTGAAGGTAGAGTAAGGACAGGCCTGCACTTTAGACTTCTGGGTAACATTAACCTGTGGCAGTAGGAGAACAGAGGGTTGGGGAAGTGTGTTTCATTTAGAAGGGTGACCACAGTCGAAGATATAATATCACAAGATTATCCAGCATCATCTGAAGACTTCAGACAGGCTGCTTAATTGTTAAAAAATGATTCTCTTGAGATAAATTGATGAATTTAAGCATCATTTTAGTTGATTATATAGGTATGCCTCAATTGTACTAAAGTAAATATCCCTACATCCTTACTTCAGTCAACTGAACGTAACACTGCATGTCAACAGTGGATTAAAAAAAAAAAAAAAAAAAAAAAGCCTGTTTTCTCATGGTCCCTGAATGTTACGTGCATTTTTCTCGCGAGAACAAACAAGGTGGTACGTGGCTTCACAGCTGACTTTTGTAGTATTTACATTTGTTTACGCTGAACTAATTGGGCGTATGTTTGTTGCCGATATCCGTCTGCTCGGTAAACGTTTTTTCTGCTTCATGTCTGGATTTGGGCTCTGTCAGAAAAGCTGATCTCGTTCCGGCTCCTCGCCCCGGTAGACTGCTGCTGCTGTACCAGGCGTTCGCTGCTCATTCTCCACCCTGCGGTTGTGATATGGCGGATAGCGGGACGTCGGGAGAATTCTCGTCTTCTCTGAGCAGCTCGACCCTTCCTCCTCCGAGGACTCGCATCTTCAAAATCATCGTCATCGGAGATTCAAGCGTCGGGAAGACCTGTCTCACCTACCGCTTCTGCGCAGGAAAGTTCCCCGAGAAGACAGAGGCCACGATCGGGGTGGACTTCAGGGAGAGGCTGGTGGACATAGACGGGGAGAAAATCAAGGTGTGTATTCTGCAAAAGATACTATGATAAAGAAGGTTTAAATTCTATAAAAATGAATATTCACAGATGTGTTTGTGCACAAACCCAGAGGCAATGTTGAAAGTAGTTTTAACTGCACATCTGCTGAAATAAAATGCTTAAAGTCACCCCAGACAGAGTTTTAGGTTAAAATGGAGGCTTTTATATAAAATTTAGCAATAAGCAAACTTTAAGTGTTGCAGAGGCTCGGTGAAAGGCTTAATTAATGAAATCCAGCTGGTCTGGAGTGCACAGACCACCACTCCGGTAGATCTACACAGACCCCTGCAGATCTACCTTCTACATGTTAAAACATTCTGAAATATTGTTGCAAAAAGTATATTTTAAAAAAGTAGAATTCAAACCAATTAGAAGCAACACAAAGTTATTATTACAGAATCAAAAATATATGTTGTCTCTTCTCATTGTGCTTTTATTTCTGTACAAATTATTGTTATTTCTGTGATCATAAAAGATGCTTTGAGTAAACTTTACTCTGCAAAAGTAGAGTAATTACATCCTGGGTCACAGTCTCATGATGTGTGTTATATTGGAAACAGTCTGTAAACAGTCTGTTGCAGCTGCAAAAAAAAAAAAAAAAAAAAAAAAAAAATAGTCCGAATCCATTTATTCGGACAATGTATCAGTGTTTGTGAGCTTGAGCACAGGAAGGAAAACAAGTTGCAAGGCTGAGTGGGGGGAACACTCAAACAACAGGTTGTAGGGTTGTAGATACTGTAAATAAACAATAAGTTACATTTTTTAAGTAAATAAAAGCTGCGTTCTGGAACACATGAAATGCCAGTTATGTTTGTTTACTAGTTCTAAAGCACTAAAGGCGCTTTTCCACCACACAGTGTCGGCTCAACAGGTTTGAATCGACACGGTACGGACACGTTGGTTTTCCATGACACCACGGGACCTCTTCACCGTGGGCGGGGTCTTAATAACAAGACGGTTCGAAACTCTTGTGATGCCGTTAGTGTGTAAACATAACTCGTTAATCTCTGTTGACTGTTGGCTCTTTAATGGTCGGTTTATATGACACTTTTTGTCATATAAAAAGTCTTTTGTCATACTGTTCAAACTGTCTATGTTGACAGTAGATGAGAAAAAAAGGGTCTGTGATAAAATCAGCCCTCTCTGGCCCGTTTGTGCCTTTAATTGAATTTATGAGGAACAGCCAATCAGAGACAGGATGTGTGACTGGTGTGATGTCAATCATGTCTCGCGCTCTAGTGGGCATCCACGGCCTCCTGCTGACCTGCTCCTTTGGGCTTCAGGGGAAGAAAAAAATGCCCATCCCCTCGTTCCCCTGTTTACAGTGGTAATGCTAGCTTAGTATTGCTAGTCCTGCTCTTGTGTGGAAGCTGGGTGTGCTTTTTCTGTGAAGACAAGGCATACCTGGAAGCCAGGTGGCGGTGTAAGGTGAATCACGCACGTGCATGTAAGTGAGGGGTGTGGCTTTGTTTAGAGACGGGGTGGGGGGGGGGATCACAAGGCCAATCAGAGCATTAACAGACCAATATTATCCTATAGTACCTACACGGCACGCTTGTAACTCTTGTACCCCTCATGGAGAAGCCTCCAAACCTCACCGTGTCAGGTCGGGTCGAGTCACGCTAATTAGGTTCTAGTGGAAAAGCGTCTGAATTACTTACCTGCATCCCCCTGTTGGTGTCTGGAACGTGATCCTTATGGGTTTTTCAGTGTCATGTTTACCTGAAGTAGAAACTGAGGGGAAACACCTTTGGGGTCTTTAACTGTGACGCCTTTCCTTGGATCCCTCCAACAGATCCAGCTGTGGGACACTGCAGGTCAAGAGCGTTTCAGGAAATCCATGGTGCAGCACTACTACCGCAACGTTCATGCCGTTGTCTTCGTCTACGATGTCACCAACGCCACCAGTTTCCGCAGCCTACCAGCATGGATTGAGGAATGCAAGCAGCATGCTCTGGGCACAGAGGTTCCCAGGATCTTAGTCGGAAACAAGTGTGATCTCCAAGACTCCATTCAAGTGGGTACAGAGGTGGCACAGCAGTTCGCCGACACCCATTCTATGCCCCTGTTTGAGACGTCTGCAAAGAACTCAAACATTCAGAAGGATGGAACTCTGGGCCGAGGAAGTAGTGACCACGTAGAAGCCATTTTTATGACAGTGGCCCACAAGTTGCGATCTCAGAAGCCTCTGGTGTTAAGCCAGCCGGCAGATGGACCAGGGGGGACTGTCAGTCTCAGCAGCTGTGGGGACATTAAAGCAGATGGGACCAAGAGCTGGGGCTGTAGCGGCTGCTGAAGGGGATTCAGGGGTGGGGGTCTTCATTCACAGGCTGTGTGAAATTCAATAGCGGAAAAATATCGAATGGCTTTTAATGAACTACTGTTTTTGAATAACATCCCAACATCCTTAATTACTTTTAAAGCTTTTCCTTTGGAATGCAAAAATTGAGTCTTGTCTCGTGTAAATGACCCTGACCGTGAAGACTGCTTCTGAATCGGTTTTCAGAAAAATTCACGCATCCTCGTTACCACGGAGATACAGTGAGATTTGTTAATGTGTAAAATCTCATTTACGGGTAGATTAAGCTGAATTTCCACAGTCATCTAAGTGCACCATCAACAGTGATTCTGGTGGTCGCCACTCTGGGCACGCTGACTAATGTGTCATCATCACAACTCATAAGAACCAATAAGGTAACACTAAAGAACCAGTAAAGAATATGAGCCCTAAGCAACTGACCCTGGGTCAGCAAGGCTCACAGATTCTACCGTTGTGTAGAAACAATAGTACAGAGTCTAGAACCATAAGCACCATCAGGAACCACGGTTGGTTGAGCTCCTGATCTTCTGGATCCATCAGCTTGTTACTCACGTCCAAGTAAAGTTTCTTCCAGCAACCAGTGAAAATGTCCAAATGAGTTGATTCTGCTTCTGAATGTTGGGAAACATAACTTGAAACTGCAAGTCTAATTTTATTTGTGGCTCTCTGGAGGATTTGTTTCTCTGTCTGTGCTCAGAGAATTTTTTATTTTTTTTTTTAATAGTTCTCCTGAATCTGCACAGATCTGCCATGGTTTTACTAAACTGTAGTAAAGGAAAGTCCTCAGGCATGATCAGGACCCAGTGTTTTGCCTATTTAAGATGTGACAGCAAAGCAAACGGCTGCAGGCCACGGGAAGGTTTCCCAAACAAGCCTTTTCATGAAGGGATGGTTAGAAAACCTCATCGTGGCATTCAAATAACTGTAGAACATAAAACAAGAAGTCCGTTTTCAGGGAAAAATCTGATTAAAATGCATCTAGAAAGAAAGCACATTTTCCACCTGTCTCTTCTTGTATCACATCTGTAGCTCTTGATCACACACACTCAGCTCTTGCATGGAATCCTGATGAAAGCAGATTATCGTGAGTGAAAGATGGGTTTAGTTCCGTTTACCCTAGAACTGTCACATGGTGGTGGAGATGGAGCTATTTAAGGTTTCAACACCCTTCACGACTGCTGAACCGCATCAGAACATGGAATGGGACGTGGAAGCGCTGAAAGATTCAACAGGACACA
Organism: Pao palembangensis; assembly: GCA_015343265.1. Taxonomy (NCBI): domain Eukaryota; kingdom Metazoa; phylum Chordata; class Actinopteri; order Tetraodontiformes; family Tetraodontidae; genus Pao; species Pao palembangensis. The sequence continues at coordinate 24,225,888 of CM027082.1, read as the reverse complement.
CAAAGACCATGAAAACTCCTGGTTTATTTTCAGCACGTCAGCCTGGCTGTCCGGAAGATCAGCCCAGCTGTCTGGAGGGATGTCTGGAAGATCAGCCCGGCTGTCTGGAGGGATGTCTGGAAGATCAGCCCGGCTGTCTGGAGGGATGTCTGGAAGATCAGCCCAGCTGTCTGGAGGGATGTCTGAAAGATCAGCCCGGCTGATTAGAAGCGTCTCTGTATGACCTTTATCAAAATTTGGAGACCTCACTACTGCCCCTCTGTTCATACAGTAGATGACAGTTATCCTGCTAAACAATAACACTTTAATAACTAGATTTCAGTCCACTGTAGGACAATTGCAGATGTTACCAGGACAACCATCGATGCCATGTCACTGTATAGCTGTGTGCCCTGGTCGTGTTTGCCTGAACTCCCTCAGCTCTGTCAACTTTCATACTTCACAAACAAGAAACTTCATTTTGGATTTGTCACAGAAATAATTACCTTTAACATTTTTTGTGACAAATCTTTAATCCTATAAAAAATAAAGTTGAAATTTGGGTCCATAGTGTTTTGTAGATAAAAGACCTGGACACATCTTTGCACGCAGACGTTTCCAGGCGAAGGTGACGCCCGCCCACATAAACTGGAAACACAACTTTACAGTCTGTGGATACTCGGTCCTGGATGTGGGTGTGTGTCAGGTCAGTCTGCTATATGGAGGCATTTTAGAACGAGTCTCCTCTTCCTCTCTTCTGAGCTGGTCTGGGTCCTGCGCTGGTGAATTAAAGAGTCTGGTGTCGCCCCCTGCTGAACAGAGCAGAATTCTGTCAAAGGACTTCTTACTGCTAAGAACAATCCTAATCAAAGACTAGCCTAGGTCCAAGGTTTAAAGTTCTCACCTTGCCAAGTACACACCAGCTCAGTGTCCCTGGGCTCAGACTGCGGGACCAGTGTTTCCTGTCACACAAACAAACCGTTCTTGATAAAAAGACACAACGTGAAGGCGCTTGTATGTGAGAAACTGCAGGACAACGTTGCTGCACTAATATCATCACATTGGAAGGAAGACATTCTTCCTTTAATTAAAAAAAACATTTTTGTCTGTGTCTTTTCATGCTTGTAATGTTTTTAATTACAGGGTCTGACATCTATTATGTCAGTGTTAATATTTGTCTTCTGAGACGGGAGATGAACACCGAGCGGCCTTTATGACCCATCTTTGATTTGCACAAAAAAACGACATGCTATGGTGAGATAATAGAGCAGCATCTACAGCACAACATCCACAATTTGCAAATAGGATTTTAGCAACTCTAACGGTGAAACAGCTCGTTGTCCCTCACCAGTCCGGTCCTGGTGTCATAGCAGGCGCAGCGTGGAAGACTCCGACAGCCCAGGTACGTAATGAGGCTGGAAAGAACCAGGCTGACCATGCAGCTGAGCAGGATAGTGGCATTGGCCCCCTTCACCATCCTGTGCAGCACAAATGTCTGAACACAGAGACAGAAGTTATTAACCCTGTGTGATTTTATCTCATTGAAAACTTGCTCAACAGTCCTCAGGTTTATTACAGTAACTGAGCCATTAAAACTGACAAGTCGTTCTGTTCATAAAGGATGACCGTCTTCTACCTTAGGCTGTTCCCATCCAACCCTGTCCTGCTGCATTAACTTCATGTCCTCACTATGTCCATAAGTCAGCAGTTCCATCCTCAGCTTTCTTCTGCTAATGTATTCATTTTCTCTCCTCTACAGATTCAAGCCATCTCAGTCTGGCCTGTCTGACTTTCTCTCTAAAACCGCTCACATGGCGGCCTCATTCCTGATCCTTTTATCCATGTCAGTCTGAAAGAGAACCTCTTTGAAGCAGAAACAGTCTCCTTTACCTTTGCTTTCACTCTCACTTATCACACATCACCCCCGAGTCTTGTCTCTGCCCATTCTAACCTGTTTACACTAACCCTAACCCCCGTCCTGTACAACAGACGTGCTCCCACAATCCCACACGTCTTCTCTCAGTAGCTTCTTATAGAAGCTGAAGGACTGAGCAACAAAATTCTGATATGATAAGACTGAATCTGTCCTGCCATCCAGTCTTTCACAAGACTTTATTTAAAAAAAACTCATTTTGAACCATCACCTTTATGTACACGGTGTGTGGTAGGGGTCAGGGTCAAGGTTAGGGTTAGGGGTGTGCTGTGTGTGTGTTCAGGATGGTTACCACTTTAGCGCTACTGCGATGGTGAAAAACATCCTCATCTTCTTCTCCATAGGTGAACGTCAGACAGGAGTAAGCTGAAATAAAGATTGAGGCTGTAAAGGACAATCCGGCTGCTGCCACCATCACCATCACCTGCGCAACAAACTGACAATGAATGTGATGCAAAACCACAGAGAACATGAGTGACATCTCTTCCAGCTCAGCCACAGCTGACAGAACGATGCTGAAGAAAGATCTAGGAGAACGGGTGGAATGAGCATGCTTACCAGAACTGAGTTTTTTCTCTGGGAGGCCATCACTGCAAGTCCTCCAGAACAGGCCATGATCTAAAAGATTCAGAGACCTTGTTCACTGACAAGATAAGAACGCTGGAGCAGCACTGTTTGGTGTTGGTCATATTCATTCTTTAATGCTGTAGGAGAGGGACCAGGTTTGCGCCTGGTTTTCATCTCCGATCTGGTTTTTGGGTGAAGTTAGTGAAGTTACTGATGCAAAATTAAAGAAAAGTCTATGTCAAGCAATGGGATTATTTCAAAAACAAGCATTTACAACCGGTGATACACAATGAATGTACGCAACTAACTGTAATAAGGATTCTGGAAACATGGCACCTCAAAGCAACAGTGACGATAATGAACCCTAACTCTAGCTTAAACCAAGGGAAGGGTATCATTTTAAATACAACTAATGGCCTGTCCTCTTCTGCCTCTGATTGGCTGGGGCAACAGCAGAGACGTTCCTAAATTCACCTAGAATAAAAATACTCCGATGTAGGCAAGCATTACATGCATGGCTGTTGTTTGCAAACTAGCTGAAACTGAATCTTCCTTTTCCGACCGATTGTAAGTCTTTACAGTGTGCCAGGTTGACAACCGACTGCCTGTTCTTTTGCTATAGGAAATGATTGTGAATTCTTGTTTGGGCCCCGGCAGACTCCTTCAGCTCCTCTGCACCTTACAGGCTTGCTCATTACAAATGTCTTCACCAGGTTTATCACCATCAATATACCTTCTCCATTTATTTACCTTTACATTCAGAGCTTTGTTTAGCAAGAAAAACATGCTGTGATCAGACTTTCAGCTCAAAATAAAAAGTATCTCACCAAGCCTCCCCATACTGGTGTCCTGGTGGTACTCAGTGGGGTGTTCTTGCGGAAAACAGCGTCCATGAACCCGCACACCAGACACAGGCCCGCACAGGCGATCTGGAGCATGCCGAGGACAAGCACGCTCTTCTGGTTGAAAATAAAATACCTGTAACGGTCCATGTCCGGGTTTAAGCTCTGCCTCTTCGCCCCCTCAAAGCCGGACTTGTCAGCTAGACGTGCAAGTTGTCGTCGTTTTAGTTTCTGTGATAAAAACGTGTGTTAAATGCATCTAGTATCTAAAACACAGTGGCTGACTTCCTTAAAAAGCCCCACTTACAAAAAGCTGTTTATCTTCCGGCCTCAGGGAGGTCAATCATTAACCAGATAACCAGCAGCAGGTGGAGGAAGAATGCTGGAATATGTCTGCTGACCTCCGGCCCCACTCCCAGGCACGCCTCCTTATTATTGCTCTTAATCAAATACATAAGATCTACATACACCTGAAGAAAGAGGAACAGTTTTGTTTTTTCAAATATTCAAAAAAATAAAACAATAAAAAAAAATATTAGCTTCCTTCACTAATAAGTAATATTTGTTAACTCATAAGCAGCAAGCAGCTTCCTCCAAAGATTATGACATCATCAGGTCACAAAAAGCCAAACAAATTACTGTCCAAACCTTTCATAATATAATCATTTTTTTTCCCTTCTTAGCCAGATAAAGCATTAAAGGGACCCTTTACTTCCAGTTCCTGTCAGGTAAACACGTTCCTCAAAAATAAACCCAATCACTGAAATAATACTCAGGCCATTTGACAGACTTATTGCTGGACAGGACAGGTTATTTCAGAAAACACAAATTTAAGCAGCTGATCGGTCTAACGACCACGCAGGTGCACAGAGACAGGAAGTGACACCATACGTTACAGCCAGTGTTGTGCCTCAACGTTCATGTTTTGGGCGAACGTGAATGGAACCTACTGCATTACTGCCTGATGAATGTTACTGTGAACTCGTTCATTCTGGTGTATGTGAACGATACGCTCTCTAAGTTCATCTTCGTTCAATTCGGTGCCAGATTTCAAGCAAATACCCGACTAAAACACACCGTAAACAGGCTTTAATATGTAGCGGACAAACACTCAATCTAGCAACACCAGCCAGCAGCGTCGCATCACCGAATGCGTCATCAAAACAGGAAGCAGCACCGGCATGTCGTCCAAGACAAACCTCGATTAGACAAAGCAGCCAAGATGTGGCGTATAATCATTTAAATGATTTTTATGACAAGGTTGATTAGGATGGGGAAAAAAAAGTTTCATTTCTGTGCAAACTTTACCCTTTCAAAAAGAAAATCCGCACTTTAGTCACATCCACGGCAAACCTGAAACATCGAACTGAAGCATCTGGGTAGCTTTTCAACGTATGTGCAAGCAAATAATAATAATAAAAAATCAAATGACAGTTAACCCAATTCCCATTAACTGCGTACAGCAGCGACAACGTGGACATCTCCCAGCTGCAACTGGACAGCTGTACATTGGATATTGTCCTGACCTGCAGTCATTGAGTAAAGTAGAAATCCCAGCTTTCATAAACTTAATTAAGGGGTTTCAGCCTTCCAAAAACGTGCAATCAAGGGAAAAAAAAAACAGACGCTCTTAAACAATAAATTCAAAAAATGAAATAAAAAAAAAACAAGGGAACTGAAGACTTAACTGTCTGTGATTAAGGATTTAAAATTGGATATGAAGATGAAATCTGACGCATTGTTTTAGTGATAAAACTGATAAAATAATTGCTGTCTTTGGCTCTATGGCAATAATTTTAAAAATAACTCACAGCGACATATGGGGAGAAAAAGAACTAAAATTGTTCATTTTTGGAACCATTAACCTAGTTCAAAATTTTGATTTATGAACTGAATTACAGTAGTTTATTTTAAAATTTGTGAACTGAACTTTGAACTAGTTCATGTAGAATATGAAATTTCCCAACACTGGTTACCGCCACTACATCTGTCGATCAGGTCACATGACTGTATGTGAGCCCTTTTCTATCCAAAGTACAGTATGAAGTCATGGATACAGAGAACAGTATCAGTCACCAAGAGCAGCTAATTATTGGTTACCCACGGTGCCTCACCTCCAGAGAGAGTGTAGGAGTGGGTGTGTCTGTGTGGGTGTGTGTGTGTGTGTGTGTGTGAGAGAGAGAGAGAAGGGAGAGAGAGCGATAGAGAAATCTATATTTGGTTTAAAAATTTAAGAGTAAATGAAATAATAACACAATAAATGGATGGATATAAGGATGAATGTAAGGATGGATTATCAGTCGTGTCTTCTCAGTTTTTCCTCCCACTCTTCCTTCCACAAAACACAGAAAACCTAATAAGGTCACCTGAAAAGTTATTCTTAGTAGAATACTGTCCCATTTAGTTTTGTCCTTTGTGGCCTGAGCTACTTCTCCTCCCACACTTTAACCATCTCTGCTCACAGACGCTTTAGGAGGACTGAGCAGCAGTCCATTCATCAAGGCTACATCTGGACTCGTGGCGATCTTCTGCAGGACTCCAGGTTCGAAACCACACAAAGCTTTGCTGTTACCACTTCTGGCCACTAGATGGCCTACTCATCACTGTCAATCACTGCCATCATGCTGCCTCCATCACTCCCTCGAAACGTTCAGTAAAATTTCAGCTAGATCACAATTTTACCTTCTAAAAGGATATTTGATCTCACCACTGTTTCTCCAGTGTTTAGTTTACTTTTGTTTTTGCTCATTTGTCTTTTTGTTATATCCCTCCAAACCACTTTTTCCAAGCAGTGAGTCAGTATCCTCAATGTACGTGCAGTCTTGTAGTCCCACTCGTTTTTTATCCACCAATTTGTGTATTGTGTCAGAGAAATGAGTGTTCTAAAAACTCCTGCTGGCCCAGTTCAAGCCTTCATGTCAGACTTCTCTGCTTGAAATAACACAGTTTCTTCACTTTTGCTCTCTCTCTCTCTCTCTCCCCCCTCTCTCTTTTTACATGCCCTCATCTACATTTACGATTCCTTGGAGTTGTGTTTCTATATGAGGACACTTCATGTGCTGGATGTGTGTGCACACTGATTCTCCACAAACACACTGATCCTCTGAAAGGCACCAGCTCACATCCCGGCTGCAGAAATGAGGATTCTCAGTCCAAGACAGAGGATCAGGATCGCGCTGCGTCTGTGGATGCCGGTTCTAGTGCTCAGGATTGTGGTGGTCCAGCCTCTGGTAACGTATCAGAACAAACACTTGTGCAGGGTCTCAATTAAACTGTGATTTCTGACAAAAGTATATTTCAGGTCTGTTTCCCTGAAATAGAATTAGAAGTACATGAATGCATTTAGAAGTATTTTTGTTGAAATGCCATTTCAGATGTGTCTAAATCTAAATCCGGACTAGCATCTATCATGTTCCAAAGCGGAAAAAAATGGTTCTCAGTATTTGTTTTTAGTTTTAGCTCTTTTTTCTGAAGTTAAGTTAAACAACAGTGAAAATAACGTGACTCTTCGCTTTGTGTTGGAAATCCCACCTGCAACTCAAACCTTGCCTTTTCAAAGCTGAAACAGGTTGCAAAGTACTAATGTCTTTAAAACTACCGGTATATAAATATGTGTTTGAAACATTAAATGAAAATTATTATTTATTATTTAACTGCAAATGAAATGGAGGTGATCTGTTTAGATCCTGGCTCAGCTGATTAATCACTCAGATTCAGGGTTTAGAGGTCGACATGTTGGATGTGTTTAATATGTCTGATTAACCAGCCTGCAATCAACCATTTGCAGTCAGAATCTGCCTCACATTACAAGGTGCAGTAAACTACAACTACAGGACGTTTGTGTAAATTTCAGTAGTTAAAGTAGAATTTCTTCCTTCAATGGATGTTTCTTCTTTTTCAGAATTATTATACCTGGATATTTTTGCACATCTAATTCCTGATTTGGTTCATTAGAAACACTGTTTGTGTTGTAGAGCTGGGGTTCCACTCATGCTGACGCTCGCGCTCACGCCGTCATTCTGCCCAACGCTTCTGGAGCAGAAGCCCTGTTCTGGTATGAAGATGATGGCACCAATAGCGTCGAGGGGCATCGCCACGCATACAATTCTGCAGTTACAAAAAAAGATGCCTTCACCCACTGGTGAGCTGGACACAACACCCTGACCCTAACCTGAGCCTCACCCAGGTCCAACGATAACGGTCAAACCAAGTCTGACGCTGTCTGCTGGCTAATGCAAGTGACAGCAGCCACTCATATTTGCGGCAGATATTCAGATATTTATTGTAATTTGGGTTTAGGTTTGGATTAGTTATCTGCCGGTACTTCTCATTTTGTAACCGTTTTGTTACTGTTGTTTTATCTCGCACCTTTCAGGCACTGGAGGCCGGTGGCGGTGGTGTTGGGGACCTGCTGGTGGCGTGCCCCTGCACTGGGAGGCTCTGCCAGATGCTCCTGCTGCCTTTAGTTCATTTTTATGTTGGTGGACTCAGCCTTTCATGGGCTTTTCCCCTTTTCTCTCCCTGGTATGAACAAATTGGTGATTTCCAATGAAGTTTTTTGTTTTTGTTATTTTACAACTGAAGTGTATTTTAAAATCGGAAACACACCTCACGTTTTTGCGTAGACCTTCCCGTGTGTTTCTTACTTCTGTGGGTGAAATTCCCAGGGAGACGTCACGCTTTTCTTTGTTTCGGATTCAAAATATTTACTTACATTCCTTTTTCACTTCATAACTCGCCACAACAAAGTGAAATACTTGAAACATGTATTTTGGTCCTCATCTAGCTTTACATGATCACACACACATTGAAAGAGAGTGGAAACCCGGAATAAGACAATCGTCATTTAAAGTGGACCGTTTATTTCTTTAGAAATTAGGTTACTTTAGAATCCAGAATGCAGAAAAGCATGTTTTGCATGTATTGATTTATTAAGTTTAAAAATATCTGCATGAGACTTAATACATTTATATGCACTGACTAGTGTTTATTTACGGACCCTTATAAAACCTGCAAGTCGGAAATGGTTCAGACATGAAACCCACATTCTACGTGGTCAAGTCTGTCACGCTCAGATGACAGGGTGGGAATTCTGGACCCTCCGGGGGTTCTGAGAGCGATACAGGCCCTAAACATTGCTCCTGAAGCTGCATCCTCAGTGTGTGGCTGAGTCCTCATTCCTTATTGGTTATTCTGACCCCAGTTTATGCAAAAGTGATGGCAGCTTTGTCATCCAAGAACATTGTTTTAGAGTTTTGACCAGTCTCCTCACTTAGCACTGGTGCTCTTTTTGCTGCTTTCTTGCCACTTGCTTGAATACCTTTAAAGAGTTAGCTGGTTAAATACCCTATGCTCCCTTTGACTACTTTCTGATTTTTGTCCATCTTTCCTCACGTCTCTGGTGACCTTTCCATGTTCTGCTCGGGTTGCTGCTTGGTGGCTTTACCTTAAAGCTCAGTCTCACCAGGATGTTTTTCCCCTGGAATCTACCCTGGCAGAGGTACGCTGATGGAGAGCAGAGTCGGTCTTCTCAGAATGACCACCAAATTAACGGCAGCCACCCAGACGAAGGATAGCTGGTTCAGCGTGCTGTTTGCCATTCCAGTTCTTCCTTCTCCTTTAGTGGGAACTGGGTCAACTTCTTGGACCCTGAACCTTTTTCACCTTTCACTTTTCATTCTCCTTGTTTTTCCATGGGTCCGGCCACGATTGAAGCTCCTACGCGCTATCCATCCCACCCTCCACCTGTCTGAGGGGAAACCAGTCCATTGTCTGGTCCCTGCAGCTGAGTCCCAGAGGAGTGTTGAATTTGGGTTTTTCTAATACCCAAATACAACAACAATAATTCGCTGCGATAGCACTCTTTCCCTGTCTCATTAGCCAACAAAATCAGCTTTGGGCTGTTGGAAGTGAAAAGAACTTTCAAGAAGCCTCTAGACTTTGTTTTTCTTTGTTTTACGGAAAACTCTTATGTTAGCAGAAGACATCTGATTTCAGCAGCTATCTCTGTTTTGTAAAAAAAAAAAAATTGGAAATTGGAGGTTGAAGCAGATCAGTATGCTTTATTTGTAAAGGAAAAGAAATGTAATGCTGAAATGTTTTATGAGTTTGAAATAAAACAAAATGAGAACTTGAATAAAGACTCTGTGTTTCTGTAAAGCACCTAGAGACAGTTTAGACTGTAACGGCTGAATCTCAGCCGTTCATTAAATTATGGATGACATAACCCTAATATAATTAAAGAGCAGCAATAACACTTCTGCTAATAGGTAGTGGGTGTGTTTACTAACATCATATTAATATTGTATGTAAAACATACATTATACTGGTTCATTATTCACTTATCATACAGTCAGTTTTTTATGGTTTTGTATTGTTTGTGACATAAAAGTGTAGGGAGCACATACAAGCTCCTGCACACCACTGATGTAATAGAAATTGGCATCAACCTGCTCAAACATTCACCGCTGACATCAGTCTGCTGGGAGAACTGGGACTGGAGCCAGACGTTCTTCATGTGAGACAGGAAACATGAGACAACCACCACTGAATGGTCCTGGACGGTGGAGGTGAGATGAGAGACCATTCATTGTATTTATTCTATGTAAGTATTAATTGTAACTTTAATTTTAACTAATTCTATTGATAAATAGAAAAGCCCTTAGAGAGTGCAGGCCTCCACCAAGCAGCTTATTTCCCCACATATTGTGACTTACACCTGTCATGTAGTGTAGTGTGTGTGTGTATATGTATATATATATATATATATATACAGTACTACTCAGAAAATTAGAATATCCTGAAAAAGTGCATGCATTTCTATTACTTTAAAGGTGAGATGTACATATTATATAGACAAATAGTATGCGAATCAATATATTTCAAGCTTTTATTTGTTCTGATTTTACTAATTAGGACTTGCAGCTTCAGAAACCCTCAAATTTAAAAACTGAGAAAATTAGAATATTGCTTGAAATCAATAATAAATAAATAAATAAATAAATAAATAAATAAATAAATAAAGAATGTTAAATATAAAAATGTCAGGCCCCTGAAAGTAAAATCTTGCATCTGTAATGAGTCTATAAAATGTATTGGTATCACCTTTTATGCTGGATTGCCTGAATAAAACAACTTTTACAAGATATTCTAATTTTATATATATCCTGTGCAGTAGCTTAGCTCTTCCCAGACAGACAGAGAGCCAGACGGCAACTGTCACATGACGTCTTTGGCAGGGGTACTAATAATGCTTTTTTAATATCTTGTCATAATTTAACATTATTGACAAATGTACAGTTACCTAAATTACCAGCAAAAAAAAATAAACAAACTTGGCCCCAAACTTTAAGAGATCTAAAATAGTTGTGGTCTGTTGTGGTTGCTGAAAGTTTAGGGGTCTTGAACCAATCAGCTTTGGGCGGCTCCCTCCTCCTTTTTCACCAGCGTGTCGCTGCCCCCCGTCCAAGTGAGTCCCATCGACTGGGCTTCTGCAGGGGAAATGTGCCGTTGGTGTCAGGTAAGGAGACAATAACACAGGATCAGCTGCTGTTTAAGGTGAATCTGTGTGGTGGGACCACAGGAGGTTTGCTGTAAGTGTGTTGTATACGTGCTGCATACAAATAAAAGGTCGTCTGTTGGTCGTCTGGTGGACAAGATGCTATTTTTGGAGCATGTCAGTCAAACACCAGAAGCTGGTATGAATAGAAATGTTGAAAGGCGACAGGGTAAGCTCACGTCAGTTTCATCAGTCATATAATGGATCTTAAAATGTTCTTTCAGTCGGATCATTATTCAGTTTGGACCTTTCAGCCATCCTTCATCTTCTTTTAAATACCCAACTAGCTCCAGGCTGCCAGCAGGAATGAATCTGCTTGTCCGCATGTGAAATGTTGCTGCATCAGCAGAAAAGGTGCAGAAGCAAAGTGATGAGTTACAAAACTGTGTAATGACAAAATTGACAATGACAATAAATCTAAAAAAAAAAAAGAAATTCTGTGCGGTGATATTCTAGTGTAGCTGTTTTAATATGCTTATTTAATTTTATACATTATGTATATTAAGATTATTATCCCTCAACAAGAGCTATCAACGTTTCTTAGTGCAGAGTCTGCACCTGCCAACTGATGTCCGAATTCCATGACCAATATAGCCGTGCATGAGCACACACACGGTTATTCCTGGCAGGCTGACGCTGTTTGAAAGCAGTCATCCTGCTCACTTCTCATTTAGTTAGAGCGCCTACACAACTTCATGATTTAAACACCATCTCTCTTTGTTTTGGTTGTTGGTGAATTATCAGTCTTAACTTTTAATTGAATTTGGTTTTTATTTTACGTCTACAAAATGTGTGTGTGTGTGTGTGTGTGTGTGTGTGTGTGTGTATCTCTGAGAGAGAGAGAGAGACTACACAATGATTAGAGGAGGCTTGTGTGTATTACACCAGTGTTTGAGTGTGAAAGCATGAATACATGCTTGTAAAGTGCATTGGTTTGGTCATTGGGAGGGTTCAGTACTTTGCTCAAGGGCACGTCAACAGTGCTGATGGCCCCACGAAAAGACAGATCCCAGCGTCCACATTAACCTGGCAACATTGTTGATACCCGATTTCACCTGATGTTATGTGTTCAGTGGGGACGTCAGTCATCTGTTGTCTTCATGATATTTTGTTCAACTTATTTTCCTTGGTTCCATCAATAGTACATTTTTTTCAGTTGGTGATGTTCCAGAATTAGGGCTTAAATATTCACTTAAAGTAAAAAAGATGTTTTCCCTCCAAATCACGTCAAATTGTCCACTTTTCATCAAATAGGAAAAGCTGATCCTTCCTAAGTATCTGTATGTGAAAAACAGCTCTATATAGCCCACCTCAAGTACAGGCAGATCCCATCAGAAAACATGGGTCTAGTGGCTGGGCTAAAGTTCAACCAGATCTTTAGTGGACTAAAAAAAAAAATCATTTCAGGTCCTCTTTTTTATACAGCAAGCTGAGCTCATATTAAATAAAACATAGGGCATGGGGCTCTTCATCAGCTCCTTTAGACCAGTGCAGCACAGGTCCACTGAAGTGGGAATTCTGGGATTAGATGGATGGATGGATGGATGGATGGATAGATAGATGTTAAAGAAATGTTTAAACACAAAAGCTGTATTTCAGCCTTTTGTCACTCATTGCTCAGTTTAAGTGTTTGAACTGGTTTCCTAATGCTTCAGATTTAACTTCATGCTTCCTAGACCTGAATCCATCAGCTTTCTGAAGAAACCTTTGGTTGCTGTGAGGTCCAGCGGTCCCTTAGTCCAGCAGAGGTGATTGTCTGAACCAGTGAATCTAGCCCTTCTCCTTCATCAACAACGTCATCGTCAACATTATCACCAGCAGTCATCGAGATAAACCAGCATCCCAACTGTTCACCCTGTAAGAGCATCCCACATTTGAAAAACTAAACACACGCGCGCACACACACACACACATACACACACATGCGCACGCAGGGTTATTAATTTGCTTGATTTCCAAATGCTCTTATATAAACTTGAACATCTTCTTGTTTTCAGTCCTCCCTGTCTGGGGGCAGCATCATGAACCTTTCGGACCTGCCCACCTTTACCCCCAGCTCCTTTCCTCCCAGTGCCTTTAACTATGAGCGGCCTAGACATTTCATCCAGTCACAACCTTGCTTTCAAGCCCCCAGCTATGACAGTGTTGTGAAGGAAGCCCAAGAGAATCAGAACCAGCTGAGTCTGAACAGTCCTCAAAACAGTCTGCCTGCGATGGAGAGTCAGATGACAAATCAGTCAGTTTCTCAGACCCAGCAACAGTTTCAGTACCTAAGCCTCAGCCAGAACCAGAGTCACAACGAGAACCAGGCTAATGGGACCACCAAGTCCTCGCCCTCTTCCTCCAGCTTCTGCTCTTCTGTCTCCACTTCATCTGCTGGCACTCCCCTCTCCTCCGCTGCATCTAACCCACCCTCTTCTACTGTCCCACGCCCCACTATGCGTTCTTCCTTTACCCTCACTCCTATTACTCCCTCTGCTCCCAGTGTTCCTTGTGTTCCACTTTCCTTTAGCGTCTCCAGTGGCCTTGGCAGTGCTACTCTACCAGCAAACCAGGATCCTATATTAGCCCCCTCTTCCTACCATGGTTCTGTTGTTCCTTCCCAGTCTGCCTTATCCCCTTTTGCCTTGCCCACCTCCAATTTATGTTCCCAACTCCCCCTCTCTAGCCCCCCCACCTCCATCCAGGCATTGCCCGTCTCTTTGTCTTGCCCCTCTGTCCCACAGTCCAGCAGTCAGAAGCAAACCCCTCCCACTGTGATCTCCCTTCCCACCAGCTACAAAGGGACACCACACACGTGAGTTTAATGTAGAAATGACACGCATTCTCTTTATAACTGTTCTTGAGTGATAAAGCTGAAAGCAACTGGACTTAATTTGATGTTTTTAAAGAAAAAGAAGCTGCTTTTAATCTACCTCTATCATGCAGTCTGCCAAAGCCTACTCTGAAAAAACCTGTAACTCCTCGACCTTCATCCTCTCGCTCCACTGATGAAGACATTCAAGGGTCCAAAGATGCCCTAATCCAGGATCTAGAGAAGAAACTGCGCACCAAAGAGGCCAGGAGGAGGATCAGTCAGGTGTGTTTCCTACTGGTCAACACATATAAAGTATGGCTCATAGAAATGGAAGTTTCTCCTCCCACAGAAACTGTCATATGAGGAAAGAATGGCTCGCCGGCTGCTCGGTCCTGAGGGCTCTATCAGCATGTGTGACCAGGGTAATGCGTTTGAATCCCAGCCTGTGCAGGTATTAATCATCACCATCGTCACATTTGTGTCTGCTGGAAAACACATTACACCCTATCAGTGTTAGTCTATGTGGAGTGTGTTTGCATGCAGACAGTCTCTAACGGTTCATTCTGGGTGGAAAGTAATTGATTGCTCGAGTTCGAGCTCTAACAATAACAATCAAGAAAATGATTAGAATTGTTGGATTGTGTATTGACATGATTTGATTTGATTTGTTTTGCAGCCAGTTTCACCTGAAGGAAGAGAAGGAAGATACACAGGTGGACTCTGGTAAAAAAAAAAAAAAAAAAAAAAAAAAACTTTTCACTAAGAATATTTAGCTGATGCTTCTGTTGCAGCTGAATTGTGCTCAGATGAGCTGTGAAGTGCTTAAAAACAAATGTGCACATCTCATCTACTCAAGCAGAGTGTGTAGCAGTGTGTTAACACCACAGTAAAAGCTCTCATTCGGAGCCATAGATGACAAACATGAATTAGTGCTAATATGTGACACTTGTTGACTGTGAAGAGGAGTGACTGAAAGTGAATCAAGAATAAATACCGGCCTGCAGGGGGAGACACCACACAGCGACTGATGACAGGGGTGACGAGGAATCAGCCATCCAGGAGAAATGTTACGCACCTCGATTCCTGCAGATCCCTGCAGACCTCAGTGTGGAGGAGGGACGCTTCTGTCGGATCGACTTTAAAGTAAATCACATGACATGCATATAAGATTTTTATGCTCTGCTGTCCCTAAGGTAACCACCTCCTCTCCCCATTCCAGGTCGGAGGTCTTCCGATGCCCGATGTGACCTGGTACCTGGATGGTAAAGCTGTTCGTCCTGATGAATTTCACAAGATGTTGGTGTGTGAAAAAGGGATGCACTCATTCATCATTGAGATCACCACGGTGCATGATGCTGGAGTGTACGAGTGTGTGGCCAGAAACAGAGCTGGAGAAAGCCGGTTTACCATGAGGCTTAATGTCATAGGTAACGCTGGCGGCCTGGTCTGAATGGTTTCATAAAGTTCAAGAATGATCAGATATGAGTGAGCGTGTGGTCTATTCTGTTTGGTCACCACTGCGTACTGCTTTTGTATGCAGCCCAGGAAGCTCTCCAGCCTCCCACATTTGTCCAGAAACTGTTGAACTCCAGAGCTGTAGAGGGTGATACCGTGAGTCTGGAATGCAAGGTAGATGCTTCTCCAACCCCACAAGTCTTCTGGAAAAAAGATAAAGAAATGCTGCGTATTGACCCCAGCAGGATGAGGTTGGTCATTATTATGCCCGATATCGTCCTTAACTGAGCTCCATGCATCACCACGGTCAACACAGTCCGCCATTTAACCAACGACTGTGTTCACGCTGCCAGAACAGAGACGCTTGTTGTTTTTGTCAGGGTTGCATGGACCATTCAGTGCGGTCTCAGACATATTCTAACACTACATGTCACCATATTACATGTTAGAAACCAGATATTTGATCTCGAATAACTCAAATGTATACAAATGAACCAATGCAGCTGGCGAAGCGAACATGAAGTAAGGCAGGTACTCCTGGACTAGATGCAGTTTCATCATGAACCCACGGAGTTTTACTGTATGAGGAAATGCAGAACCACGCAAAAACATCTGCATGGTGTCGGAATCCCATTTTAGCGTTTTCCAGCGAAGAAAGCTAAACAGTTCCCTGACGTGAAGATATCTGAAGGTTTAATGCATATCAGGATGTTTGTGATGTCTTAATCTGTTGATAATTCGAACCTCAATGTTGTCTCCAGCCTGTACCAGGACGGTTCCGGCCGACACCGTTTGTTGATCGAGTGGGTGACGAAATCAGATGCTGGCTGGTACACTCTCTCTGCCATCAACGTAGCAGGAATGTCTTCGTGCAATGCCAGACTGGATGTTGGCAGTAAGATGATCTTGTCCTATCCATTATTTCTGCTAGTTGCTGCATGACATAACCGCCATGGTTAACGCGGCACCTCAACCTAGGAGAGCAGGTGGTTTGTCCTGCAGACAGGATCACACTAAACAAATGCTGGGTCATTTGAACAGACTTGAACAACATACATCTTCTTTCAAACATAGATCCTCTCTGTCATCAATAATTGCTCCAATGGTTTCATCCCTCTCTAACCTGCACCAAACAAAAGCTAAATTAATTAGATGTAACAAGGAGACACATGAAGTCATTGTGTCACAGGAAATGTAGTAATCCAGAGCGTCCTGTGCTGCAGAATTCCGTAGTTATTTTCAGACACTGGCCAAGGAAGGAATGTTCAGACTCAGCGGGTAAATATGGAGACTGGTGCATCGTGTACTTGCACAGCAGATCCACAATGTGTGCTCATCTTTAACGTGGAATTTTTTTATTCATTTTTTTGGATAAATATCAAACGATTTGCTGAAACATTTGGGTTAGCCAGTGCCTCCGTGCCCCACTTGCCTGGAATCTGCTGTTTTTCAGCTCACACAGCGCTGCCCATCAAGACGGCCACCACTGCGTCGAAGGCGCTGAAGCTGCCATCACGGAGCCGCGCGCAGGCTGCTAACGTAGAAAGCCCCGCCCACAGGTCTGCCCTTCTGTACGAGAGCGAGGAGCTGTAGAGTCCCGGCCCATTTGGACACATCATTTAGACATGTGGTGGGATGATTGATTAGACTTCTACATAGGCCTGTTGGTCCTCTGTGCCAGGGTGGACATGTGGTGCATTTTGTATACTCAATTATATTGGGTCTGTATATTAGCTGCAGTTGTGTTCTCTTCCTTTCATCATATACTATAACTGCTAAAACCCAAAACAGCAGTTGTGTTGAACTCCGACCCAAACATAAAATGACTACCATCGACTCCCTCAGCCTCCGCTGCTTTGTTTAAACATCCTTAGTAATATCTTAAACTACATATTTCTGTTTTTTCCCCCTTTCCTGCCGTCCTGAACACCATTCTTCTCTAACTACGCTAATCTTGACGTGTGTCAGTCTGCAGTGCAGATTGTGTTTTATTCCTTGAATTCTTCAGGATGTCAGAATATTTTACCTGAGGGGGGGAAAAAGTGTCAGGATATGCTTGCAAATTTTATCTGCATTAAACTTAAGACTCAGATTTATTTGAAAGGGAGGATCATCACAGGTTTCTGTAGAATTGAACCTTAGATGTGAGTAGTTTTGATTTTGTGTTAAATCAGTCAGTGAGTGGACATTTGACAAGTTCTACTGAAGTTGTTTGTGTCGAAGCCTCTATGTATCCCTGAATAATTACAAAATAAAGTGTCTGTGAACTTCCTCTTCCTACAGTAACTTTATTAGCTACCTGATGAAAGGACACTGCGTTCTGCTCATTCTTTATATGAAAACCAAATAAACAAGTTACATTGTCACATGATTTCCTAAGGGAAACAATCCAATCAACCACTCTAAAATCTGTAAAACACACAGGAAATTAACTTCCAGTCGTCACAAGTGCAGTCCTCCAACACGGTGAAAGTTTTCTGTCATAAAGAACATTACCACAGTAACAAAGGCAGTTTGCTGAAAAACACACTGTTGCTTCTATGTGATGCAGCACCTGAATAGGGAAACCACCTTCCGCTTCTCACTGGTCAAATTTCAACGTCGCTCTCTTTGTCGTTGTCATGGTCACCGTCATAGAACTCGTTGGCTGCCTCCGGCCTGTGGAACACACATGCAGATGATCCATTACAACGCTAGACTTTTGTACTGTACAGCATTCCACTTTCCCTTGCTACCTTTTAATTATTTAAATATTTGATTACTCTTAATCGAATAACGTATATTTGTCTTTGTCTTATATTTGTCCAATTAGCTGACAGAAATCGGCTGATCTGATTTATGGAAGCAACTGTGTGAAACAGCTGATTGGGCCCAAGCCAAGGCTAATGTGCCGAGTGTGTCTACAGTCTCGAACTAGCACTCGTGACCTGGTGTAGTTCTCTTCTGCGCCCCTCTCGTCTGGGTCAGGCTCATCGTTGCGTTCGTAGTTAAGCATATCTGAGGGAACATCATGGATCTGGACACTAGGGGCATGGTTGAGCATCTTCAGATTCTCAAAAACTGTCTGACGGATCTGCTCCAGGTACTGCAGATGCACAGACAGCAGATTGATGGTGTTAGTATACAGAGCGGGTTTCCTCTGGTAAATAAGAGGATTTTAGGTTCTGACACCTGTCTGGAGTTCTGGTTTTCTATCCTGGTGCTGACGTCAGGATGCAGCGTGAAGTCTGGAGCGAAATATTCAAAATACTCTGCAGGAAACACAAACGGAGAGCTGGTCCGATCACTACAAAGCACTTATATTATAACTCAGATCACATGTAAAGACAGTGAGGAAGGTATGCCACCAGGTGAACTCACCGCTGTACGGCAGCTCGTCACTGATGCTTTCCTCCAACAGCAGAGACGTTTCAAATGTCCTGAAGCACGACGACAGAACAGGTCACACAACAGAATCCTGGTGCTCATGACAGCCTGTTGGTCGGTCAGACTCACCAGCAGCGAGCAACGTTCCTGACTGTGTATCCCCCTCCTCCCAGCACCAGCAGGGGAATCTTAAAGCTCTTCACAAACTCCACACACTCACTGAAATACAACGTATCAAGAGTGAGGGTAGCATGGTATGTGTAAACGAGTGCAATAAAAGTGCAAATAAAGTAACCAGCGCGCTTGTTCAAATACCAGATATCATGACTGGCAGCAGAGGAGTGTATCTGGAGTGTTTCTCTCCAGCATTGATATAAAAGCTCTTTGCTGAGGGTCTGAATAACCTTATATTCTCAGTCATATAAGTAACTGAGGCAAATGCTACTTTTATGTTTAGTACTTTCATTTTCTGCACATACATTTGCTTATCTCTTCACTTTATCCATCAGCCCCGCCCCCACTCAAGTTCCTGACACGAGAATCACAACAACGGGAGTTTAGAAGCATCCGAGTGTCCCTGACTGACACACAAACGCTTCTCTTGCTGTCTGAATGAGTGAGTGTAAAAGGATGAAGTCCTGTCTGACCCGTGTCCCCGGATGCTGAGGTTGAAGCAGCCCAGTCGATCGCACCCCAGAGAGTCAGCGCCGCACTGTGGGAAGAAAACACTCGTGATATCTGCGGGACTGCTGCCACCCATCACCAGACTAATCCCTCAAGCTTCACTGACCTGCAGGACGATGCATGTGGGCTGGTAGAAGTCCACCACCTGTTTGATCACTGGCTGGAAGAGCTGGCGGTAACCTGAACACAACAACCTTGTTTACATCAACCTTTACATCGTTAGCAGCATGACGCTCTCGTGCGGAGGACGACGTCATCGTATGTGTGGTGAGAAACTCACTCTGGTCATCGATGCCATCTCTCAGAGGAACATTCAGACAGTAATACCTGCCACTCTCTGCTCCCACTTCATACATGTCACCTGAACACAACACACACACTTCAGAAATTACTGTCTGAATACATAGCTGCATATTAACAATGGGATTCTCAAAGCCAAGTCTCTGTTCTGTTGGTGTTGAATCTAATGTTAACGCGAAGGTGTTTAGCGTTAGCTCTTGTCATGCTTTTATACAAAAGTGCCTTTGAAAGAGAACTTCCATCCTGGGAAAATCAGCCAATTCTGTGCTTCAACATGCAGTGTGTACTCATAAGAACATGTTGAGCTGCTTTTACCTGTTCCTGGAAAAAAGTAGTTGCCATATTTGTGGAAGGACACAGTCATGACGCGGTCGGTCAAGTAAAAGGCCTCCTGTACACCGTCACCATGATGAATGTCAATGTCAATGTAGAGAACTCTGGGGTGGTATCTGAAAAGCACACAGGATTAAAAAAAGAAGCACACACTAGGAAAAACCAAGTCTGTGTTTGTCTTACTTTAGCAGTTCCAGTATGCTGATGACTATGTCATTTACATAACAAAAGCCAGATGCCTACAGACACAAACCCAGTTTATGGTTTAAAACAGCAGTTACATCAAGTTTGGGTCAACGTATGGCCTTTAATGGTCTCACCTCAAACTTCTTAGCATGATGCAATCCTCCAGCCCAGTTGATGGCAATGTCACAAATCTGTGAAGACAGTAAACTCAGCATCAATATAATGCGCCAACCAGCTACACGTGAGCATGCTAACAGGCTTTCTGCCTCCCTTTAAGTGCCATCATATGAGTCCCATGAGGACTGTGCAAACTTCAGGGGTATCAGAAAACCTCTGCACCCATTTCTGGATGCCTGCACAGTCACTGTTTCACCAATCTAAGAACACTTTAGCTTAGCAATGAAAGGCAGAAATAAAAGTACAGACATCAAAAAGTCAAATTTTATGTAACTAAAATGCCAACTCATCAAGTCATCACATCATCTCTGTTTAAGGGTCTTGTCCATTTTCTCAACCACAGTAAGATTTCTGTTGGACAAAGTCACTTATGGCAAACTTTACCAAGGTGGCCAGTGATGTTTATCTAGGCTGGTGGGTAGCGCTAGCATTTCTGATGCTAACCCGTCGTGTTCTGAATACAAGGCACAAAACAGATCAAAAACTTAACTTGGATTTTGAGGATAGTTAGATTTTCTTTGTGATTTGTTTAAGATTTTAATTGCTGATAACTAGTAGCCAAAAGGGAAATAAATGCTTCAGTTTTTGTTACCTTGTGATTGAGCTGTGTGGCTCCCTGTAAAGATGCTCCTGTGTACCTTGAGCAGAATTCAAACAGCCCAGGAAACACAGGACTGAAACAAAGACACAAAAGCTTTGGTTTTTCCCAGACGAGGTTACACTTCAAAGATAGTTGTAGTTGAGCTATATACCTGCAACGTGCATATGAAATGTCCCAGAACATGAATGTTACTTGGTCTGACCATCATGTTGTGAACTCACCAGTCATCTCCAACATTGAATGTGTTGAGGCTCTTTGTGAAGCCCTGCATGTTGTTGGGGCTGACTTTCTGCAGAAAGTCAATATAGTCTTCTGAATGGAAGCGGCACATGTCATGTTGTGATGCTTTATATGGTTTAAACACCTGAGGGGGAAAAAACAATTAATGGATCACTAGACTATAACTATTTAATTATTAACTAACTTGAAATCATGATGGTTGTGAAACTGTCAGCATCACCATCATTTTCTTGTAGAGTCCATAGTGTAACACCAGACTATGGGTCAGAGACAGACGGTGAGGCTTCATGGGATGTCCGGCACCTAGATCAGTAAGCAAGAACCATAACCATCCAAGTCATCTGAACAGTACAATAACACAGATATCCAGTTAAGTAGCTTGTGGGCTGTTGGGTTGGACTGGATTCTTTAGGTAACGAGAAATAAAAATATTTCAATCAAACTCTTTCTCTGACATGGAAATTCATAATCAGGTTTTGTATTTTCCAATATTTCTTAAATGTTATTTTAACAGCATCTGGCTGTTACATGACTCGAGGTATCATAATGAAGTGTGAGGAGATGTTTTAAAAAAGTATAAAGTATGAATAAAGTATCATTTTATTACAGCTAAGTTAATTGGAGCGCTGCTCCAATTGAGCAAAATGCTACATAATAAATGTCTGTATGTGCGTCTATATACACAATTTACCGTAGGCTGTGGCTAATGATGTTGCACTTATATTACATTACCGTCTAAACGCAATCAGTTGTACTGGAAGATAAGCTATTCTTTAAAACAATATAAACGGTTATATTTGACAAAAACAACCATTTACTATTGTAGCAAAAATAAATAAAAATCACGCGAATTTGAAGGAAAGGTGTTAGCACGATGCTACTTTTGATACATTTGATCTCTTCTCTTGGTTAGCCTGTTAGCGACAAATCTAAACTCACCGTAATGAAAGTTCCCCACGTCTGGATCGTAAAAATAAGACGTCCTATTGGTCATGATTGCAGAACTATTTTAATCTTTCTTAGAAAAAGTGTGCATGGGTGAAAAAATCCCGCATCTTCATCTGTAATAAAATATACCGCTGCAAGTACGAGATGCGCTGGTAGTGACGTCACACAATTGCTTGTTCGTTTTCTTCTTCTACTCTAATTGGGAACGAACACAAACAACTTATCAAGGTTTCTATCGCCACCTAGCGAGCCAGAGCGTGCAATCTCATGGTGACCTATACTTTAGGTTACAGTCTGAATATATAGAACAGAATTAAAACCATGCTTTACATTTTTGGTGACCCACGTCACATTTCTCTGACACATTTTGTCATCAAAAAGAGTGTTGCTTTAAATCCTATTTCCCTATCTCAATCTCTCTTTATACCTTCATTTGAATTTTTTTATGTTTATGGAGTTCTGAATACTGCAATAATGCCTGCCTTTAGAATATGCATTTTATTCCTTTTGCCATAAATTCCTCACCTTCACCTTCTCCTTCTCAAGCAGTGACTTGGCTTCGGCTTTTCCAACTTGGACTTGTTATAAATAATGTCTCTTAGCCAATTACAATTTAATTTGATGTACTGGAATATTTCCTTGAACCACAAAATATACCAGACAATATAGTAAAATGTAAAATAAATAAAGTTTTCCTGTCATTAACTCTGCTCTGAGTCAGAGCCAAGAATGAGTCAGGAGCTCTGACTCTACTTTAGCCTGTTGGGCTACCAGCAACTCTTCCTCAGGAGCAACACAAACCTTTGTTGGTGAAACTAAACCCTTTTACCCTAGACTCACTTTTGGTCTTGAATGATTTATTTATTGCTTTTTGAAGAGCAGGACATAAATGTGCTAAAATGTAATTTGACAGTGTGGAAGAAGCATTTAGGACTAGGATGGTTGAACAGCTGGAGGGTCAGTCCTGGGCCGCTGCACCCTGGTGTGCTGCCACTGTCAATCTCATCTGGTTTATTTTTGATGGTGTTCATAAATGTTAAAATTCAACTCCTTCATACTGTAGCTGCTTTTTCTTTATTCAATTTAATATGCACCTGGAAAACCAAAAATAAAAATAATAGCAATAATTAGGAAGATTTAATCATAATAATAGTCGCATTATTACATTTCGCATGCACTTTAATTTATATTATATGTCTAAAATTGTATTTATTTATATTTTTGGTTGATTTGGCAGCTTTTGTCTGTAAAGCTAAATCTTTAGAATATTTAGGCAAAGTGCTGATTACATTATTGTAATTGTGTATACTGGTTTTAAGTATGTTATCAGTCACACACACCCTCCGTGTGAACATAGAGAAAAGCCACAATCACTTCGATTTCTCCTCCTCTCTTTCCCAGACCCATCCGTCCGTCATCCATCACTCCTCCTCCTGTTCGTGCGCACGACGCACTGCGCACCGCTTTCTCCGGTAAAAATGACCAACGAATTCCCCGACGAAAAACGCTGGAACCGAGCAGAGCACGACGTGACCATCCTAGCTTCTGTAGATTTTCGCAAAGCCGTTCGGAGCAGATCCAGCAGTGGCAGCAGCAGCACCGCCCGGGCCTCCCAGGAGCTGAGCATCCAGACGCGCATCTTTAAGATCATCGTCATCGGGGACTCCAACGTAGGGAAGACCTGCCTGACGTTCCGCTTCACCGGGGGCAGTTTCCCCGACAAGACCGAGGCCACGATCGGCGTGGACTTCAGGGAGAAGGCGGTGGAGATCGAAGGAGAAACCATCAAGGTAAAAAAGAGCCGCGTTCTCAGCCTCACTCATCCCCCTCACGCGCGCGCACACACACGCACGCACACACATCCTTGTAGCTTTGTGAGGACTTTCATAGACAATGCATTACCCCTTAGCCTAAACCCCTAACATTAACCCTAATTTCAAATCTAACATTAACTTATGTATTTACCATACAGTTTTATTTAACAATACTTACAAAACATCAGCAAACAAAGAGGTTAATTAGCAGATAGAAGTAAAAGGACATTGAGCTATGAGCAACAGAACAAAGTTTATTTATGACGTGTTAACAAAGGCATTCATGTGATGTTGTAACTGTGGGGTACTCATCACAGTCCATCCACATGTTTAAAATGTTTGAGTTCAACATTAATAGTTCATTTACAAGCATTTCTAGTAGATTTAAGTAAATCCAGACATCTCACTGAAGTCTGGTCTATGGAAACAAAACTACACGTCATGTGTCATGGTCAGAGTTCTCATCAGCTGATACATGTCAGTCAATAAAAAGTGAAAGAGTTCAGCTCTGGTTCCTTGTCTCCAATCAGCTCCAGCCCTGCTCCATGTCCTCAGAGCGACACAGTTCTACAACTGTAAACGGGCACAAAGCAGCTGCTGGGAGTGGGCTATTAGCAGGAAAAGCTGCAAAGCTTAAGGCTGGGAGAGGACATGTAGCCGGCCAGTAACTAACTGCCTAGTGATCCCAGTGATACCAACTCCAGACCAACCCTGTTTCTTGATTGATAATCAGTACAGAAGATTGATTTCGGTACAGAAGGCAATCGATACTCTAGCATCGGCCTCACCGACAGCATAGAGATTCTCCCGTCTTCCTCCAGAATCCCTGCAGCTTTCTTCTTGTGTCTTACGTCAATGTCAGGCTGTTTTTGATGACCAGTTGTACCAAATTGTTTTTTTTAAGTTGTTTTCAGGTGATTTTGAATAAAGAACCACTACAAGCATGCATGTGTACTGTAAATTCTAATAAATCAACAACAAGGGTGTATTGGGGCTTCTCCTGCCGCACACAGGTCAAGTTCAACTCCTTGATGACCATAACCGGGGTTCTTTTACACACTAGACCAGCAAGTCCCAGATAATTCTGTCCAGACTGGATTGTTAAAAGAAACTTTTTCTGTTTTTTTTTTGTTTTGTTTTGTTTTGTTTTCCAACAGTGCAGGTGACTCTGAATTACTCTGAACCAGAGGAACAAGAACCTTCATGGCACTTGTAGATAGAGATTTGACTCCTGTATAAAGTCATATCTGTCTTCACAGGTGCAGGTCTGGGACACAGCAGGCCAGGAGCGCTTTCGCAAATCCATGGTGAAACACTACTACCACAACGTCCATGCTGTGGTCTTTGTCTATGACGTCACCAACATGGCTTCGTTCTGCAACCTACAGACATGGATAGAGGTTTGTGACCTGCTCTCTGATTCTAGACTATCCTTTGATTTGGGTTTTTTTTTTTTTTTATCGAGTTGATGATGGGAGCAATTCAGTCAGGTGATTCCAGGCATCACTTTCTCTAGCACCTTTTCACCATGCTGATGTGTTTCTGATCAACTAGAATGCCTCCTGCTGTCCTTAGCTTCCTTCAGTTGCACCTCCACCTCCCTCTGCACCTGCTTCAACTCTGCCTGAACCCCAATTTTAATCACCCTCCTTTGCTTTAGCAAGGAGACTTATAGATTACAAGAAGACCAGTAATCCACGTCTTCTTTCAGTGCCAGCATGCTGTTTTGGCGTGGCAGAGGTGCAAAGGTTACGGTAGCGTGGGGTGCCATCCATTATCCCCTCGATGGGTCTGCTCCACGATTCTTCCAGACTCAACTCAGCTCCACTTCATTTATAAATGCCTCTTAAACACCAAAGTTGAAAGTGCTGTGCACCTAGAAAATAAAAACAAAACAATCAAAAGTATCCTTTACAGAACCATTCTTGAAATTGCTGATCCTCATGGTTCCCAGTCAGTTGCATCTTAGACCAGATTTCTCTAACCAGGAAAGGTTGATGATTTGTGGAACATTAGTGTTTAAAGTGGCACAGAGTGTTGGATTATCTTTATTGTCATATATTCATATACAGGAACGAACAGGAATACAGAGGAGTCATTGTTGACTTAGTGGAATGGTGTGAGGAGAACCACCTTCTCCTTAATTCCTCCTCCATAAGAGGTGGTGATAGACTTCTGCAGGACAGCCACACCCCACACATGGGAGACTCTTTCAAACAGGACAGGAAAAGACTTTAACAAGCTAGTTAAGAGAGCTGGCTCTGTCCTGGGCTGACGCCTGGACTCCATTGAGGAGGTGGCAGACAGAAGGATGCTGGCCAGGCTGACATCCATCAGGCGCAACTCCTCCCACCCCCTACACCACACAGTGGAGGCCCTAGGCAGCTCCTTCAGCACTAGACTGAGGCATCCTCAGTGCAGGAAGGAGCGCTACCGCAGGTCGGTCCTCCCCACAGTCATCAGACTTTAACGCAGCATCCTAACTATCACACAATCTACCTCATGCGCAATATCTGCCTTCATCATGGGCAATAACTCACTCATGGGAAATGGTCATGCTATTCATGTACAGCACCGTACTGTAAATATATAGGGTTAGCCATCTATTTATTTATTTATATTGTTTATATTTTCTCAAAGTCTTGTGTGTGTTAAAAGAAAACAAATAACTTTCAGTGAACGTGCTCGTGATTTTTAAAGTTACCCTCCTGATATTCCAGGAGTGCAACAGCCATCGGGTCTCTGCATCAGTTCCTCGAGTCCTGGTCGGAAACAAGTGTGACCTGGTGGACAAAATACAGGTGGGTGTGTTCAGGTGTATCAGCAAGTGTAGTACAAAGACCAGCGTTTGCTGTGATTACGCCTAACTCCACTCTGGTGCTTTCATAGGTCCCCTCCAACATGGCGCTCAGGTTTGCTGACACTCATAACATGCTGCTGTTTGAGACATCAGCCAAAGACCCCAGGGAGAGTCAGAACGTGGACTGCATCTTCATGGCGCTGGCCTGTCGTCTGAAAAGCCAGAAGTTTCTTCTCTACAGAGATGTTGAAAGTGAAGACGACAAAGTCCAGCTCACACAGAATTGTGGAACAAAAAGCAACTGTCCTTGTTAATGAAAAAGATGGTTGCACGGATTATGAACATGGTTGATGCACACCGGTGGACGTTTAATTTAGAAGCAGCCTTTCTGGTTTACAAGGATGTGTGTACGGTTATCACAAACAGGTCTGTGTTTCCAGGATGAGGTACATAAAAATAGTGTTTTCTGCACAATGAACCAACGCATCTTTATCATCAAAAGACTGGTTCTTGCGATTGTGGATCAAAATAAGAAATGGGGCTTGAAAGTGATGTGATAAATAAAGATTCAGAAATTAGAGGAAACCCTTTTTACAGTGTTTTGAATGCTTGGTGGGCAGACTCTTCAGTGAAATGTGTGTACGTCTGACGATATCAACAAAAGTGAGACAACAGAGAAGTACTGGAATTCTCATCTCTCTCATCTCATGCCATTTAAAATTGTTTTTTTTTTTAATGTCTGAGTGTGTCACCTTCACTGTGAGGATACATAAAAATGGTCTTGAAAAGAACACAGACCCAGGTCCTTGTAGCCATTATTATCCCATAAGGACAAATAGTTGCTTCTTTACTTTTTCACTGATGGATCGTTGATCTTCTGTTTTACAGTTTAAACCCCATTTAAACAAAAAAAGGTCAAATGTCATGTGTGATTTAATCTGTACTGCATGTATCACTACCAGCAATCTGAATAAAAGAAAGGTGAACACTAAAGGGACTGACACAAACAAACCCAACCCAAAGACTGTGTGATTAGACTGATGAAGCCTGCAGCAGACGTGACAGTGCCGGTCCAGAATCATCAGAATCTGAAACAAATTCCATTTTCATCCTCCACAAGCAAGCCTGCCTTGACCACCCACAGTGATTGATGGGACCCAGTTCCTTTGCATCTGTCAGGATCTGCCTGTGGCCATTTTTATCTGGATCTGGAGTGGATGGAGGACATTTGTGATCCACAAAGAGTGGAAGAAAAGTCACACTTAAATTAAGGTAGCATGACTATAGAAATGTAGTCCACTAAAGTGACAACTAGGTGGAGGAAGACCACAGCAAGTGTAGATGTGTACGTAATGGTTTGTAGGAAGAAAAGTTGAACGCTATCGCTGACATGCCAACAGGAAATGGTTAATAAAATCAAACACAGACACTTTAAAATGGGACTCAGAAATCTGGAAATTCACTCAGTAAAAACACAACAATAACCTGTCTCTGCCCAGATGGAAGAAACTCACTTGATACTGCTTTGAAAGTTAGAAATTGCTGCAGCTTGAGTTCTGACAGGAAGTAAAAAAAGGGAGGTCATATGACTCATGTGCTGGTTTCTCTTCCCAATTACTCAAAAACAGTTTTTAAAATAACTCTTCTGACCTCCAGGGTTCTTGGAGGTCAAGCTTCATTCTGTCTGTAGCTTCCAAAGACACGTATTTGGGAGAGAGGTGCAACTGGTCATTCTAAATTGGCCTTAGGTGTGAATGTGAACGTTAACGGTTGTCTTTCCACGTTGGCCCTGTGATGACCTGGCCACAGTCCAGAGTGTACCCCGCCTCTCGCCTGAAGACAACTCAGATAGGCTCCTGCTGCGACCCCGCAGTGTCTCAAGAAATGTTGTTGGGCAAGGACCCAATGGGAATGAACTACCCTACAAGAAAGCAAGGAAAGAACAAAATACTGTAAAATTGAGATAACAGTTCAATTCAGTATAACTGAAGTAAAGAGCATTATTAAGCCACAGGTAAGGTTTGTGGCAAAAGCAGTAAGACTAAAGGATGGTAGTAAAACTGAAGACAGGGAAAGTAGGACAAACATAGGAAATATAAAGACATAGAAGGTAGGAAAGAATTATTTTAGAACAGAAAACTAGAAAATGTGATTAGGGAATAGGTGGAGTCGCAGTATTCAGATTCGAAAAGAAAACCTTGACATTTAGTTGAATTAATTAGAAATACTGAGACTGAACAAAGATAATTTGTGTTATTAAATGTTATTTCTGTCTAGAATTAGAAAAATAGATTCATAAAAATAAGGTACATCGCGATGCACCCTCCATACCTGGAGGTGGCGGTAATGGGGCATCATAAACCTAAAAGAAGGACAAGGAAACGCCACAAAACAACGGCTTGACGTCACTGTAAATCACGACAAGTGAAGGTTAGCTCGAGCAGCTTCAATACAACAAAACCAGCAAACATGAGCTGTATAACTAGCTAAATTAATCTTCTTCATATCGCATTTAAATTCGCCAAATATCCAAAAGGAAATACAACAAGAGTTAAATATTTGAGCGCGACCACAGCTTGTTTCCATATGATTATCGTTATCTAGTGGGGCCACAGTAAACTGTCACACAAGCTAGCTAACAGCTAGCTGCTAACATTCAGAGGTGTGTTTATCAGACTAGCGAGCTGATTTGCGTCATGGATGAATTAGTGGTGGAAGTGAGAGGAGCCAGTGGAGCTTTTTATAAGGTGACTATATACCTAATTTTGAGCTTAATGTAGCTCTAGCGCCAAAGTTTAAACGGTGGGATAACTTAAATTAAGTGGAGTTGCTGCTTGTTCGGGCCTCAGAGCTTTTGACCCTTCTGGGAACCTGTAAACAAGGCTAATGTAGCGACATGCGTGCTGTACCTATTTCGATTTATTCATTAATTGGATAAACTACTAATACTGGTACGGCTCATTGTGTATATGAGATTTTCCACTTTATGCAGTGGGATCATAAACTTGTGGGGTTTTTTTTTAAGTTACTTAAATTTAGCTCAAATGTTACACCAATTGGACGGGCTTGATTACGGTAACATAATGTCAGGCTTTACTGTAAAATGATAAAAAAATATAGTAATACTTAAAATAAATACATAATATGATATAGTAATACTGTACATAATAATGGCAGTTTACATGTTAAAATATATCTAAAAAAAATCTACGTCTTCCAAAAATTATTTTTCTGCCAAAACAGCAAAAAAATATTGATTTCTTTATCTTTCATTTTTTGCACTCAGTTTATCACATCCTTCAAAACATAGCCATCAGCATTAGTACATCAAATTACATTCATCATTGACCGCTCTTCGATCACATTAAAGCTGCAGAGGTAAAAGAAGCAAGTGAATCCTAAATTCACTATTGTTCCTGTTTTAAGGCATATGTCAAGGATGTTCAGGATGGCTCAGTCACTGTGGCCTTTGAAAACAAGTAAGTAATTTACCTGACCATTATTATTGGACACATTCAGAAGCATTATGGACAATTTGTGTGAATGTGTTTTTACCACTGTTATAGTTGGCAGGCAGAACGCCAGATGTCAATTCAAGATGTTCGTTTCCCTCCGCCACCAGGGTTCCACAGGGACATAAGTGAGAGCGATGAGGTGGAGGTGAGTCGAAATATGCTAATTATTATGAGTTGTAACTGCATAGAGAGTGACAAACACCCTCTCTGTTCTTGTATAACTATCAGCTTCATGACAAGGTAGCTATCTAATTGTGCTTTTCTATATCTCTTATGGTAAAAAGCTAAAATAAGAGAGAAGAGAACCCAAGGACAGTCACTCTTTCTTGTGGAAAACAGCAACAAAGTGGACAAATAATAAAAATTCCTCTTATTAAGACATCAGGGATTAATACCATTACCTATATTACCCATACCCAATACCCATATTAACTTGGCAATTGAAGTGCAGACTTTGAGCTTTAATTCTAGATGTTGAACAAAATGATCCTATGAAACATTTAGGAATTGTAACCATTCTCATCCAAAGGCTCCTCATTTTGTTGGCTCAAAAGTAATTGGACCAATGAACAGTAGAGGAAAATGTGAATTTTTAACACTTTGTTGAAAATTCTTTGCAGGCAACAACTGCCTGAAAGCTGGAGCCCGTGGACATCACCAAACTCTGGCTTTCTTCTTTGGTGATGCTTTGCCAGGCCTTTCCCTCAGCTGTCTTCATTTGTTGCTTGTTTGTGGGTTTCTCAACTACATTCAGTTGTGTCTTGAGCAAGTGAAAGGCATGCTCCGTGGGGCTGAGATCTGGAGACTGACTGGTCCACTGCAGAATATTCCACCTCTGCCTTAAAAGCTCCTGGGTTGCCTTTGTAGTATGTGTTGGGTCATTGTCTCTCTGTACTGTGAAGCACTGTCCACTCAGCTTTGCTCCATTTAGCTGAATCTGAGCAGAAAGTAGGTCTCTGTGCACTTCAGAATTCATCTGGTGACCTCTGTCTTCTGTCACACCATCAGTAAACACCAGTGAGCCAGTGCCACAGCAGCCATGCACGCCCATGCCCTGCTCCACCATGTTTTACAGAAGATGTGGTGTGCTTTGGATCACGAGCTGGTCCAGTTCATCTCCATTCTGCTCCAGGTTGATCTTAGTGTCATCTTTCCAGAGATCACTGTTCCAGAATTGGGCTGGCTCCTTCAGGGCCTTTTCACAGTCTGATCTGGCCTTTCTATTTTTGAGGATGATTGATGGTTTTCACCTTGTGTGAACCCTCTCGTGAGTTCTTCTCTTCTTGGTAGTCAAACATAGATACTGATCCACTTACTTCACAGAGAGCGTTCTTCACTTGGGTGGATGTCCTGAAGGGGTTTTCCTTCACCATGGAAAAGATCCTGCCATCCTCCATTGCTGCTGCTGCTGCTGCTGTTCTTTTTGAGTTTCCAAGCTCAGCACTGTGTTATTTTTTTTTCCTCAGAATGTACCAAGCTGATAATTTGGCTACTCTGAACATTTCTGATCCTTCTTTGATGGATTTCTCCTTTTTCTTTCTCAGGATAGTGTGTTTCACTTCCACTGAGAGCTCTTTTGAACAAATGTTATTGGTTCACAGCTACACCTTCCAGATTCAACAACCATACCTGGAATCAACCCAATCTTTGAACTGCTTAATTGATGACAGGTTAATGAGTGTTAAGGCCATGCAGACTTCTGAGCTAATTGTCCAATTATTTTTGATAGCTTGAAAAAGAAGCAGTGACATATCAAAGACCTGCGATTCCTAAACCTTACCTCCAGTTTGGATGCGAATACTTAATTACACTATTATACCATTTTATGGGCCTAACTGTACAAAATGGTTACATTTTTATGTTCTGTTTTTCTGTTTTAAGGTATATTCGAGACCCAATGAGAAGGAGCCATGTGGTTGGTGGCCAGCCACGGTTCGCATGGTCAAAGGAGAGGTACGATCATCTAAGTTCTCAGCTCAGTGATACATGTGTTAGAAGGACTGCTCCTTTTTTGGAGCACTGATTAATTACATTTTTCGAAACTGACGTTTGTGAGGTAGTAGAGGCTTCTGCCTACAAAAGGATGTAAGACATTCTGAGGCGGAGTTATGGCGATTTATTCAGCAAGTAGAAGGGATGTAGAGTCTCGCATGTAGCCAATTGGCTGAAAGGTTTGAGGGTTGTGTGTGAGCAAATCGCTAAACTAATTGTGTGCAACATCCCACCCCCAACTCCTGTAATTGGTCTACATGTATGGTGCACCTTTAATGAAACACACAAGAAGCTTTAATTAAATATTGCGTTAATATGATTAAATTGCGTTAACGTTGACATCCTTCATATATAAAAGCGCCTGTGTAAAAATATGTGTATGTGGGTATGTTCTGAACACTAATGTCCCTCAGTGGGAGATTGTATAAATTATTTATACTTATTAAGATTGATTGATCTTCCACTTATCTCAATTCATCTGTCAATCCAGTTTTACGTCATCGAGTATGCTGCATGTGATGCTACGCTAAATGAGATTGTGACCTTGGAGCGGTTGCGGCCGGTAAATCCGAACAAGCCAATGGTCAAAAACACCTTCATCAAGATCAGGGTGGATGTACCTGAAGATCTCCAGCTAATGTGAGTGTTGACATTCAGGACAGTATCCTTATGACTCATTTCATTGAAAATTAAAAAAAAAAAAGAATATATGTGTGTGTGTGTAATATCTGTTGGCAGGTGTTCCAATGAGTCGGCGCATAAAGAGTATAAAAAGGCCATCAGAGCCTTCAGCGTCACCTACGACTCCAAGAAACACCAGCTCGTCATTTTGGTTGGTTCAACTGAACTGAAATCATCTTGTTTTATTCTCTGAGACACATACTTGTCTGGTGTTAATTGTTATAGTAACATGTTGTGATTGTCTGTGTCGTTAATGGTCAGTCCATCAATGAGGTAACACGAAAGAGAACCACTATGATCAATGATATGCACTTCCGAAGCCTCCGCAGCAAACTCTTCGTCATTCAGGGTAACCAAGAGGCCATCAGACATCTGGAGGTACTCATTCCTACGGGACTTGATCGCGCTCCAAGAAGAAGTGAGGAACTACATTCTTTTTGTTTTCTATCAATGTTCCGCAGAAGTCCAGGCAGATGGCAGCACGTTTCCATGAACAGTTTACCGTCAGGGAAGACCTGATGGGTTTGGCCATTGGGACTCATGGGACCAACATACAGCAAGCCCGAAAAGTCCCTGGAGTCACAAATATAGATTTGGATGAGGAGACCTGCACCTTCCACATATATGGAGAGGTATCAGACTCCCTTTCTTTACTAGTGCCTTCATATTTCAGGGTTCTAGAGTATTTCTTTTTTGTTTTAGAACCAGGAAGCAGTACGGTTGGCAAGAAGTGTTCTGGAATTTACAGAAGACGTCATCGATGTTCCTCGAAATTTAGTAGGTAAGAAACCTTTTTATCAGTTTAAAAGCCAGTCGCTTTTTCTAAAGGCTCTTTAGACTGTGACAGATGTTTGTCTTTTTAGGAAAGGTCATTGGCAGAAATGGCAAGCTGATCCAGGAAGTGGTGAATAAATCTGGGGTGATTCGGGTTTGTATTGAACCTGAGAATGACATGAATCCACCAGCAGTGGCAGCAGACAAGGTGGGTGGGGAGAAACCATTCAGGAACTGTAAGAGAAATGGTGTAACAGCGACCCCTGTGGTCTAGGTAGCCAATCTGTATCTGTCCCAGTGCTCAAAACTCTGAGCTGCAATCAGCCACTTTGGTAGCTGACTGCATTTAATTCTTCTACTTCTTCTTCTTCTGTAGCATGTTAGCTTAATGTTACAATTTCCTGTGACAGACAAAACTAAAGTTCTGCTGAATGATCAAATACTCTACAAATGAGTCCACTTATGCAAGTTAATGTTGTGTTTTATACACTTCTACCCATCTGTGACATGGGTCTGTTTGCCCCACTCTTCAGCCCACAGGCCACTGGTTCAGGTTCCAGCAGCCTTTTTTTTGTATGTGTCCTTGCAGGAGTGCACTTGCATCTTTTCCCTCACTGTGGCTCAGACTGATACAACTCTGTAGTTGTTATCCAGTAAGATCCTCACTGAGTGACTGGCTCTCTCTTTTACAGGGGTTGGTGCCATTTGTTTTTCTTGGGACAAAGGAAAGTATTTCCAATGCTAAAGTACTGCTGGACTATCACCTGAACTACCTGAAGGTGTGTGGCGTCAGATGTACCTTTAAATCAAGTCTTTGACTTTATTTCATCAAGTAAGAAAAAGAAGTGTATAATATAGTTTTTTTCCTCTATAAATCACATCTGGAAGATTTAAATCAGCAGCTGTGAAGAACCTGTTAGCAGTTCAGTGCAGTTTTCAGGGGGTATCAAGTTAAGTGGGGGTAATATTTGCCATGATCAAACATTTCCACAAGTTTCCTGAAGTTAAGATCAAAACAGGAGTATAAGTTTGATCAAATGAGCGGTTTGATGGTTGAGCCTGTGATCTCAGGAGGTTGACCAGCTTCACCTGGAGCGGCTTCACATCGATGAGCAGCTGAGGCAGTTTGGAGGAGCAGCAGCAGGTCCCCGAATGACAAAAGAAAAACACTTA
Organism: Pao palembangensis; assembly: GCA_015343265.1. Taxonomy (NCBI): domain Eukaryota; kingdom Metazoa; phylum Chordata; class Actinopteri; order Tetraodontiformes; family Tetraodontidae; genus Pao; species Pao palembangensis. The sequence continues at coordinate 24,191,173 of CM027082.1, read as the reverse complement.
ATGTTGGACAACGGTGTAGATCCTGGGTCGGGCCGAGGAGCAGGAAGAGCACACGGAGGAGGAGAGGCATCGATGGCTTCAGGTATGATCTCTTGTGTCGTGAAGCCTTCTGTCCAAGATGCTGCAGCTCTGCCCAGGTCTTTTAAATACCTTTGGATATAGATCTAATTATCAGTAGACAGGGTTTTACACCGTAAATAAAGCGATGTAACTTAATGTTGCCAAGACATCTGCCGATATTCTCCAGGTACCAACTCAAGAGCATCCAACCCCTCAGAAGCAAGTTCTGAACACAAAGACGAGCTGAGTGATTGGTCATTGGCCCCCACTGATGAGCAGGTGTCTGGCAGTGGGGTCCTGCCAAGACGTACAGATGACAGGAAGAGAGGGATGAAGGGACGAGGGGGGAGAGGACGAGGAGGAAATAAAGGTAGAGAGGTTAACAACAATTGAATAAAAAAATGACATGACAAATACATCTGAACTGAAACAGGAAACCATGAGGAGGAGTCATTGGTATAGGTCTCTCCTGGTCTGTTTATTTTACTGAATGTAATAAACAGTTACAGCATTTTTAATCATTATAACACGTGAAAATAGTTAAAGCGACTCAATATACTTTCCTTGTTCTATATGACTATAGTGGTTGGTTACCAATTAGGTTGCTAATGCTAACTTTGATTGAAGAACTGTCCTAAATCAGAAGGATCACTGGTCTCACTCCTGCCTTTTACATCAACATTTCTGAACCATGAAGGATTGAACTCTACGTATTCTCTGTTTCAGTCTCATGACAGGTGTGATGTGACCCGTGTTGACCCGTGTTTTCTGTGATTTAGGTGGGGACATGCAGTTTGCAGAGATGAAATCTCATTACATCAGAGAGGAAGACTCTCTACAGGCAAGTCTTTCACTCTTCACATTTTAACAGGAATCAAAGTTGGTTACTTGGATTTTTTTTTTTTTTTTTTTCTCCTAAAGTATATTAAACGGTTGTAATTGTCCCTGGGCGTGAGTCTCCTGTCGACCTGTCCAGGCTGGACCCTGGTGGGATCCTTTGCGGTTCCTTTTCTGAGCCTTTGCTGCCACAATAAGTGCAAAGACACAAAGGTCAAAACTGCCATATCGTCTCTTTTTGATAGAGCTGCTGCTCTACGCTGGTAAACGTACAGGACAGGTGGATGAAAACATCGTTGGTAGCCCAGCACGACCTGGTTCTCTGTCTGTCTCCCTTCATCATCATCATCATCCTCTCAATCACACACCCCACATTCACCTCTTTTTCCTCTCGTCCTTCACTCATTCTCACATCTGTGGCTTCTCTGTGCTCTCCTGTCCTTGCTCAGGTGTGTGTTCGAGGGTCAGTGCTTGGTTCTAGGGCAGAACCCAGGTGAAGGTTAGGGTCTGTTAATTAGTTGTGAGGGTGAGAAATTGGGAAGTACGTATAACAGCTGCCATCCTCATGAAGATAGCAGCGTGTGTTTTGAGGGCAGGGCTGAGAGGGTCCCCTTGCTTTGCTGCATATCCAGGGCATCACAGTCTTTTCCTGTTGTCTGTGTCAGTGAAACAAAGGAGCACTAACGTCGTTCCTCCAGCAGATCCGTGTGGATTGTAACAATGAGCGCACAGTGCAGCACTCCTTTGGCAAGCGACGAGGCGCTGGCGGCCCATCATCCCAGGCTGGAGACAGCAGGAGTCCTTATTGTCCTCAAAGTCAAAAAGTCCCAACGGAGCGAGGGCTGAAGAAAGACAAGCAGGACTCTCATTCTTTGGTGAACGGAGTGTCAAAGATGGACCACTCAAAGACCATCTGATCACAGACCACAAGTCTGAACACACACAACACCTGCATAGACGAGCTTATTGTGTAGTTTGTATGTGTATATACAGTTCTGTTGTACGGTTTCTCCGCATTTCGTTGTGTTACAACCTTATGCCAAAATAAAAACGATTCCAGTATTCTCTCCTTTTCTTTTCCGCTCAGTAGCCCAGAATGAAGCAGCACCTGTGGGCCTGTCAGCCTGGATGGGGGCAGTCAGCGGACACGGGTTCCAAGATCCAGGGTTCATTCTGTGGTATTAAGTGTAGGTTGATGGGGGGAAAAAAAAAGGTGTTTAGCTCCAGACTCACTGCTCTGCCCTTCGCTCGCTCGTGAACAAGACCCCCAGATGCTTGAACGCCTCCGCTCGAGGCAGAGGCTCCTGGACTGAAGGAGCCAACGACGACATCCTCAAAGATGAAACCCGGCGCCTCCCGATCTAGATCCCCTCCGGGTTGTGGCTGCACATAGAAATTCAGTGAGCAGCCGCGCTGGAGTCCAGCATGCACTGGGAACAGGTCTGACTTACTACCAGCAATGAGACCCAAACTCCTGCTCCAGTCTTTCAGGGACCGTCTCACCCTAAGCAGAGGGCCTCTGACCCCGTGCTCCCGAAGAACCTTCTAAATGGAGGAATGCCTCCTCCAAGTCCACAAAACACGTGGACTGGTTGGGCAAACTCCCATGAAGCCTGGAGCCCCCTGCGGAGGGTGTAGAGCTGGTCCAGTATTCCACAGCCAGGACAAAAAAACTGCATTGCTCCTCCTGACTTTGGTTCAACTATTGGTGGAATTCTCCTCTCCGGTACCCTGGAATAGACTTTTGTTGGACACCACAAGGAGCATCTTTCAATAAGAGCAGTTCCTCTTTATGGAATCCACAAAAATGGATTTTTTAATCCACAAAAATGGATTATTTTCAGTTTTCTTGAAAGCGGGGAAAAGTGTCGATTGTTCTCCAAAGAGCTCCTGTTGAATCAACATTATGAAGAATACGTTTCCTCTACGCTCTCGGCTGCGTGCACCGATATCACCTCGTTTCCTCAGTAGTGGCGTGTTTACAGTTTGATTGTGTCACAAAGAGCTTTATTTATATTTCACAGTTTGTGGCTGCATCTGTGACTCAGGCAAACAAACAGCTGGTGGTGAATGATGTCATATAAGACACATATAAGTACCCCATCCTCTGGATCTGGACCTGAACAAGAACTTGAACTTGAACAGATGAGAAGAATCAAATCATCCAGTGAATTTGTTCAGTTCTAAGAAATTTGAGTCCTGAACTGCTTTGATGGGCTTTTGTTCCTAACATTCAACTGGGAACATTTACACCACTATTTTCACTTTACCGCCAACCAAAGCTCTACCATAAGTACACGGCGGATGGTTCCTGGGACCGACAGGGACCAACATGCAGCTCTTCCTCTATGGGATCCTTCTGTTTAGCTGCGTTGCTCCTTTTGCTGTTTTCAGCAGCAGGAGACAAACATTTCACAACGTTGGGTCGCTGAGCAACAGGACCCGTGAGCAGAGGCGCGTGTCGGCCAGGGATGGAGAATACCTGCTGGGAATAAAAAGGCTGAGGCGGCTTTACTGCAACGTTGGCATCGGCTTCCACATTCAGGTCCTACCTAACGGGAAGATCACTGGCACACACAACGAAAACAAGTACAGTAAGTATTCATGTCGGTTCTTTAACACCGTTTATGTTAATCAATGAGATTAAGGGCAACGATAACTACTGATAACTACAAACTAACTGCAGATTGTGCATCAACGTCACAATTAAACTCAATTATCTTCCAGTCTGTTCTTTAATAACAGGAAGTACAAATAAAAACATATGATGAAAACACATTCATGTCACACAGCCACAGTTTTACAAGGTGTAAAAAGAAAAAGTAACTAACGACCATGGTGGTTGTCATATTTAACCCCAGGCCTTCTTGAAATCTCCCCAGTGGACAGAGGAGTGGTGACTCTGCGCGGGCTGATAAGCGGATTGTTTATTGCTATGAACGACAAAGGAAAGCTGTACGGCTCCGTAAGTACCGATGAGGGATCACTGCTGGACACGTGCTCCTCTTTTAGGATTTTCTCGACACAACAGGAGGCACAGAGAGCAGTGGTGAAAAGGCCTGGGAGCACTAGAGAATGTGAGGAAGTGATCTTGAAGCAGCTGAGCTCAGTCAGAACTCCATCCTGGACAAGGACAGGACGCTCTGGATCCGGTTCAAGCTTCAATCCTGAAAAGGCCTCTGGGCAGGTCCTTCAGCCCAGGACTGGAACCAGTTTGGAGGTTCTGCAGAGAGAAGTTCACAGCTGTGGACGGAAAAGTTTAACTAAGATCCCAGATACCCAGAAATGCTATCATTTGGCCGCCTGGTGTAATTACTTTAATGATAATAATAATAGTACTAATAATAAATAATCAAGTTAAGTTGAGTGTGATGCAATTCTGTTAATAGTACTACTACTACTACTACTACTACTACTACTAATAATAATAATAATAATAATAATAATAATAACTTTCAAGTACAGACAGAATTAATCAGACTAATGTTTAGCTTTGAGATGTTGTCTATAACAATAGAGTCAGAATGTTCAGAGCATGAACTAACATAAGGGTGTACAGTGCTACTCAGAAAATTAGAATATCCTGAAGAAGTGCGTGCATTTCTGTAACTCAGCTTTAAAGGTGAAATGTACATATTATATAGACAAATAGTATGCGAATCAATATATTTCAAGCTTTTATTTGTTTTTGGGTTTTTTTGCTGATTAGGACTTGCAGCTTCAGAAAAACTCAATTTCAAAAACTCAGAAAATTAGAATATTGCTTGAAATCAATCAAAGCAAAATTACAACAAAAGATGCTTGAGATATCTCACTTTGCATGTAATGAGTCTATAAAATGTATTGGTTTCACCTTTTATGTTGGATTGCCTGAATAAAACAACTTTTAGGCGATATTCTAATTTTCCGAGTAGTACTGTCTATCACGTGCACAGTCTTCTGTGGAGCGTGTGTCACGTGTGAATCAGTTTTGAGTTTGGATTTTAAAAGGAAAAGCTTTTGTGTCCCAGAAACCTGTTTGTCTCCACAGGGCCACTACAGCAAAGACTGCAGGTTCAAGGAGAACCTTCTGGCCAACAACTATAATGCCTACGAGTCAGCCGCCTACCCGGGCATGTACATCGGCCTCAGCAAGACCGGAAAGACCAAGAGGGGCAACCGCATCACTCCCACCATGAGCATGGCCCATTTTCTTCCTAGGATATGAGCAAAATAAAAAGGCCTCATTCATCAAATGTAACATTTAGGAAGAACCGAAGTGATGAGAAGTGTGCGGAATGATGACGTTGGAATAAAGAAATGCATCACACATGGATTCGTTTCCGTCAGTCACTAAATTGTTGAATGGATTTGTTAGCTTTGGTTTTAGGCTTTATTTGATTTTTAAAGTCGATTCCTCCAGTGAGTGTGCTGTGCTGTGAAAGAAGGGTCAAAGGTCACCAGCTTGTGGGTGTTGTATAGAACTGAAGCCTCTCAGATGGTGACGGATCCGAATATGATGGAAGGTAACCTGCAACTGTGTAACCTTGGTTAACTAGTGTGACTGGTTGGTAACCATTATGAGATATAAAACAAGGTCACATAATTCTAACTTCATTTAATAAACAACAAAAAAAGTTCAACATTCACAACAGCGTTCTCTGAACAGCACGATGAAGAAGCCACTTCTGTTGCTAAAACTATTTCTTTCTCTCCCTTCTTCACTCTTTTTTGTTTTTTTTCATTCATAATTTTTTTTCTCAATAATAGTTAGGCCCAAAACTCGCCGTTGTTATCTACTGCATCTACATCTACTCTTAAACATCCCTTTTTTGTCCAGAGTTCTACCAGGGGTATTTGTCAGTTAATTCACTGCCTTAAAGTAAGAACAACATGACAAAACTGTTGTTCATCATATAAATGACCAAAATGCAGCCTGACACTGAAGAAGAAGAAGAAAGGCTGAGGGGTTAGGTGCAGGGTCTACCTCACCAGGCAGGGTCCAAGGTGCAGGATCTACCACGGGTGCAGGCAAGATCTGTGTGGTGTCCTCACACACTTGTTTAACCTGAGGGTCTCTGACACGATCCAAAAGAGCCCCCGTGCACCACAAGGGACGGTCCTGGCCCGGTCCTGTCCACCATATATGTACAGCATGGAGCAAATATTTTCTTTTCACCACTGTACATACACAGATTGGAAAAAGATGAAGAAGCGTGAGCAGGCAGGCTGGAACGGGTGGAGAAAAGTGTCAGGTGTGATGTGGGATAGAAGAGTTTCAGCTAAAATGAAAGGAAAGGTGGGGAGACCAGCGATGTTGTTTGGTCTAGAGACAGTACCACTGAGGAAAAGACAGGAGGCAGAGCTGGAGGTAGCAGAGATGAAGATGCTGAGGTTCTCTTTGGGAGTGACCAGGATGGACAGGATCAGGAACGGGGACATCAGAGGGACAGCACATGCTAGAGGTTTTGGAGAAAAAGTCAGAGAGGCCAGACTGAGATGGTTCGGACGTGTCCAGAGGAGAGAGAGAATATATTGGTAGAAGGATGCTGAGCTTTGAAGAGGAAGACCAAAGAGGAGGTTTATGGATGTAGTGAAAGAGGACATGAAGGTAGTTGGTGTGAGAGAAGAGGACACAGAAGACAGGGTTAGATGGAGGCAACTGATACGCTGTGGCGCCCCCTGAAGGGAAAAGCCAAAAGGAAAAGCAGACTACATACACAGATGTGTCTGTCTGTATGCATATATTTAGTATTTTATTGCAAAATAAAGGGAATGTTCCTCCTCCAGGAGACGGTAGCGTTTCATGTGTTTTATGAAAAGAGTTCAGGCACAAAAAGCTGTTTGAAGGTTCACATCTGGCCTGCCTCATCTGGAGAAGCCAGGCAGCGGTGCATTAACAGCAAGCGACATGTAGTGCGTCAGCGTGTTGCTCACGCGAAGGTTGTTGTCGCTTGGAGAGAGAAAAAGGGACAAATTTGTCAACAAGCGGTAACCTCAGTAGGAGGAAACCCCTGTAGCAGGTGTGACAGGGATGCTATTTAAAGAGGTCTGTGACATCACAGATGTGTAACCACATTTTTGCTCCGGCTGTTTTACGTTCGCTCACACTTCAGTTCAGCGCGTGTGTTTAAATCACCACACAAAAATCGTTGACGCTAACCAGAGCTGGCTTTGGTGCCTGCCGGGTTTGCAGGCTAATGCCAGCAGCGACGCTGGGAGCGCGGTCACGTCGGTGCTTTGAAGCCGACCTCTGGATATGACCCTGAACTTTTGATGTGTTCCGAGTAAAGCAGGCCGTTTAGGGGTGTGAGCCATCTCCTCCTGCACACAGCCCTTCGACCTAACGTTCAGCTCAGCAAAGCAAATTAGGAAAAAACAAACTTGCTGAATGGAAACGCTGAAATGACATTTTTAAATGAATAATAATCACGGGTCTTCTTAAGGTCTTCCATGCAACGTACTGTTGTTAACCTTGAAATTATATATTATCCCCAAACAATGGAGCCACCACACTGTGCCACCATTTCCTTTCCACTGGGCTCCCTTGGGCTTTGTCTATTTAGGTATTTTTATCGCTCTGATCTTTTAATCAGTTATATAAGGCTCATTTTGTTTTCTGGAACTCACTTCCTGCCTCTTTGTTGGAACGCATAAAAATTGAATGTGTTGCCAAGATGGCGTAATCCCATCCAAATGATAGCTGGCTCAGCTGTCTGGTGTGGAGCGAACGTAAAGCCTGACTAGAGACGGCAGTGCTGCAGGATTATCAGTGCGTCCATTCTTCCTTGCTGTTTTCTCCCCCTCTTCTCTCTCTCTCTGTATCTTTCTGCAGATCTCCCGTCTCCAGACCTTCATGCTGCCTGGATCACGGCCTCGGACAAACCCAGTGACAGCAGCTGCCTCTGCCGTTTCCCTTTTTTTTTTATAAAAACCTGCATATGCTGTATTATGTATATATGTATATTATGTTTGCATATTTGTTTCTCTCTCTTCTTCTCCTCTTTACCCAGCCATCTTTCAGCAGGATGGTTCCTCCTTGTAAGCCTGGTCCTGCTCAAGGTTTCTTCCTGTTAAAAGGGAGTTTTTCCTTTCCACTGTGCTTACCTGGGCGTTCAGGCTCTGGGTTTGTGCCTCTGTAAAGCACCTAGAGACAATTTTAATGTAAAAGGCGCTACTGTATATAAAATAAACGAAAAATTGAACTGCATCACCCATGGCTCTCTGGCTGGTCTCCCACTTGGTTGGATGTTGAGACATCAATAATGGGGTACGACATTTGTACGTGGACAGATTCAGCCCATAATCCTCCACAGAATCCTCCACTTATCCCCGACAGAGATTCTTTCTAACCTTTTTTATGACGCTGGGTCCAGGATGTTGGTTCGGTATCACCTGTGTCGGTGGTACTTATATTGATCAAATTCAGCAAAAACTGAGAAACAATTTAAGAAATTCAGCTTCAGGATTTATTGGTCATAGAAACACTTTTAGTAAAAATAAAATCTTTCAAGAATCATAAATAAATCATCACATAATGGCTTTTACGTCACAATATACTGGACAACATTACGCCTCTACTGGAACGACGGTACACAGGCGTCATCTGCGGAGGTCCGTGGAGACGGAGACTTTCACATTCCTTTTGACTGCATTTAGAAACCAGCTCCACTGATGATCAGCTCCTATCAAGCCTGATGATCCAGTGTGGCGTTAATCTACTTTGAACCTAGACGGTTCAGATGTCACGTCTCAGTGCTCCAGAAATTAAAAAAAAAAAATAAAGTTGCAGAAACACACGTCTAAAATAGACAGTTCTTGTGCAAATTTCAGGTACGAACGTGAGATGTCTGCAGTTCAAGCACAACAATGAAAGGCCGGCCTCCTTCTGCTCATCTTCATGTGTCTCGAGTCTGCGCCGACAGCGAGCGGGACGGATTTTTGTCGGCTGCGGAGAGGACCAGATCCGGACTCCCGAGCCAGTTCAGACAGTCTCTGATGCCAGTTCGGGGCACAATTCCTTCAGAAACATTTCCATCAGTACCTGACAGAGGCAGAGTGTCAGAAGGATCAGACACATGGATTTCCTTTTCTAACAGAAATGCTTTGTAATGGTTTATTCTCACGTAGAGAAGATGTTTGTTGGCACTGGTCTCCTGCAGGGCGTTAAAAATCTTGATAATTCCATTGCGGGCATTCTGCTGGCCAACGAGGTTTATGAGCGCATCTGAGAGAAAAGATCAGACAGAAACGTCACCAGGATGACGCACATTGTGTGTCTTTGCATCTGTAGGTTACTCCTGCTGCTCTACCTGGGATGTTGTCCAGGAGCTTCTGTTGGGCCTGTTCCTTTGTTTCAAAGCGTTCGCTGTCTGTTCGGACCTTCACGTGTGGAGCAAGCTTCCCACCGGGCCAGTAGGCGTCTCTGAACACGCTGATGTAGTTTACTAGCATCTGTTCACAGATGATCATGTTGACTGTGTCCCGGATTTGTCTGAAATAAAGCAGAATAAAATGACAAAGAGGTTAAAGCTCCAGTGGGTTCCTCGTTCCTCCTCACGCAATTCTGTGCAAACATCCAGCCAATAATAATCTACGGTACTACTCCGAAAATTTGAATATCCTGAAAAAGTGCATGCATTTCTGTAACTTTAAAGGTGAAATGTACATATTATAAAGCCAAATAGTATGCGTATCAATATACCTCAAATTCAAAAACTATGAATTGAAATCAATAAAAAAAAAAAGAATTTTAAATACAAAAATGTCAGGCCTCTGAAAGTAAAATCTTGCATCTGTAATGAGTCTATAAAATGAATTGGTTTCACCTGTTATGTTGGATTGCCTGAATAAAACAACTTTTACACGATATTCTAATTTTCCGAGTAGTACTGTGCATCATCACTGATCCAACTGGTCCAAATGGTCCCACCCAATCTCCCCCCATTCAGGTCCAGCTGTCAATTTGACAATCTGTGGATTCCACAACACTGTGTTTAATGTTTGCACGAAAAAAAAAACTGCAAAGGCCACTTACTTGTTAATAGTTCGTCCAAATGTCACCTGGACTAGTGCAATCAGAGTCTTCCTCACCCACTTAAACACTGAGAGACAGCAGGGAAGCAGAGCGACGACTGTTCAAATGCAGGTACTGCTAGTGACACAGTTTTACTTTCTGGACCCAACAGGTGTTGGGTGAAGCTACTCACTTCCTCTGAGTTCAAAGATCTCTCCAATGAGCATGAAGCAAGGTTCAGCCAGAGCATCTTTCTTCCCGTCCGTCTCGTCTCCATAGTCAGACAAGTCGCTGTCGTCGTCGTCGTCTTCCTACAAATAACATCAGGCATCGGAAACATGATGGAAAACAGCTTCGGAGTGCAGAAAAAGCCTAGAACTGGTGAGAATGTGCTTGTACCTCTGTATGAGAGAAAAAATCACCAGGCAGCTTCTCCAGGAACGAAGCTAGAGAGAAAGATGACTTCTTCTGGATTGACATCACCTTTAGGTTCAAACAAAACATTAATTTCTATATTTGACAAGGATTTTTAGTGAAACCAAAGTCAAAGTAAGCACAAACATTCCCCTTCCTTATATTGTACTACAGTACTACTCGGAAAATTAGAATATCCTGAACTTTAAAGGTGAAATATACATATTATATAGACAAATAGTATGCGAATCAATATATTTCAAGCTTTTATTTGTGTTTTTTTGCTGATTAGGACTTGCAGCTTCAGAAAACCTCAAATTCAAAAACTCAGAAAATTAGAATATTGCTTGAAATCAATAAAAAAAAAAAAAGAATTTTAAATACAAAAATGTCAGGCCTCTGAAAGTAAAATCTTGCATCAGTAATGAGTCTATAAAATGTATTGGTTTCACCTTCTATGTTGGATTGCCTGAATAAAACAACTTTTACACGATATTCTAATTTTCCGAGTAGTACTGTGCATCATCACTGATCCAACTGGTCCAAATGGTCCCACCCAATCTCCCCCCATTCAGGTCCAGCTGTCAATTTGACAATCTGTGGATTCCACAACACTGTGTTTAATGTTTGCACGAAAAAAAAAACTGCAAAGGCCACTTACTTGTTAATAGTTCGTCCAAATGTCACCTGGACTAGTGCAATCAGAGTCTTCCTCACCCACTTAAACACTGAGAGACAGCAGGGAAGCAGAGCGACGACTGTTCAAATGCAGGTACTGCTAGTGACACAGTTTTACTTTCTGGACCCAACAGGTGTTGGGTGAAGCTACTCACTTCCTCTGAGTTCAAAGATCTCTCCAATGAGCATGAAGCAAGGTTCAGCCAGAGCATCTTTCTTCCCGTCCGTCTCGTCTCCATAGTCAGACAAGTCGCTGTCGTCGTCGTCGTCTTCCTACAAATAACATCAGGCATCGGAAACATGATGGAAAACAGCTTCGGAGTGCAGAAAAAGCCTAGAACTGGTGAGAATGTGCTTGTACCTCTGTATGAGAGAAAAAATCACCAGGCAGCTTCTCCAGGAACGAAGCTAGAGAGAAAGATGACTTCTTCTGGATTGACATCACCTTTAGGTTCAAACAAAACATTAATTTCTATATTTGACAAGGATTTTTAGTGAAACCAAAGTCAAAGTAAGCACAAACATTCCCCTTCCTTATATTGTACTACAGTACTACTCGGAAAATTAGAATATCCTGAACTTTAAAGGTGAAATGTACATATTATATAGACAAATAGTATGCGAATCAATATATTTCAAGCTTTTATTTGTTTTGATTTTGCTGATTAGGACTTGCAGCTTCAGAAAACCTCAAATTCAAAAACTCAAAAAAATTAGAATATTGCTTGAAATCAATAAAAAAAAAAAAAAGAATTTTAAATACAAAAATGTCAGGCCTCTGAAAGTAAAATCTTGCATCAGTAATGAGTCTATAAAATGTATTGGTTTCACCTTCTATGTTGGATTGCCTGAATAAAACAACTTTTACACGATATTCTAATTTTCCAAGTAGTACTGTAGTGTGGCTGTACACGTTGAATAAGTATAACGTGTTTTGATCATTTATTGTGAAGATCATCATTATAAATGTCAGATCTGAATCTTCTTTTAACCCATTTTACTGATGTTGTGAGTAGTCTAATATTATGTTGAAATGTAACTGCGACACAAAGGCAAAGGCAGCGAGATGACGGATGACACGTTCCAAGTTTCCACAGGTTCCAGTAAGACCTGATAGCAGTGACAATAGAAGCAGCAGTCTGGTTACCTTCAGGTGCTCAGGAGATGGACTGAGGAAGGCATAAAGCGCCTCTGACTGGCACAACCGCTCATCCGTCAACAGGCGCTACAAAGACATTGTCCATGTCATCAGAAGAACATTTGCACATTTGGCCAACATTACCAGGAAGGCAGACCCAGCCAGGTGACTACCTGGAGAAAGGCATTGAGTTGCGTTTTGCTCTTATCCAGGAACTTCTGGTCAATGGATTTGAATGGGAGTTTGCTGAGTGAAGGTAACTGCAACTTCTTTAATGATGGAAAACACTGAGAAGAGAAAAAGAACAAAGCTTTGACAGACACACATTTGTTCCACTAATCAGGCTGCATTAGCTGATGCTTTCTAGAAAATTAGTAATTACTAGCGCAATCTTTGGAATACTGACAGGCAACTACAACCATTGTAGTTACCTCAGTGAGTTTGCGGTGCAACATTTGGAATTCTGTGAGTTTTCTGTTGATGTTCCAGCGACTGTTGGCTGATTCTTCACCTTCTACTAGACTAACACACACACTATAACAGGCTACCATCTCACCACCTTCTTCTGCAGCCTGGAACACATTCAAATACACACATTAATAAGCACAAGATCAAAATCCCAGGTTCAATCTCCATAAACGTTATTTAGTGAGCGAGCGTTACCTCGGCAGCGGTGATGTTAGCCCTCCAGTGGCCCAGGTTTTCACACCACCAGTCAGTCCTTGTCATGTGCTGTTGAAGTTCACTGTGCTCTCGCTCCATGGTTCCAATCTCTTCTTTAAGTTTGCTCACTATCTACAAACACACAGGAAACTCCTCGTGACACCAACACTGGCATTTATTGAAACTAAAACTGGGATATCAGCTTTCTGCAATACAGTGGAAGCTAATAAAGTCAAGTTATTTCTTGTATAGTCACTGCTCAGTACCTTAACAGCAACTATGAGTGCTAAGATCCTACAGACCTTCGGGGGTGGTGTGTGGTGACGTTCATCTGTCCTTTATTACCTTTTTGTCTGGTTTGGGGGCATTCTGGATGGATTCCAGAGCATGTCGCTTGTATTCCAGCTTATCACGAAGGTGTCTCAGTTTGGTGGCAGCGTAACTAGCTTGCTCATTGATCCCTTTGCTGCATTCATCACACACCTCCTCTCCTGTGTCAAGATCTTGACACTAGAGGAAAAAAAAAAAATAAAAATAGTGCAACGGATGTATGACGGGGAAAATATGTTTGAAAAGGTTTTCTTTGAAGAAGACTGTGGTTCTTACCCCTTCTTTCTCATCAGCTCTGCACTGTGACTGACTGTGCTGCTCATCACGCCTGATCAGGTTGTCATAGAGATCAGAAACCAGGAAGGAAGGATAGTACCGCTCCCTCATCGTTTCAGACACCTAAAGGACACACGGCAGCAATCGGTCATTTCACAAATCCATGGCATACTCTAAAAAATGATGATGGAACTTGGAGGTCTCCAGGTGGTTATGGACCAAATGAACACTTCCAGACATTTCATTATGAGGAGGCCTGAGCAGTTCCCCTGACCTAGGTGCCAAAGCACCACCCGCAGCATGATGCTGCCACCACCCGTGCCTTCCACAGGGGTGTCATCAACCAGGAGATGAGCACGGCCTCCGTTTGTCCAAAGACAACAACAAACAAGTTACATTTTGATTTATTTAGACCAGGGAATTTAGCCTGTCCACAGTGTGAGTCCTTTTTGAGTGTCTTTTTCTTGTTTTTTGACTCCATGGAGGCTTTCATGTGCATCATGGATCTTCTTTTGGCCACTCTGCCAAAAAGCAAAGGTTAGTCAAGATCTCTGGAGTGACCACTGGGTTCTTGGTGACATCTCTTTCCACTTTAAACCCTTTCTGTGTCTCAACAGAAGATTTTACTTTGTGTCCTTCAGCAGGTTACTGCTTCCTGACGCTGCAACTTTGGCATAAGTTTCTCCTGATTAGAAGGTGGTAACCACAGTAGCTGTGGGTGGCTTATTTTTTTAATATTTTGAAATGTCGTTATTAGAAATATGTGACATATGTTCATGCAACACCATTGCAGAACCAGCTTCTGACAGCTCAGGCTGTTAAATAACATGTTTCATCCTGATGGAAGATGCACAGAAGGTCTATAGAAATTCAGGCTGACCAAAGAATTAAAAAAAAAAAAAAAAAAAAAAAAACATACTGGTGTTGGAGAATACATAAATGAACATGGTCACCTGCTCCTGTAGCTTAATGAAGACTTGTGTTCCGGTGTTGCCCACCAGACTCTGTTGGATCTCTCGTAGCAGAATCTTCTCCACTGGAATTTCTCTGCTCTCCACAAAGAACTTCTGGTAGAGTTCTCCCACAATCTGTGGAACCTCATTCTGTCGCACAAAAAGAAACAAATGACTTCTGGCACCAAACCGATGTAGGAAACCATCAGAGCAGCGGCCGCGGGCACCTTGTTGGCAGTTTTTAGTGATTCCACCAGCTCCCAGAAGCCTATCAGAGCTCTCTTATCGACTCGCTCCATGTAAACTCTGAAACGCTCCCTGTAAGCTGGATTGCAGAGGATGTCATCAAACTGCAAGATCTAGATGTTACGAGGAGAGAAAAATAAAGTTTCACAGCCTCTTGTCATCCCCTCTCAACGTTACAGCCATCTCACCTTCTGAGAGGGAGGGTCATCGCCGTCATCAGTCCCGCCTTCCTCAACGTTCTCGTAGTTGGGCCCCCCAAGCAGACGGATTCGCTTCTCACACTGCTTCTTTGCGACGGTGAGCTGATTGATGTATCGTTTCATATCTCTGGCCCTGAGTAAATCTGCCTTCATGGCTGCTGACTCTTTACCTTTTCGCTCTGATACAGGTGAAAGTCACAGAAAAGAGACATTGAGCTGCTCGGCCAAAGGTGACAGAATTATAATTAGCAACAATAATATCTAGCAGAAAAAAAAAAAAAAAAAGGCTGTTAAAGGCAATAAATGGAAGTCAGATGACAGAGGCTGACGACTACAATGAATAACAGCTGCAAGCACAGCGATACAATATACACACAGTACAGTAACTGTTCATTTATAAGTATAAGTTTGTGTGGGTGCGCACTCTGGCGTGGTCTCACTGTTGGCCTATTTGGTACCCTTCAACAATGTAAAGGTGGATGAAAGCACATTATACCGTACAGGACCGAACCATCCTGTTTGTGGTAAATTCACCATAAACTACTGTAACATGACAACAGACCACGAGGTGTCCTGGAAACAAGCTTTGATTGTAGTGTTGTATTTTTGAAGAACTGAGGCAACTCAAACATCTTTTACCCTTCTGCTTCTTCAGCTGAGGCAGGTTGCTAATGGTGGTGGCATGAATGATCTCCACCACTATTTGATACCTGCAAAAACAAAAGGGCGGAGTCACTTTTGATCATTCGGATATCACAATAAATAATAGATCTCAAACAGTGTTTTAAAAAAGAAAACAGCATAAAATCCGCATATCGATGTGTTGCCATGGAGTCTTTACAGCAGCTGCTTGGTTTGGATGTGCGTTTTTAAAGGTGGTTCGCCTCGTTCCGGCTTTCCGACCAAGCGTTTCTCAGTGCGTCTCGAAAAGTGAGAACTTGTTACACAAACTGAGCAGGCAGTCTCTCAAAAGCTAATAATCACATATACAGTGTAGTTCGTTGTATGTTTCCCAACCTGAGTTGTTTGAGGAAATTGACATCGACAGAAGTTGATATAAGCTTGATGAAATCTTCGTAAGAGGCAGCATAGGTGTAGGCTTTCTTCTGCTGTTCCAGCTGCTGTTCCCTCTTCTCCAGCTGAGACAACAGCATCCGGTTAATTGAGTCCGGATCACTCAACACATCCACCAAAGGCTTCAACACTGCAGCAACACACACACACATAACAAACACCTCAAGGAAACCGCAAAAAAATCCTTATTTACATCTCTCTTCCTTCTGTACTAGATCCTAAATTTAAACTCTCACACAGGTGTATCACATCAGGTGCACATTAGAAGATGTTGCGCAACAGAAGCCTCGTGACTATTGTAGTGAGAGCGAGACACACGTTGTTGTTTTTGGTTTTTTTTCCTTCCATACTTGGATGAATAAAAAGGACCTTTGGTGGTGATGACCTCGGTGAGGCAGCAGCGCAGCGTGTGGGACTTGGCATCTTTCTGTGGCAGCAAACACAGCAGCAGGATTCTGGCCACACAACGCAGGAACGCCAACTCTGATTCAGGATCCACCAAACAAGGATGAAGAGGAAATGGACGAGCGCTCTCTTCCGGTCTAGGTGAAGACATATTGTAGGTAGATTCCATACTCATTTCTGCAGTTTAAACTGGTTGTTTTTAATCATTTCATATGCATAAAATAACAGAGATACTGCTTTTTTTTTTTTTTTTTTTTTTTACCTCAAAGATGCAGTCTTGAGGTCATTGAAATGTGTGTGTAAGATTTGGATGGTATCATAACACACCACATTGACAAGGTCAATGCTGGCAAGCCTGGATCTGAGCTGGCCAATCATTTGCCACCAGTCAACTGACAGCATGGAGTACAACTGGCCCTCATCGTGGCTCAGAAGGACATACCAGGACAGGATGTAGTCTCTGTAGGCATGGTCAAAGACTGCAGAGGCCAGACAAAGACAGAATAATTACATACAGCTTGGGGGAAAAAATAAAACAGCCATCTCTCTTTCTGTTAAAAAGAAAAATCATCTTTACATTGTTAGTGAACTAATAGTAAAATTGAAGGTCAAGTAAAAGTGACTTCTTTTTTACACTAAGCCGTGTTGTCTGTTTCTTGGAGCATGCCACCTGATGATGAGAGGGATTTAAAGTTCCTTTATCCCAGCATTAATCTAATCATTCTTCACCCAAACCTGGATTTTATCATGAAAGCGTCATGATCCAGATCAGCTCAGATGATTTGAAGCCCCATGGAGGAAAGTGTAATAACAAGAACTCCTAATCACACAGACCACATGAGGACAATTTAATATCAGAGCAGATGGTCAAGGTTTCTTTGGCAAATACACGTAGTGAACTGCACAACTGAGATCTCATTTATTACTTTTGGGGACACAACATGATCCCAGAGAGGATTGGAAAAGAAGAGACATGTGCTCTCTGTATCTGCAGCTCCTGTATGGCATTGACAGTGCAGCGCTGAGTTCTAGGCGAGCCCTTTACCACTATGACAACATCTTCACTCCACAGGGCAATTATTTTCAAGCTCTGCCCCCAGCAAGCTTAGAATTGAAGAAGCTCTCTGGAGAGAGGGCGAAACGTTTTCAAGGAAACCTTTCAGTCCAGTTGACACAGAGATCTTTTTGGATGACCTGGATGAGTGAGAATCTACACAGACACCTTCACACCCTTTCACTTCTTCCACTTTATGATGTTGTGGCCCTTTGCTTGAAACATGTATAACTCTTCATCTCTGCTTGATAACGGTGAGCCTTGATGAACGCTGAGAGACGTCTCAGACTGTTTTGTCAGTACTTTGTAGAAGCACCATTTGAAGCAAATCCAGCCTCCAGCCCCTTCTTGGACAGAACACACTAGCTGACTCTGGGGATATTATGCATTCTCTTCTGAAGATGCTCTCCAGAGTTTGGCTTGAAGCCACTACAGCATTGTGCTCTGGGCAAGGATTTCATCAGCACTTTATCCATTTCAGGTTTTACTCCACCCTGACTCGTCCCCCCGCCAACAAAAAGCTCTTTTTCAAGTTGTACAACATAAGGTTCATACATTATGTATAACTGTTTTAGTCTCATTTCACAAAGCCTTACTGCCTGTCCTCTGTCCTGCTATTTTGGTTTTCTGTGCTAGATTCCTTTAAAAGGTGCTGGGGTATTCAAGGTAATTAAAAGTACCGATATTTATGAATTCTTGCAATAAGGTAAAACGATGCAGGTATTCCATTTTTCAAGAGCTTGAGTTTATCTCTGGACACATTTCCTGTAAGACACACACACCTACCTTCTTTCAGAGCTCTGTCCACATTGTGTGACACTACCACTCTCTTGCTCTGACCGATCTCCTGACCAGATGCCACATAATGGCCCTGATTAAAAATTTAAAAAAAAAAAAGGTTACAAACAGCCAGACAAAATAAGTCCTGTTCTAACTAATCCTGTCAGCAGTCACACCAAGAGTAAACAAGAGTAATCCAGTTTCACTGGCAGTCTTTCATGTCTGTACCATACATCTGCACGGTGATTTGTAGTCTGAATGTTTTCAGTACCATCATTCTGACACAAGTGTTTCTTAGTTTTAGTCTCCATCGTTGTAAAAATGGCATGTGTGTATATTTTGCATGTGTGGGAATATAGAAGGAAAAAATAGAAAAACTAACCATGAGTTTGTTGATAAAATCGAGTTTTCCTGCTGTCAGCCTCCTGCCCCCTTCAAAGTGGCTGACCTTCAGGGGACTCTTGCGGATGAGCAGGACAAAGCTTCCTGCCAGGACACACATCAGCGCAAAAGACGCGTAGATGAAGAGCTTCAGGAAGAAGGAGGTGAGGGTCAAACCTCCCCAGGCCAGCTGAAAGGCCACCGCCGCCACCACGCCCAGGCAGAATGCCGGGACGACCCGGAAATAGCATCCAAAGGAAGAGGAGCTGCAAGCCGTGAACGTGGGTTCCTCTTCCCCAGCAGTGTTCCTCCCTCCTTCCCGCAGTGTGATTGAGGGTGTGTGCATGCTGTGACACCACCATCCATACAAGTATCACTGCTGGTTAGGCTGCTAGTCTAGGTCAGGCTGGATACAGAGGTATGCACTGTACGCTGCTCCGACTACAAAACCTCCATAACGAAGCATTCCCGCTTTGACGCTTCTTCAGTCGCCGCACCTAGCCTCTTCCCACCGGTGGCCGCAGGCACAGAGGTCCGGCAGATTAACAGTCATAAACGTCAATGTCTGATAACAGACATGTGCCCAGAGATATGTCTAGATGGCACGGGTAGAGCAACATCCACTGTCACCTTGGAGACAGACAGGCAGAGGTTAGCTAAGCGGCTACGGTAACCCAGCCGAGCTACTAGGAAATTTGAGTAATAAACTAGTGTGAGACAGGGTTGGTGGACGCTTTATTTAAAAGTTATAAATCAGAACGCGGAGAGGGAGGAAATAAATGAGGAGTGCTGCTTATAATGGATTCGACTACAACCTACAAGACGGACGTCTAGCTGATAAGCTAGGCATAGTTATTAGTTCAACATTAGCTAACGTTAGCTTACTTGAGGGTGTGTCTCTTGTCGACTTTACATTCTCTCAGGCTGAGACGGTGAACTATTCTTTACTGAATCAAGATGCGTTGAAAAGGCAATGACAAAATATCACCTCCAGATGAAAAAACAGCGTTATTTCCCCTGTTCCGGATGACAGACAAGCTGTCTGTTGACCAAAAGCTGTAGCCAATCAGTGTTTCGATCACAACAGACGGTGCGCCTGTTTTTGACTTTGGCACAGTCCGACGGGATGGACGGGTTAACCTGTGGATTCAGACTGAATAGAGTTACCAACCGGTTGGCTCCGTAGGGAAATCCCTGCAGAAGTCAGCAAGAGTAGATTAACGCAGATCCTTCTGGTCTGAAAGGGTTAAAACAGGTGTCTGAAGCTTTGCCATAAAAAGGCAAATTTTTGCCCTCTACCTTGATAAATAAAATTTACCTAGAAATGCAAAATCTGTAGTGCCTTTAAACGAAGTTAACCCAGCAAGTTAAGTTATATTTATAGGTTCACTATGTTATTGGTTTACTATCCTTCACCTAGTAATTCCAAATATGTGCTTGCCTTGTCCAGCAAGGACCAAACAATCTTTAAATAGATTAACTGGTTCACGGCCATAGTCTGCCTATCCCAGCTTCCATAGATTCTGTAGGTGATATAAGTGGTCAGTTATTCACTCTTATCTTCTAGATAAATCAGGCCCGTGCACGCGAGAAAGTCTACATGCATACGTCACTTGATGCCTATAACTGTGTCGTGTCTGGACATGTTCAAAAAGATTTTCCACAAGGACACTGAGAAAAGCCACTGTACGTCCATGACCACAAAGTAGCTTTAGGCAGCAGGTTTCATATGTGCGGTGACACACAATGTTTTGTGAAATCCAGGTTTGCAGCATAAAGGAGAAGTTAGCTGAAATTAAGCAGGCACCACAAACACGAGCCCTTTGACCACAGTAGCATCATCACAGTCTTCTTGTTTAAGGATGAGGTCCCTCAGGGATTCTGGAAAAACTTGACTCCAACGCTTATTCTGTTTTCACATCCAGCTACACTACAAGCAGGCATCTGAGGCGCAGGTATGAGCCCGCGTCTTCTGACCCCAAACATCACGCACATATTTCTGTGACATTGTGTTCAAAGGGTTCTGTTGAAGCACAAAAAGAAAAGTGTTTGCATTTTATAACCTTTTCATCTTTTCTAAAAAAACTAAACCACCAAAGTTCAAGGAGAGAAAAAATAAGCACTAATGACTGAATGAAACCAAACTAAACTCAATTTTGAGACATTACTGTTTAATGACTAAAATGTAATAGCTGATCTAGATCTGCTCCACTGAGTAATTATAACTCTGTAGAGGTTGTAGCTATGTAGAGCCATGTAGCGCTCAGGAAGAACGGTCAACCTAAAACTAAAAGTGTTTTCATGTAAGAAAGGAGGCAGTGAGTGTGCTCTGACATTATCTTCTCTAAAATAAGTATAGTAAATATTTTCTAACTTCCTACCATAAAAAAACTCTACAAAAGTTTCCACATTCAGATTTATTTCAGGTTCCAGTTGCAATAATACAACACATAATTATACCACATTTGGATAACAGATCAAATAATATGGATATAAAATAGAGTTTAACTTCAAATATAACCAAAGCATCACATCACAGAATATTTGCTGTACACTTGCTTCCGAGAGTGGATGATGGTCTCTTCATTAGACCGAGCTGTGATGCTACACACAAGAAAAACAAATGTAAACTTATTACTGGTTATGTAAGGAAATTGTAAAAATGAGATTGTTTAAAGGTGTGTAAATCTAGGTGTGAAACCGTACCATTAATCTGTTTAGATTTACAGTTTCTATTTAAACGCTAACAGCTCCTGCCGGTGCAGATGAGGTTTATGGAGTAATTGTGAATGTATGTTTTAAGACTAATGCTTATCACGGTGTTGAACTCAATAGTGATGGTGGTGATCCTCAGTCACATCCAGTGTTTACTGAAGCTCACCTTCAGGTCTAAGTCAGACTTATTCTTGGTCCCTCTCTTCCTCAGCGCTGCTCTGTCAGCATTCTCTGAAAAATCACAGCCTCTTGTCAATGTAATATGTTCAGTTAAACTTACCTGTCCAAAACTTCAAACGTTACCTTTGATTTCCTCTGTTTCCAGCCCCTGTGTCAGCTGTGGGTCACCTGGATGAGGATCATCAGAGTTCATGTAGTAGTACTGCTGATCGGAGGGACCAAACCTCTGTAGGTACACAGCAGCTCATGAGTGTGCGTGTGTGTGTGTGTGTGTGTGTGTTTTTTTTTTCCCCTGAAACTACTGCTGGCCCGAGGTGACCTTCTAATGAGGTAACTAATTAACCCCAGTTTATACATAGTACCCACAAGATTGCATTGGAAGCATATTTCTTCCATCTAGTGGTCAGACTGTAAACTACACCTGGTTGGAGGCAGATAAGCTGATTAAAGTCTAATATTTCAGAATATTTCAATCACAAAAGCAAAAAAATCAATAAAACTATCTATTTAGCTGACACTGAAAAAGTCTGGTATACTTTTATGCCCAAATATGCCAAATGTCTATGGTATGTGCTATGTTCAAATTAACAATCTGCACTTCATTTATCATATGAATGAATGCAATGGACAAATAATGTATTGATTTATATAATTGTCAGACAAATTTAGGTGGTATGGGGATTTTGACATATTCTGAATGTATGTTTTACTGGCAAAATCATTTACTTCCTCTCAGATAGGCTGAAAAAGGAGAAATCCATCATAGAAAGAGGAGAAATCAGTGGCCACGTTATCAGTTTGGTACATTCTGAGAAACTGAGCTTGGGAACTCAAAAAGAACAGCAGCAGCAGCAGTGGATCCTTTCCATGGTGAAGGAAAATCCATTCAGGACATCCATCCAAGTGAAGAACGCTCTCTGTTCAGTAAGTGGATCAGTATCTACGTCTGACTACCAAGTAGAGAAGACCTCATGAGAGGGAACACAGAGGGTTCACACAAGGTGAGAACCATCAATCAGCCTCAGAAATAGAAAGGCCAGATCAGACTTTATGAAAATGCACAGTTGCCACAGCACTGGGTCACTAATGTTTACCGACAGAAGACAGAAGTCGCCAGATGAGTTCTGAAGTGTACGCAGACCTAATTTGAAAAAGTCAAATGGAGCAAAGCTCATTGGATGGTGATTCTCAATAAACAGAGACAATGACCCAACACATACTATGAAGGCAACCCAGGAGTTTTTCAGGCAAAGAGGTGGAATATTCAATAAATATATTATTTTTCCACTTTGTTGCTATGCTGTTCTTATTTTCGCTTTTTCGCTTTTAGATAGATCGATAGATAGATAACTACCTTGTCAGGCCACATGAAGCTAATAAAAAGTATAACAGGAAGCCCAACAGTGAAGATGTAGATACCCCAAAGCCAGGGATGCTGCTGAGTGGCGGACAAGAGGCTCTCAATCATCCCTGGTGACACATACAAACAACAGTTCACGACAAGCAACAAATGTTGAAAAAATACATGATCAAAATAGTTTCATGTGACCACAAAAAACATCAAGACTATTCATACATTTGCACCGAAAAACATTTAAGCTTAGTTTGGTTATTACAGCAGGATGAGTCACGATATTCAGTTCCTGGTTAGTGGTCTACTGGAGCTAAGAAAAACTAGAAACCTCTGCAGCAGCGGTGTTACAGGGCGTGCAGTGAAATCAAACTAATGTACACGTCAGCTAATTTTAATAAAATACAATAACAATATAAAGCAACAAAAAGAACATTGTGATATGTGTAGTGATAAAGTCAGAGTGAGACAAAAGAGAAAACATGAAGTCATTTTACCGTCCAAGCCGTGTTTCACCTGCTGGAGCCCTGCAGTCGAGTGGACTTTGTTCAGGTGAAACAAACCCACCTGTGCACGTGGGTCCTCTCCAAATAAAAATTTCACTAATTCATTCTCCAAAAAAATCTCATAAAGTTAGAATTTGCACAGGTGATTTAGTGTCTCGTGACATATTTGAAGAGGTGACTCATTTAGCTGGTGTCAACCCTACCTGAACCTGCGCGGGTAAACATTTTTGAACCTCGTGCCAGCAGATGTAATTACTGTCCCTAACTAACCGCAGCCGTTATCAAAACCGGCCGTTGATAATTAACCCCACACAGAGAAGGCAACACCCGTGTCAGGCTGTGTCAGCACCCACCCCGGTACCATTTCCTTCAAACCTGCTAAGTTTAGTGAAAACAAGTTAAGAACATCAAAGGCTGACTGAACGATAACCACACTGCCACATCAAAGAGGAAACATCTGAGAGGAACAAAGGTTTCACACAAAACGCAGACATTTTATTAAAAATAAAAAACAAAAAAAAAACAAACAAAAAAAAAAAGCCACTGCCCGGTCATCAAACTAAACAGCAAATTTTTCAGTCAATTTAGCAGCTACAGCATTCTGTAATGATAATGGTGGTGGTGTTGGTGGTGGTGTTGGTGGTGGTGATGGTGGTGACGGTATGATCTCACTTCACACAGCATCACAAATGGCCTCACTGACGTCTGGCAGGAAGCCGCTGCCGGTGGCAGCACCAGCGCTGTTGTTTTCGAGGACTGTAATCCTCTGTTTCAGCTGGAGCTGGGAAGAGACGAATTCACTCTGCAGACGGGCCACATGGGTCTGTAAAGATTGGACATGAGCGACACCATGACAACCGAAGATTTTGTGATTTTACAGCAGAATTATGACTCTGCCAACCTGCAGCTGGTCCAGACCGGTTTCCAACTTCTCCAGCTTTTCTTCTAGGTCCTCTCCTGCAGTCAAATTTACGTTCTCCAGGAGCCCCTCCTTCTGCAGGATATCTTGGCCCCTCTGCTCCAGTTGGGCCCTCGCTTCAGGAAACTCCTGCAGTGTGTCCATGAGGTTGTGTTTGGAAAGGCAGAACAAGTCCGAGTATCCCAGACTGCGGATGTTGGCTGTGCGTCTGTTTCCCATTTTGCTGCCATTTATGTTCAGGATGCTGATTTCTCCAAAACAACTTCCTGAGGTCAAAACAGCCAGCTGGGTGACACCATCCTCTGCCACCACCACCAGCTTTCCATCTTTAATGATGTACATCTCCTTACCGACATCGCCCTTGAAAGAAAACATGCACAGAAACCTTTAACGGTTGAGAGAAATGATACATTTCTGCACAAGAATGTAAAGAGAAAGTTTCCTGTAAGTCCCCAGAATGAAAACTAGGAAAAAAAAGACCTTTCAGTTCTGGGCGCCTGCAGACTGGAATCTGCTTCAGGGCTGTGGGTTCCAGAACTGGTATCTTTGAACACTTTTAAATGTTTTATAAATTAAATATATAAATATGAATACTCAGTGTTTTAGTCAATTTCTAAATATTTCTAAAATTCTATTTTCACTTTGTTATTCTGGAGGAGACTGATCAGAGAAAAAAGCAACAACAAACTGCAGGATTTATGCACAGTGGTACAAAGTTTAAGGTTAAAGTGTAATTTGAGGTTAATGTTTTGGCGGTAACGCAAATACAGTATTTCGATGTAACAGGGCGTTGTTGACAACCTCAGTCGCAGAACGGCTACAAAGCACACCCTGCTTTGGCCAGTGGTGTGGCTGGTAATTGCAACACAAAAAACAACACTGACCTTTCTACATATGTAGTCTCCAGGACTGAAAACCTGCAGCTGAAGTTTTAATACCAATTCTACAAGAAGGCCTGCCTCCCAGTCTTGGAAAATCCACACCTGTATCAGTAAACATGAATAAAGATAAACAGGTTTCAAAATATGATGATGACTGTCAAACAACAAGTAAGAAACCCTGAAGATAATATTGGAGTTTACCTTTTTCAGTGTGTCCAAGTGGACATTGATAGCAATCTCTGCTCTCAGTTTCGTTGGCAGGCTCCTGAACACTTCCTGTTCGTCGACTGTTTTCTGATTGGTCCAGATGTAGTCCAGCCAACAGATAATCCGCTGTTCAAGACCCTTGCTCACGTGTCTGAACTGCATGTAGTGTTTTAGGACGTCCACACGATTATGAAAGGTGGCTCTCGTTGCGTTCATATTTGAAATCATAGCTCCAATATTACCCACGATGGAGGCAAAAATCAGCACACCGACCTTGTCAGCAGAATCAAAATTAGTCATTTGTCTTTTTGCTTTTTTACTGAACTCTGATAATGTGCAATTTCAAATGTTGCTGTGTTAAAGACTTACCAGAAAGTCAAATATCATAAATAAATACTCCTCGTCTCTAACAGGGGGAGGGGTCTCTCCGATGGTGGTTAGCGTCAAAGTGGACCAGTACAGACAGTAGATGTAACTCTGCCTCAGGGAACCAAACGCGGGATCTGATGCATTGGGATAAACCCAGGAATCAGAACCAAGGCCCAGGACCTTGGAGAAGCTGTAATAACCACATGCATTCCAGTGGATGATGACCAAAATGTACAGGACTAGCTTCCAAATGCGGAAAGCATTTGGGTAGCCAGTCCGGGTCTCCGTACGCTCAAACAGTTCAAACAGGCGATACAGACGCAGCAGGCGATTGAAGCGAAGGAGAGGGGTGGAGCTGAGGCCAGTGGTCAGGTAAAGGAGATCGGTTGGAAGAATGGAGCAGATGTCAAGTTTACACAGGACCGTCCGTACGTACGTTTGCCTCAGGCGCTTCAAATCTTTCACCATCAGTCCTTGCTCTAAGAATCCTGTGCACACGAAATGAAACGTTTAAGGTAAATCAAAAACCATTTCAGACCAATTCAGTCATTAAAATTTGAGTCAAGTCATGTCCAGAACCTGTGTGGAGACGAACAACAACATCCAGGATGTAGACCCCATCGCAGAAGTAGTCCAGTACCAACCACATCAGCACATTCCTCCTCTGGAGCTCATCGAAACAGGCTCTAGAGGGAGAGATAACCCAGGACATTTACCAGCAGAAGGAGCACACGCCGTGCACCAGTACCGGCAATGCAATTAAACAAGTGCTAGACATCAGAGATAAAAAAGTGTGTGTGTGTGTGTGTGCACACGCAGAAGAGCATGATCATTAGTTGCAAGTCTTCTCTTAGGCTTAATGGACTGGGACCTGGCCTGGGAACCACAGGGTCATTGTTTGAAGTCCCCGTCAAAACAAGTTAGTCAGGAGTGTACACTGGTAGCGGGCAAGTTGTCAATTCACCTCCTGGGTACTGTCGATGTGCCCTTAAGCAAGGCACCATTCCCTAATGTTGCTGCCGTCTGCCACTTGCATGTGTCTAATGTATATACACTAGTGTGTGTGTCATGCAAGTATGAGTTAAATGCAGAGAACAATTGTGCCAAATAAAGGCTTATAATTGTTATTATTGTGGTTGTTGTTATTATTCCACACAGTTATTACAGTCAGAACAAGGACTACAGATAACTGACCTTACAACCAGTAGAGTCCAGTTATAGAGTACAGTACTACCAACCACCATCAGCCAGTAGTAGTATGCATCATCAGATGGTGAGACCACCATCACTTTACATCGCTTCTTCCTGAAGACAAAACAGACACACACACACACACACGCACATGCACGCACACATTACCATGTGTTCTAACATGGGCTTCTTTCGTCTTATACATGTCTAAATCACTACATATTTTACACGTGTCTGGAGGGTCCGTCTTTGTCTTCTGCCTCTGAGCTGCTGTGACAGGGGCTGAAGGTGCTGGGTGCTCCTTGTATATCCATGTCTGCGGGGCCTCTGAAGCGTTCCAGGAAAGAGTCTGGACGCTTGGTTTCCTCAGACAGAGTCTTCTGTGCCCATTCTCTCAGAGCCACCACCATAGTGACGATTCTGGAGACAGAGTCCCAGATCGGTGTATAACTTTGGAAATGACACACAAACAGCTAATGCGTTCTAAATATAGAATCCAGCTGTGTATATTTGAAGAGCAAAGAGCAAAACTTGTAAGGACGTGTTAAAGTTTATTTCTGTATTTCTTGTCTGATTGCTAAATAATTAGAATAGAACTATAGAGTATTTCTAGAAGGAGAGACACCCAGGATGCTATCTTTTATCATAGTTTTTTCCACTAAAGCATCCTAGAGGTCATTCTCAAAGACACTGATATTTTATTTAGCAGGTGGATGCTGTAAAGGGAATTTCTTCATGTTTTATCTAATAGAAATCCATGTGAAAAGGACTCATGTGAGGACTTATTATATTCGCATGCTATTAAACATCAAGGTTGCCCTTTCCTATACTGACAATGTCCCAGCCTCCGTACCTGGACAGACCCCCTCGCCTGCAGAAGGGATTTGGGGAATTCATGTCCCTTCTGTCCACGGCTGCAATTCTCTGAAGCTCTGACGACGCGTCATCACTGACCGAATGAGCTCTGCAAAACAACACAAAGAATGTTTTCATCAGTAAACAACCAACATGTCGTTCACACAGCACAGCCACAGCTCCACTGATCTGACGTTACCCTGAAAATACTTTTACATTCAACACATAAAAACATACAAAAGATAAAAAAGAAAAAAAAAAAACATTTTTGGATGAGTTGCTTGTTCAGTTGTCAAATCAGAAAGCTCGCAGCACATCACAACACATATGAATTCATAACGTGCAGAACAACTTACAGAATTCCTGAAGTGTGTGCATGTGTGTGTGTACCTGCTCAGTGAGATGTCAGTGTGCTCACTCTCCTCTTCTGTCCATGTTTTCAGTGACAGCCTGTGAGGATCTTGCACAGTATTTGTCATGCTGTGCTCACGATGGTTCATCGATGCTTATAAATACGCAGATTCTTACGAGGTTTTACCTGCAACAAACACAACAAACCACATAGCTCTGTATTATAAAAACAGGTAATGAGAAACAAAAACTAACCTTTCCAAAGAAACGTCGATGGCTCGACCATGTATCGTTGAGGTTCATTCCACATCTCCTGTTTGATTCGAAGGATGGATGGACTGAATACAAGATCAATCCATAGATGGATAAAGTGGGTGGAGGGTTCACATGGTGATTGAAAAATGCTTCATTT
The DNA here is from genome assembly GCA_015343265.1 of Pao palembangensis. Taxonomy (NCBI): domain Eukaryota; kingdom Metazoa; phylum Chordata; class Actinopteri; order Tetraodontiformes; family Tetraodontidae; genus Pao; species Pao palembangensis. Next base: position 24,162,752 of record CM027082.1, on the reverse strand, counting down.
CAATTGCAAATCCAGCATGTGCGCTTGCCACACAGCAGGACTGAATTCATCAGGGCTTTTTGAAGTTATTTGTCTCATCTCATTCGTGTGGTTTCATCCAAACAGATTAATTAGACATGAATGATAAATATGAGGTTTTGGTTTTAGCAACAAATAAGCAATTAAAGAGCAATACTTTTTCTCTGAAACTACTACTGAATTCATTTATCATTACAAACATGTTTACAACATGGAAATATTTGCATATATTTTGTATATATTTATAAGATGCTAATGTTAAATGTTACAAAGCATCTTAGCTAAAACATAATACTATTCTTAACAGATTTAAGAGGGTTTTCATGCCCAACTACTAAGATAAGTTTGAAAAGGTTCAACATGTGCAGCTTTTGATTACCCAGTGATTAAATATTTAACACTGCATCACTAAAACTCACACAGTCAAGTATCACTCATAAGGCTGACATTATAGCACGATAGTAACAGACAAAAACTTCTGAGACGCGTTTTCGGCAAGACTGTGATCATGTAGCTTGAGCTGATAATATTTAGCCACTCTTTCTATGCATAATTAGCATATCAAACCAAACTTTGCGGGTCTACTGTGCTACGGTACAGACAACAGTGACCCGGTGACATCCTGAGATGGAGATATTGCTCAAGAGTGGGATTGTCAGTAGGTGGCGGTGTTGAGTTAAGATGCATAACGGGATGTGCATGCACACAAGCTCCTGTTGTGCGGCATGGTTGATAACAGGGAGAACAGTCTGTGGGATGGAGGATGGATGCGTGTTCCCAGCGCAGCACCTTTGGCAGATATCCTGGATTGCCCACTCTCTATCGGGCTGAGTGCAGCAGTCCTCCTACCGCGCAGCCAAGCAGCCCATCAGTTGGCTCTAAATGATGTCCCTGCAATTGTTTGTGAGGAAGAAAAGCTTTCTTTGTTGCAGCATCAGCATGCAGTGATATGGAGTGGCCATCTGACATCCCCGACGTTCAGAGACAGCGTGTTGCCATGGAGCCAGCACAATGTGCTCAAATAACAGATCGTTTCTGTGCAACGAGCCTCCAGGAATTTGCAGGTTGCTGCCAACTGTTGGATAGTTCAGATCTAAATGAGACAAAGTAAGCTTCGGCTGTTGAAATAACTGAGGAATATTGAAATACCAGCGTTGGCAAATAATTTGAAAAGTTAGACAGCGCCAAACACAAACTAATGCTGACACATTTACACGTTTGTACAGTCTAGGATGTAATCATATTCAGATTGCATCAGTAGATCTGAGCTCCATGACTCCATGGTGCAGTAAGGTGCAGTACCATGACCAGAGTCAGTGTGCAACTTTGAACCACTTAAGTTTTTCTAATTAAAGTCTGGTGATACAAACATAAACCCAGTCCACCAGACATCCGGTGGGATCTGCCACTAAGAGAGGACAGACAGACTGGTGTGCCTCTGGCGTGGCAGCTGTTCATAGTTCTGACGTGACTGTTACTACTATAGAAGCAGCTGTTTCAGCATCGTCAGAAATCACCAAAAGTGAAGAAAAAAAACTGCAGCCGATAACGTCCCACCCGAATGTTACAGGAGCTGCTTTGATCTAAGGGAACGCAGTGATTCAGTCATCACAGTAAGGTGGGAATACTGTATGTTCAAACCACAAACACCACAATAGTTTGTAAGCCAGAACTAGCTTCTCGACACTGTTAGGACATTTATTCACTATTCCAGCATTTAGAAATAAAATAAGTCACATAAAATGCCTCCGCTGTAGCCATCTCTTCACCGGTGTCTCCACGTATCGTCCCTCCTCATTACCAGTGTTAATATCTGAAAACATGCTGCATTACACTTTGGACTTGTTGGGGCAGAAAACAAATTCACGTTCCACTTTCAGACCGACGGGTACAGCTGAGACCATAAAGAAATTCCAAACAAACAGCAATGAGGTGTAATATATAAAGAAAAGTCAGGGGATTCAAAGTCAGACGAGGACAGTCTGTCTCCTTCAGTCACAGGGCTCTGCTGACGTCTGCAGATCAGTCAGGATCGCTCTGGAACAAACAAACAAACAAACAACAACACAAGATTGTTTAGAAGAAACTAACAGTACAAATAGGTCCAACTAGTTTACCAAAGTGGATACATGTTATTTATTAAAACATATAGAGTATGTTGAAGAAAATATGCTAGTATAAGTAATCCATTCAAAGAAAATCCTCCTCCTCAGAGTTGTCTGTTATGAACACCCTGTTGATAGCCTCTTCCTCACCTTTGCTCATCAGTCAGATCAAAGTCAGCCAGTGCGCTCGTGGCCAGTTTGTGTGTCGCAGAAAGGCAGAATGTTGCAGAAAACCGGACAAGCTCCACAGCTCTCTGGGGAAGGGTTTCATTGTGACACACTAAAAGGAAGTCCTCCAGCAGGCCCTCACTGCAGGATGGGAACACACACACACACAGACGCGTATTGATATACCAGTCCATCAGTCAACACTCATTGGTTTTAGAGTGTTGCCCCGATTTTTAGTTTTTTTTTTTTGCTGCTCTGGAAAACTCACGGCGGAACTCTGTTCTTGCATTTAAAGAGTTGCAGGACGTCCCTGTGGAAAACGACAAGAATGGACAGTCAGGTTAGCCGTGAAGGTTCTTGTGAGCAGATGAGCTGACAGCTCCTCTTACCAGGCCTGCTGACTCCTGTTTGCTCGCAGCAACAGACGGGTGATGCTGGAGAGGGAGGTGGTGCTCCAGTCCAGACCAGATCTCCCTCTGTCTCCATCGAACATGCCCTTTATATCCAAAGCACACTTTGCAAAGCTTTCTTGGACCTGAACAAAGATGTCAGACACACACTGATAGTTTCCAACGCTCACATTTGACAGGAGGTCATGTGATTTCAGACCTCGGGCGTTTGCTGATCTCTAGCCATCAGGGTGAGCAGCTCCTCCACCAGATCCTCCTTGTTGTCGTGACCCAGAGAGCGCATGTCTGCACAGTCATGCAATAAAAACAAGGCTTACATCCAGACCATTAATTACTTCAACTCAATTTCAACGTAGACTGTAAAAAGTCAATTCAACACAGTTTTAACATCCTCCCTTTTCACTGGCCCAAAATGCCAGTTACCACTTCCCACGTCATCAATGTACCAGCATTAAATAAAATCATGGATCAGGTGATCAGACGATGGAAGTTAACAGGAGACAGTGTCAGAGTGTCAGAATAAACTCACTGGTAACAGGTAAGTGTGCAAATCTATGAAAAACAGTAGAAACAGTGTTTCTTCGCCCCTCTCCTGATATTATTTTTATAGGATGGGTCTGGGACTCCTATAATTAGTATTATGGCCATCACGTGGTAGTTTTTCTCTAGTGAGTGAACAAATTGTAGGATGTTGCTATGCCAACATCTCCAGCCGACGGACCAATCGGATGGAGGCTCCAAATATGAGATTCATGAGGCGTACGTACTTATCCCATAAAAAAAAAAAAAAACCCGTATGGCTCCCGGTGCTCAGTCACCTTTACTCGTTTTTTCATGCGAACTTACATTGTGCACTGCAACCATTACTCGTTTCTGGTTCTCTCTTGAATGCAGTTTCAACTGTGCACTTTCAATGTGTCTAATACGTTTGGGAGTTCTAAAACATGCACATTTTTAGTTATTTCAAATCCTCTGTTGTCCCGTGCACAATCAAACAGGTCCACTGTCCATGTGCATGCTGATGACGAGAGTGAACATGACTTTGGAGCTTACCCTTCCACACCGTGGGCAGCATGTCTAGACGGTTGTCCGTGTCTAAAGCCTGCAGCAGGTCCCTCACACCCTGAGGCTTTGGGTAGTACAACTGGAAACAGACCGGAGAAAAGAAAGTCCAGTTCATTTAGACAAAAACCAGTCTGCAGCAGTTCCTTCTCTTACGGAAGCTGTGTATAGTTAGAACAAACACTGCAGAATAAGGCTGAGAAACGGGACTGATCAGGACTTAATTAGTACAGCACACAGGTGTGAGGTGTACTGACCGAGGGGATGAGGCGCCGGTACCACTTCAGAACTACATCAACATGCTCCATCATACACAGAAGGTTGAAGAAACGTCCACTGAACAACAGACAAGGGCATAATGTAGAGATCATTTACAGATGCACGTCTGGAATTAAAGGCTTCTCCGGGAACTTTTCTCCTACTAGTAAATGCTCTGTCTGTAGGAATCCCCCAGAAGTCTCCAGTTGTCCCTAACTTCAACCAGACTTTGGATATTGTAACCCAGATCCAAGTCTTTGTTATCCAGACACTGTTAGGACAGAAAAAGGCAGTAGCAAATGTGACTTAGAGGGCATAATCAGGATTCCATATATTCATGTTAACTCCAAAAACTACATAAACCAACTAAATCAATCAAAACAAGTGCAGCTCATCAACATGTTCTGCTGAATTTCATTAAGGCTGTGATTAATATTTCTACAAATTAATCTGGAATGACTTACTATTCTCATTGCATGAGAGAAGAAGTGAACTGAAAAAAAAGCAAAAAATTGTAAGGTAGGTATAAGAGTTGCTAGTCAATGCAATTAATAAAACAACAAAAAAGACATTACATTTTCTTTTATCTTAAAAGATGACATTTTTAGAAGAAAAACCTCATCAAACACATAAAGGAATAATACAACAAGTTTCCAGATTTTGATATGCTGTACGTATCTGGATCTCTGGATATTTACCCTTCCCTGCTGTCTCAGACAAAAACTAAATGTACTATCCATTATCTATTTTTCATCATCTTTTTAATTCTAAGGTAGGGTAAACTATGCATAAATAATGCATGTTTCCTTTTCTTTGCAAACGTGAAACTAAAGATAATTAAGCCAGACGTCAAAAGGCGACCGTTACGGTAAACAGCGACCTCTGCTGTCTAAAAAGAGCATCGCGGCATATAATCTGATTTTAATTCAATTCAATTCAATCCAGATTTATTTATATTTATATATACATTTGTGCCGGCGTTTAACTGTCGTGTGTAGAATCGTTACATCCCTAATTTCAAGTCATTTCTACAGTACACTATACCATCATCAGGGTCCTGGCACTTAAGGCTTCTTCCTTTCAGCTCTGACATCACTTCCTGCAAAATGTCAGCGTTACCCTGACCGGACGAGGCTAACAAATGAAAAAGAAATTGTAATAAATTAAAATTAGTTATGAGTGATATGTGACGTACAATGTCAGGCAGGACATAACATATATGTATAATAATAGCATACATAATTACATACATACATTGTTTATAGAACACAGCCAGAAGGTGGTAATAAGAGGCCAGGCTGGGAGCTGAAAACAAAACAAACAAACAAAACAGCTGGTTAACCAAGTAAACTATGTAACTTTACCAGTCAGAGATGATGCATTTACCTATTCCCAGAGCTTTCATCTCACTGAGGGTCTGCAGAGCATGAGGTCTGGCCAGATGTCCACAGTGCTTTAGAGCTTTAAGGACGGCGTTGAACGTCTGCAGGTTCGGCTGGACTTTCTGCTGACTCATCTGCTTCAGCAGGTCCTGGTACCCACGCAGACGGACGGTCACATGCAGATTACGGTTACGGTGCCAGATTACATGCAGGAGCAACAGTGAGCTCACCGTAATCAGGTCCCATCTTTCATTGTATTTCTCTCTGACATCTGGAGCTGCTGAGATTAGAGAGTTGAACGTGTGGACGTCCGCTGAAAACACACACCTCAGTTATTTACTGGCATCCAATAAGACATTGCTATTAAATGAGTGAATCTCTGCATTTGATACTGCAACGTAAAACACTGCTAGGACACTTTAAGAATATCAATTAACACTTCCTAAATGTAATAAATCAAAGCTATAATGGATGCGGGATGATTCACACTCCCTGGAGATGTGGGGGCTCCTCCCATTGCTCTGTTGCCTGGTTTTGACGCTCATGTGCGTATTGTTCATACTTTTGGTTGTGGATATTGGTCATCTTGGCCATACGTTTCTCTTAATCAACATCTCTCCTTACATTTCTTATACAATCGCTCACCACTGATCCACTGTTGGATCAACTCGCAGCCGTTTTGTCTATGACTTTCCTCCGACCCCATAAGTATCTTCAGCCTTGTTTCAGCTATTTTACCCAGATAAAATACTGCAAATACTGGGTAGCTGCTACAGGACGGCTCTGAGGGAACAAGCAAGAGCGACTGGCTGGGAGCGTCACCAGGGTACTAGGGGCCTCAGGAAGGCTCATTCAAGACAGGGAAACAACAGATACACATGTGCTTAACTTGAACTCATCTGCTTTCACTCATAAGGCAGAGAGAAGAACTCATGTTCCATGACTGAAGCATTTACTCACCAACTAGTCGGTTGTTTAGCAGGTCTGTGTACAAGCTGAAGGCCTTGGTGGAGGCTCCATGCTAGAGAAAAACAGGCATAATCTCAGTACCATCACACTGGCAGCTGTAGATTCCAACCCAGGAACACGGTCATACCTTCACCATGCCTCTGATGAGAGCAGAGTAGCTCTGCGTGTCCTTGTCAGGGAGCAGGTTAAAAATTCGCTCTGCATTACTGTTTTCTTTCCATGACAATTTCAATCCTAAAACCTGGCGGAGATTTGGTTTCCTCATCTTTGGCCCTTCTGCTGACAGCTCCTGAAAACAGTAAAAACAGATATAAACATACAAGATGGCTAAACATGCACAGTTTTGATGTAAACCTGTGTATGTATGCATGTACGCTAGCCAGAGCCACTCACCGCATCCTCAGTCTGTGGTCCCCCCTCTGAAACAGGGTCTCTGTCGCCATAAAAACACAACAAGTCTAACAGTTCCTGGGTGGTTTCCGTTGAGACCGCCGTGCCTGCCGGAATTTCAGATTTCTGTTTTACTTGGCATCTTCAGGAATGGAAAAGGCCTGTGTGTATAGTTACCGGTTTGCAGGAGTTGGTCATACAATGTCACAGCGGCAGTAACTTTCCTCAGCTTGACTCTTTCTCTCAGGGCCTCCTCGCTCACCTCTTCTATTTGCACAGCAACGCTCTCTGGCATCAGGCACTACAATGTTTGTAGAAACTCAAACACTTAGAGAGGATATCACTGTTAAAACAACACAAGTGTAGAACCATCAAACAATCCATCTTTGACCACTTTGCCCTTACAGGGTGGCTGGGATGAGCGGAGGGGTATACCCTGAAGTCACCAGGGCAACAGTGGCAAGACAGACACCCACTCACCCTCACATTCACACCTACACTCTCTTTGTGGGAGGACAACGACCTTAAACTCAACTACACACTAAATCAACGCAGCAATTCCCTTAAAAGAGACTCAGTCACATCTGGGAAATAATTTCCCTCACTGAAAGGAATATTTAGATTTATATTTCTTACAGGAATATGTGGCTCAGCAAAGTCCTTGGTGAAGAACTTTGGAAAACTGTTGACAAAAAATTTTGCTGCAGATCTTCCAGACTCTTGCGAGATAGAGTACAGCTTCTGCAAACACAATGAGAAACACAAATGAACAATTTGTGTTAATTTAGGACAATTACTGTAAATAACATTAAAACTTTATTTTACTTCCATCTATCTGAGGTCCAAGAATACACAATATTATAAGACTATACTGTCCTTAATCCACACTGTAAATAATTATATAGAGTAAAACAATGAAAAAAACTTTTTTTTTTTCAATTAAACAACACAAATGGCTTCATACATTTGAACTGATTAATTTTAAAATGAATACATACAAACTAACAAAAGAATGTATTTTGTTGGACGTACAAACTCAGCAGAGTTTTGTGGACTGAGGTAAGGGTCGTCCTGGAACTGGTAGGCATACGATGTGGGATCCTGGTAGGACAGATCAGAATTGGGATCACAAAACAGTAGAACAACTTTAGTGTGCTAAAATAAAAAGGAAAGAACACCAAAAAAAGCACGCTTGTCCATCTGTCCAACTCACTCACACACCCTCCAATCGGGAACAACAACATCTTGTCCACAAAGTGGTGATCCATGGGAAGTCACAGAGCAGGACCAGTGGATGCTGAGGCAGAAACAACAGTCCAAAGCACTGAGGCCTTCAGATCAGCTCAAAAGCAGCGAGCAGAGAGCTTCATGGACTGGGCTGGACTTCCACAGCTGAGCAGTTGCATCAGTCCTTACATTAGTGCTATAAAAGGCACCCCTGGAGTCCAGAGCAGTGGAGCGGTCTCTCTGAAGGGATGAACCATGCTGCTCTGTTACAGTCTGACTGATGAGTCTGGGCTTGGCGGTTGCCATGAGAACCAGGTACCAGGTTTGGTGGAGATTGTGTTTCAGGGTTGGCCCTTTAGGTCCAGTGAAGAGAACCCAACTACAGAGATGGCATCTCAGGCGTCCAGGACCAGGCATTGGTCTTTTAATTCTTTTAATCTTTTAATCTGGCTCGGCTAAATGGTTCATTGAGGAAACTGTTGCAGGTTTTAAAGAATGCATCATAAGCTGCAACTCTGCATCGAAGCATGCTAACTATGCTAACTATGCTAGCATGCAAGAAAAGAACAATGAATTTCTCTACTGTTGTCAAATAAATGCATTTGCACAATAATTTGTACAGCAAGCATCACATATTCATGTTTTGCTGCCTGATAAAGGCCAAACCCTTTAATAAAATGGCTTTTACGTGCCATTACATTAGCTGACATAAACACTCTATCCATCTGCTCCTAGCCTGGCCCCGCCCCTAACCTAGACTGGTTTCTTTTACTAGTACAACAACCAAACACAGTACTGTTTTAGGGAACACCGAGCCACTGCATCACCGCCTTTTGATCACCAAAAACTGGAAAACAAGTACCTCAGTAACAGCATCACACAACATCTGAAACATCTGGACCTCACCTTGCTCACAGTCAAAGCCAGAGCCTCCAACACCGCCTCTTTACTCCTGTCAGAGAAGATCAAGCATTTTAGTCTACTTTTATTACAATTATTGTTAATGTGGTCATAGTCTCCTAAAATCTTTCCTACTCTTAGTTACAGTATATACCTAAAAGTGCTTCATGGGTTTACAGTTCTTCAAGGAGTTAAGATGACACCTACCATGTTTTCTTTCTGGGGATGGTAAGGACCTCTGCAGAGGCTAAAGCAGCAGGGAAGGATGTATGATCACAGTTTCAAACATTCATGATTTAACATGACATGGCAATGCTCCAAATGGACAGAAGACTATCTGACACTATTGACCTAACACAAACAGACTACGTGGAAGAAATGTAAGCATTTAGATTTATTTTTCAGTCCATTTTTAAAAAGATGACTTTTCTTTTTAAACAATAACCAGCTCTACTTTTTGAAGGTTTAAAGTAGAAGTATTTTTGTTTGAAGTTTCCACATCTGTGTGTGGTTTATTGTAAAGTTTGCACTGTCAAGATGAGGATTATTTTGTTGGCGAAATCTCCAACGTGAAAGAATATAAACTTATCCTGTTATAGTTCATAATAACATAACATTTATAGTGAGCAATCTTATTCTGGATTACCTTTATGAGCTTCTAAAATGTTCTGTTGCAAAACTGGAGTCCAACTGGCACTCCTGGAGAAGAAACAGTAGAGCAAAATCATTCTTGCAAGCGAATGCAAATTCATGTGTAGGTGAACACAGGTGCTAAATCCACGGTTCCGTCCAACATCACACCATTTTAGAACTGAAAAGGCTTTTCGTATGAGAGGTGAAACGCCTTCATACGATGTGTCATTCAGGTTTTATTCAGCCTAGTTGCCTCTTCGCTAGATCTTAATAGATTACTATGACCTCGATGAATGAGAACCTCCATCATGTTTACATTAACCACACTCTGTCAAGTCCTTCCAAACGATGCTAGTAACAGCTGACGGAATTATGGAGCAAAAACAAATTCCAGAAAAATCACTCTCGCTTTACAACTGCACGGTTTCTTACCTGTAACACCAGGTAAGTGCTCCAAAATGAGTTCTTAAAAACTGACATGCATGTCTGCTAGGCGCAGCCATGTTATCACGCTGGAAGCTTCTACTTCTTGAGTTCTTGCGGCGGTAACAAACTATAGTATTGCATTACCGCCACCCTGTGGTCTGTGCTTATAAGTACAACGGTATACAATCTAATATTTAGATACTACTACTAATAATAATAATAATAATAATAATAATAATAATAATAATAATAATAATTTTAAAAAAACTACACACACTCATTCTCTGCTTACTAGGCCAGAATAAAAATACACTTTGGGCCCTCATTCTGTTTTTCCGTTGGCGTCTCGTACCTGACGGTTGACATCGTGTCATCTCTTCACTAAAGAAGGACTTCTGAACAGTTATGCAGAATTTCTTGCCAAGTATAAAGTAGTTATTGTAACATTAATGTGAGGTGTTGTTGTTGTGTTTATGCACCCTGAAACTAGTTCTCATTTCTTTTGCGAATTTAAATACAAACACTGGAATTGTCTCATTTATTATTAGCACTTTTTTCAGATTTGATATATTCAGATATATCAGATATATTACCAAAATGCCATATTTGGCTTTTATGATTTCAATAGGGCCAACGATAAGTGTTTTCATATGATTTAATTTTACCCTTTGTTTAAAAAAGAAAAAAGTCATCTGGTGTTTAAATCAGTTTGAACGGTGTATCTCAACTATACTCTGCTGATTGTTTTGATGCAGGGTCCTTAAAAGTTTCTGCGCATGCGCTCAAGATAGCGCACGCGCAGAAGTGATGTGGCGCAGCTCGGGTTCCGGGTGTCTCGCGCTGACTGTTCCACGTGTGGCCGAGTAGCATCACTGCACCGCATGTGTCCCAAAGTGAGACATGTCCTCTGATCAATAACAGCCCGGTCGCAGGACAAGATCTCAAAATGTTCGGAAAAGACGCACCATGGCGGCGCCTGGAGAGCATGTCGTTCGGTGTTTACACTGCCGAAGAGCTGAGGTGAGAGACGACTTATTCAGCTTGGCTGAGCCCTCATGTCGGTTATGGCTGCCGACAGTATATGTCTGAACTCATCCACCAACAAAAGATGCGTCCTTTGTATTTGAGGAACTTCTACAAACTGTTTAAAGTTCAGCCTGTTGTGATTTTTTACAGGACATTTTGTTCCGTTGTGGCTTTAAATGTAGTTTTCGTGTAGTACAAAACACAAATAACAACTTTTCCAGTGTGGGACTAATTCTGAGTGTTTACATGTGACTCATATGTTCGTATTCTTTACACTTCCGATTGTCTAACTCTTGTTTACACAGTGTCCTGTTCAACTCTAATAAACACACTGCAGACATGTAATTGGATGCTTTTTAATGATCAAATAATTGAACATAATTCTGAAGACAGCATGTACTCAAGCTTGTCATGCCTGATTCAGGAAGCTGAGTGTGAAGGCAATCACCAACGCCAAGTTTCTTGATGCGGTTGGAAATGTGGCCCCCAACAGCCTGTATGATCTGGCCCTGGGGCCAGCAGACAACAAAGAGGTGTGTCTCTTCTGAAATAAGGAGTGTTTCACTTATTTCTGCGTGCTTGATGTGACTGAGTGAACTTGTCTGTACCAGGTGTGTTCCACCTGCTGTCAGGACTTCAACAACTGTCCAGGACATCTGGGACGTGTTGAGCTTCCTCTTCCTGTCTACAACCCACTGTTCTTTGATGTAAGCTTCTCTACACACACATACGGAGAAATCTAGACTTACAACAGAGGTGCTACAATGTCGTAAACATGAAATTGTCTGTAAAAGCCCATAACATGGTGTTATGTGATGTGAATTTAATAGAAAATATGAGTTACATTCTGTAGTCCAGATCCTAGATTGTGCCATATTGTTAAATTTACCTGATGATGTGTGTGTTTCTGGTTTGCTGCGATCTGAGTAACGTGGATTGACATGTCCTGGAAGCATAGTCGTTCAAAATTGTCCTGGAGCGTGTCTCAGATGCAGCAGAGCACTGTGATGCTTCAGGGATGCTCAGACCGGTGCAGCACTGACTGTGAAATGCAGCTAGTCACCTATATGGGAAAGTATCTGCCATGCAGTGTGTGGCGCAGCAGTCCATGGAAACTGGGGGTTAGCAATGTTACTGATCCAGTAGTTCAAAAATCTTCAATTTCTCCATCACTAGTTTCTATGGGAAAAATATTTTTTTTGACCATGTTCCCAGTTACTATCATGTAAAGAATTTTCTTTCATTTGTTCAGAAACTGTACCTGTTGCTGTGTGGTTCCTGTCTATCGTGCCACATGTTAACGTGTCCTCGTGCTGCCATCCATCTGCTGCTGAACCAGCTTAAGTTGCTGGACCATGGGGCAATTCAAGAGGTCTACCAGATAGAGCAGATTCTCAATCAGGTAGGCTCATAATGCTACAGAATGTTAAAGACATGGGATTTTTTTTTTGTAACAGTACTGATGTCCTTAGATCTTATTTAACACAGCGTTTGCAGGAAATATGCCATAAATAATATAAGATGACATTCTTTGTTATTTGCTTGTTTGTGTGTTAGCAACTGGAGGAGAACCCCAAAGCCACTGAAGATGAGATTGAAGAGGTTCTAAAAGAGTTTACAGTGTCCGTACTTGGATTGAACACTAAAAATGCAGAAAACCCCAAACCAGTTAGGTTACACCCCCAAAATACTGTACACTCTTCATCTGTCCCACCTAAAGATGGATTTATAGTTAAGAACTGAGAAATGGTCGTTTCAACTGTGCAATTTTTTTCCAGGTTAAACATACTGTTGAAAAAAGAAGCTGTTTAATAAATGAATTCTGGAATATTCACATGAAAACAAGGAAGTGCCCTCACTGCAGGTATCTTCATAAATAGGAAAATGCATATTTATGACTGCCAAAACAAACCCCAAATCCTAATAATCTTTGTCATTCTGCATGTGTTTAGGAGTGGAAGGCACACGGTCCGTCGTGAACACAATAGTAAGCTGATTGTGACAATGCCATCAGGAGCACGGACTGGCACCAACACAGACGGTAAGCAACATTTCAACCACCTTCTACTGTTTAATAGCATTAAATATTAAAGGCTTTTTGTCTTGCAGAGGACATGATGGCTGGAAAACGATTTTACATGACTGCAAGTACTGCTCGAGAACATACCAACAAGCTGTGGCAGAATGAAGGTGCATTTAACAAATCGCATCATCAATATCACGAGAAGATCAAAATATTATTTAACCTTCTTTGTCTTTGAGATGATTTTTCATTATTTTACTTTATTTCTGTATTAATGTCATCGTAGGCTTTTTTTTGACGTGCCTGTTTTCTGGAGTGGAGGAAATGGTGTCACAGCAGGATGTAAACTGTTGCTGTTCAGATCTGTTTTTCCTGGAAATGCTTGTGGTTCCACCATGCAGGTACTTGCATTCAGCCATTTAAGATACAAGATCACACAACACTGTCCCTGTTTACATATCAGTTGTATACACATTTAAACTGTATTTGTTAGTTACACTCAGAACAATGTACTGTGAAATATCATTTTGTTTTTTTTTTGTACCTATTTCCAATAGTAAATAAGTAGTATCCATCACAACACAAGAGATAGCTATGCTGTCGCGCTGATATACGACATACGAATGGTGCAGCGCCATCATTTATAGCGCCACGGTGCTAGCCAAATAAACCGGACTTTATTCAATTCAATTCAGTTTTATTTATATAGCGCCTTTTACAATAAAATTGTCTCTAGGTGCTTTACAGAGGCAGAAAGCCAGAGCCTGAACCCCCAGCAAAGCACAGTGGCAAGGAAAAACTCCCTTTTAATAGGAAGAAACCTTGAGCAGAACCAGTCTTACAAGGAGGAACCATCCTGTTGAAAGCTGGCTGGGTAAAGAGGAGAAGAAGAGGGAGACAGGACAGAGAGAATAAGAGAGAGAGAGAGAGAGAGAGAGAAACAAATATACAAACACGAGGGGAAAGTTTGCTTGGGCATGGCACTTTAGTTTCGTCTGTTTTGTCTTCAAGCTGCAGTAGCGCCCCCTAATGGGAGCAGGTTGAAGAGAAGTGACCGGTGTGTTGAGGGTGTTTAAGAATCTTCTTAACCTGCAACGTTGGGTGTAGTTGTCCTGTGGGTGGAGGAGGGTGGTTCTGATGGTCCACTCTGCCACTACCCTTTTTAGTTTCTAGTTTAAGAAGTCCTTTGTGGTGCAGTTCCACATCCAGGAGATGATGCTCCTGCAAGAGATGGTGCCCCCGCAGGAGATGGTGCCCCCGCAGGAGATGGTGCTCCCGCAGGAGATGGTGCTCCCGCAGGAGATGGTGCTCCCGCAGGAGATGGTGCTCCCGCAGGAGATGCTCTCAGTCTAAAGGTTTCTGTCACCTGCGGAGGCAGAGATGCTGCCTGGCCTTCTTCACCATGACGCTGTGTTGAGTCCCTTGAGATGGTCATTCCCAGTATTTGAAGGTGTCTACAATGTTTAAATGATGCATCGTGCAGCCCTAGTCCCTACCACAGTCCCCAGTAGCTGAACTCTTGCGTCTGTTGGTTCGGTCTTCAGCCGTAGCGGTGTTTAACCTCTGTCACCGATCAGCAGATGTTAAAGGAGGAAATAGCCTCACGTAGCTGGGATAAGACAGCACTTGTGTCTGGGTGAGGTGGCATAAAGACGGCGCTGATGATGAAGAACTTATTTAGTAAAAATAGAAATCATACAGGTAATGATTTTATCGTTTCTTTTTCTCCCACAATGTCTCTTCTGTCAGGTATCGTCCAATAAATCGCCTGGGTGACCAGATGTTTACCAATGGTCAGACTGTCAACATGCAGGCTGTAATGAATGACTGTGGGACCATCCGGAAACTTATGGCCCTGATAGCTGAAGAAAAAACTGCTGTGGAAATGAAGGTGAGACGTCACGTTTTAAAAAGGAAGAAATCCAAGGGCTACACACATTAACATGTCCAGAGTAACCAGCTTTGAGAACTACTGTAAAGAATCGGATATAAATTTCCCAAATTGTGGCCCATGCTTTCATGTTGGCTCATGCTCTTGGAACAAATGACATCTTTTGTATTTGTTGCCCAGCACATATAAAACCATCCTCAGCTGTCTTTCTCAGACTCCAAATCCAGGAGACCAGATCTTCTTGTCCGGGATTCCTGGGATAACATTAACCGATAAATTATACAACATCTGGATCCGACTGCAGACACACGTCAACATTGTGTTTGACAGCGACATGGACAAATTGATGATGGAGAAATACCCTGGAATCAGACAGGTGTGTACCCCGACATGGAACAAAGTCCTCCGTTTTTTTATTGCACTGTCTTAAGCCTTTCTGTCTGCGGTCAGATTCTAGAGAAAAAGGAGGGATTATTCCGCAAACACATGATGGGAAAACGAGTGGACTACGCTGCAAGATCTGTGATCTGCCCAGACATGTACATCGGAACCAATGAGATCGGAATACCTCTGGTACATCATGTTTATTGAAAAGACATTAGTTCATGAAGATTCTCATTCATCCAGGTAGCAGTAAGACATTGAGCTGTAGCAAGGAGCCGACCAGAACGTTGAAAGAACCCAGACCTTTCGCCTCTCATCTGACAGCCTCTTTAATTCTGAAGAAGACCAGGCAACTCTAATGTTATATACACAAGTATACACATGTAGTCTCTATGGCCTTGTTAAAGGTTTTTTTAATATAGAAAAATTAGACCACTGAACTATAACATGAAAACTTCAGCTGGCCAATTTTAGGGGAAAACTAAAAAATGTCCAATAACCTGGTTGTATAAATACACACAGAATAATCGACTGGTGTGCTAAAGCACCTTTTTATGACAGCACTTGGTCTTTTTGGGTCATGAGTCGATTAGTGTGCCATATCTTGACTTGGCAATCTTTGCTGACTGTCCTTTGCCAAAGCACTCAAACTCAGCTCAACTCTGGGACTGGTGGAATGATTCGGAATGCAGAAGTAGCTGACTGACAGTTTAAAATATTGGTAATATCTCTCCCTTCCCAGGTTTTTGCCACAAAGCTGACCTACCCTCAACCTGTCACTCCTTGGAACGTGAAAGAGCTTCGTCAGGCTGTCCTTAATGGGCCCAATGTCCACCCTGGTGCGTCCATGGTGATAAATGAAGACGGTCGGAAGACAATTCTGTCTGCAACCAATATGGCACAAAGAGCCGCCGTAGCAAAGCAACTCCTAACTCCTTGTCCTGAACCTCATAAAATGCCCATCAAAATTGTAAGTTCCACACAGTTGGGGTCAAGGTAACTGGTATTAGATTAATAGACAAGCAGCCGTCAACTCCTCTTTATTTGTCCAGGTAAACCGTCATATAAAGAATGGGGATGTTTTGTTACTGAATAGACAGCCAACTCTTCACAGACCCTCCATCCAAGCCCACTGTGCAAGAATTTTACCAGGAGAGAAGGTACCATGTTCCCTTTGTTACCATTTTGCATATTTACAGCTGCCGTTTCTTCACAGTACTGTCAGGCCACCATTACTTAACAGTTAGAATAATTTCCTCCTTGATTATGAAATTGTGACAATTGTACTTGCCACGTCAAATAAATCATATTTCATTGATATTTGTTTTATTCGATCAGCCAGTCCTTTTGAGTAAGTAGTAACCAACTATTTTCTTTCATCTCTGTATCACAGGTACTGAGAATGCACTATGCCAACTGTAAGGCATACAACGCTGATTTTGACGGAGATGAAATGAATGCACACTTTCCTCAAAGTGAGCTAGCCAGAGCAGAGGCTTACACGCTAGTGAGCACTGACCACCAGTACCTTGTCCCAAAGGTGCGTATTCACATGTAACACTCACATTTTAAATTTATAATCGGATTTCTGCATCTTTATATTATATTGGTAATGAACGATACCGGGTCTGCTCCACCTGCCTCAGAATGGGCCATTGTTGGTTAGAAGCCCCTAATAAAGACCACGAGGCCAAGCTAACCTCACAGAAAGCAACCCTGTTTTACAAAACTGGTAAAACATCATCAGTGACAATGTTTCAGAAGTACTAGGGCCCGATATTAAACAAGCTGCACCCACTCACTGAGCCGGGATTTACGGCGTCAAGAGACAGTGAGGGAAAAGGTTTATTTATTCCTTCTGTGATATAATTTTTTGAAGATTTAAATGTTTTTTCCCCCTCCAACAGGATGGGAAACCTTTAGCAGGTCTGATTCAAGACCACATGGTGTCTGGGACCAGAATGACATTGAGAGGCTGTTTTTTCAGCAGAGCCCAGTACACTGAGTTGGTCTACAGAGGTCTCACTGACAAGCAAGGCCGGATCAAACTACTGCCGCCTGCCATCTTTAAACCCCAGCAAATGTGGACTGGAAAACAGGTCAGTACCTCTCACTTTATATTTATGTATACATACGTATGTGTGTACTGATAGATACTAGCTTATTACTGCATCAAGTCTTTCATATGATGGTGATCACCTTCTCCTATATTTCACATAAATGCTGCTGCATCACATCAGAACCTATGATGTGATAACCTGTCTGTATTCTGTGTTGAGGGCTGCTCTTTTATATTGTGCTGCAGTTGGTGTCGACGCTGCTGTTGAACGTGATCCCACGTGACGCCATCCCTTTAAACTTGGTTGGAAAGTCAAAAATCCCAAGTAAAGCCTGGATTCAGGTTTCACCGCGTTCTGCTTCAGGTTATAAGCCTGACGACATGTGTGACTCGCAGGTATACACACATCTACACTTTCCAGACTGTTCTTTCATCAGATTTTGTTTAGTGGCAACCCTACACCAAAATAGAAATGAAGAAAACTGTGCTGAAGGTTCATCTTCCAACAAAACAAAGACTGCGGCAGAGCACCCTGGTGGGTACCGTGGCTAGTCGGCAGGTCGGGCTGGGCTGGGTAGCAACCTAAAACCATGCTACAGCAGAGCCAGAGGGAAGGAAGGGCGAAAGCTTATCCAGGAGGAGGTTCGTGCCGAGGTGAAGAGGCTCGCTTCTGCAGAGTGGTTGGCATGAGCAAGCAGGGGGCCTGGACCAAGTGGGAGCACATAGCTGGCCACAAGATCACCTGGACCAAAGCAACACCATTTCAAGTTCTTGGTCCAATCAGTGTATGATGTCCTCCCAAACCCCGCTAACCTGTTCACCTGGGGCCTGATAGATTCACCTGTGTGCCAGCTCTGCCAGGGAAGAGGATCACTAGAACATATCCTCAGCTGTTGCTCAAAGGCCTTGGGAGATGGCAGGGATCGTTGGCGCCACGACCAGGTTCTGCGGGCAATAGCAGACACCATCTGTACTGGCATCAACATCAGTAAGCGGCAACATCCAACCAAGAGCACGATTGCTCACAACAGCAAGGGACTGGCAGCTCCTGGTTGATCTAGGGAGGCAGTTGCGATTCCCAGGCATCATCGGAGCTACGACGCTCCGGCCTGACATGGTGTTGATGTTCACTTCCAGCAAGCAGGCGGTGCTCCTTTAGCTAACTGTCCCCTGGGAGGACAGGATGGAGGAAGCCCAGGAGAGGAAGAAAGCAAAATACGCAGATCTTGTGGCTGAGTGCCGGAGGAATGGGTGGAAGGCCCGCTGTGAGCGTATTGAGGTGGGCTACAGGGGTTTTGCAGGCAAGTCCTTATGCTGGGTCCTGGGACTCCTAGGGATTTGTGGACAGCACAAGCGAAGAGCCACCATGGACATCCTGGAAGCGGCTGAAAAGGCTTCACGGTGGCTCTGGTTGAGGAGGGGGGAGACATGGCGTAAGTCGGGGGACTGATCACCCCTGGCTGGGTCACCTGGGTGAGGGTGTATGACTAAGACCCGAAACACTCAGTGATCTCACGAGAGTCACTGAGGATGTGTCCAGGTTGCACCATCAGGTGTAATATAGTACTAGACCCTAATCCCACAGCTAAGACAATCTCAGGGACAACTCTGTGAATGCCCCACTAAAGCCCTGACTTGAAACCAGTCCAGCATCTCTGAAGGGACTGCTGATTGGCTGTCCACCATTGGTGCCCACCCAGTGTGTTGTAATGATGAATTGTGTGAGGCAGGATATAGAAACAATTGTTGGTTGTTAAACCTGGAGCCTTTGCGAGGGTACTAAGTGTAGCTTGTTGGAAAAGTATTTGACTTTTGTGTTAAAATTTTAGCATAGAGTCACAACAAATTATAATATGGTCTGAGACGGCCCAAGGTCGACAAGGAGGTGCAGTGTTACCACGTAAATTAACACGGTAACATGTGGGAACGCCCATTAGCACTGAGAGCACTATTGAAAAACGGCAAAATATTTTTTTACTCGAATCTTCGTTTTGAAGACGTCCAAAGTATTTTCTGCTTTGTGTTTGCAGGTGGTGATTTTAGAGGGGGAACTGTTGGTAGGAGTCCTGGACAAAGCTCACTATGGGTCCTCAGCCTACGGTTTAGTCCACTGCTGTTACGAGCTGTATGGAGGAGAGACCAGTGGAAACCTCCTCAGCTGTCTAGCACGACTCTTCACCGCCTATCTGCAGCTCTTCAGAGGATTCACTCTGGGTAAGTAGATCAGCACTTGTTTTACTCCACACAATAACTTTTATTCGTGGAAAATTACTTTTTTCTTTGCATAGGTGTGGAAGACATCTTGGTAAAACCATACGCAAACAGACAGAGGAAGAAAATCATTGAAGACTCATTGAAGATTGGCACGAAAGTGAGTGATGGCAACAACTGCCACTGGACAAGTTAACATTCTGATTGTGTTTTTTCATACAGCTGTCAAACATTTAAAATTCATAATTCTCTTCAGCCACCAGCAGAAGTAAAGAGAACAGTAGAACTGCAGTCAGCAGGTCTGAGGGCTGTTGGTCGTCTGACCCAGGGTTCACTCCCTCCCATTTATGAATGCCTTATTTTGACAGCCCTAGGTTTTTTTTGTTTTGGTTTTTTTTGTTTTTTTTTTATTTAAATTGTATAATTAAAATGTAATCCTGATAATTTTCTCTCCATTTGTCAGGCTTTACAGGCAACCTTTAACCTGCCATCCTGTATGGATCAGGCTGAGGTTCGGGGTCGCTGGCAGGATGCTCACCTTAACCCAGACCAGAGGGATTTCATCATGGTTGACCACAAGTTCAAGGAAGTAGCTAACCAAGTCAACAATGACATTAACAAGGTGATCTGAAGATGAAAATAGATAAAAATTGCTGCAGCAAATATTACTTTAGGACTCGGCCTTTTTGAATATTTCTTGAATAGAAGAAGTAATCTGAAGGAAACCTGTGATTTCAAACTAGTGGTAGGTGAGGAAATGGTGTGGCTAGATGTGATAGAGCAACATAGCGTAGAAGAGTGGTGAACATATGTTTGCAAAGCGGTTAGAATGGGTGGAGAACAGAGTCCAAAAGGACAGAAGGCAGAGCTGGATCTCGCTCTCATGGATACGATTAGGTTCTCTTTGAAACGGACATGGATGGACAAGGATCAGGAATGAGGCCACCAGAGGAACGACCCACGTTAGACTGAGATGTAGTCAAAAGGGATCGTGAATACATTGATAGATGGATGCTGACATTGGAACTGCTATGCAAGGGGCTTAGAGGAAGACCAGAGATGAGATCAATGGATGCAGTGAACGTTGACATGAAATGAAAAAAGAGGATGCAGAGCAAAGCTTTAGATGGAGAAAACTGGAAAGGTTTTTTTCTGAAAGAAAAAGCTGGAAGTCGAAACTTTTTCAGTTACTTCAAGATGTAGTTGGACAGTGGCATTACAAAATATAGCAATATTACCTTTACAGTTTTAATTTCTAGAAGTCAAGATGTATCATTGGGGCATTTAAACAAATATAACATCTTCATTTGTGATCTCATCCTTTTGGGTCAGTATGTGCCTGCAAACCAAGTCTTCCTGATATTTTCAGAAATATTGAGGCAAAAAATAAAAATGTGTATCATATTATGTTTTAATGTTTCAGTGTACGGTATATTCAATAAAAAAAGAAGGAAATGCACATTTACACGATCATGTTGCCTTTTATGCTTTGTATATATTGTTTAAACCACCATATCTCTCATAGGTATGCATGCCAGTTGGTCTCCACACCTCTTTCCCAGACAACAACCTTCAGTTGATGGTCCAGTCAGGAGCTAAGGGATCGTCTGTGAACACAATGCAGGTACACCGTCGTCACATTACACAGATGTTTTAAAAATTCAAAATACTGTATTTCAAGTCAGTGACACAGATGTAGGACAGTCTCCCTGAGCTGACTTTCACTGACACTCTCTGACCTGTGTTGATTAGGACATCCACAGAAAACACCCAAACAACTAGCGGTGGCAAACTCCCTTTTAACAGGAAGAAACCCTGAGCAGGACCAGGCTTGCATTGCCACACAAGTAGAATGTGGCTAAAATACATCACTGTGGTATGCTAGTGTCATGAGAACATTGTTAACGCTAAAGTAATAGGCAAGATCATAACCCTCCTTGTCCAAGAGACGTGGTTCACATTCTGTAGAGTCAACACTTTGGATAAAACTTGAAATCGTGACAGCCAGCAGGAGGAACTTGCTGTGCTACAAAACAACTGTGTAACCGGAGTCCTTTTCCTCACAAAGCCTACAAAAAAATGTAGGCTTTGATGGGTTTTATTCTACTGTAGTGCACCATGCCAGTGAGGTCTGTCATGAATTTGCAGGGTTCAGCCCTCAGCAGCGTAAGGCACTGCCTTCCCAGGTGCTTGTGCTCACAGATTACTTTCACAGATATGCCTAAAGCCCAACTGTGCAGTCTTCCCGTTTTAGCTTCTTTCTAAACTGTATGTGTGAGTTTTAAACAACCAGCTCAGCCACCGTTACTCTTCCAGTTACATGTTTGCAGAAAAGGCAGTCATCCTTCAGGTCATCGTTACCGTAAATCTGACATGTTATCAGTAACAAAGTCCTTCTTTACCATTTGCAGGGCCTGTGGTTATGATGTCATATACGTCCCTTGTAATAGTGTTGTCTAACAGAGGAATTGCCCTTAGCTTGCTTGCTGTTACATCATCAGTTATCAATATTTTCCTTCAATTTTTCTGAAGAAATGAGTGGCTTCCGCTCCGTGTGTCTCTGTGTGGGCATGGCAAGCACAAACCTTTACAAATGATGTGTAATGCACGGCTTCATACTCAGGCGCCAGAGTTTTGAAGTCCTCTGAAGGTACAGCGCTGGTGGGATAATGGCGCAGTGGCAGTATATAGGAACCCCTAATGGAATTTGGTGGTGTGGCAAAAGTCCAGGAACCTACTCATCAGCACCTTTAAAGCCTTGTTCACACTACACGACTTTAAGAGTCAGCGACGCGCCGGGAGCGATTCTCTCCATCAGGAGGCGTGGCCAGACTAAATTAGCGCCGTATTTAGCGTCTTCTTCTCAATCACTTGAACAGCTGCACGTTCTTACCAACTCTTCTTTTTCCAGCTGGTTGTGGTAGAGCGAGTGCTGTGTCCACTAAGATCGCAAAACCTTTCTTGAGTCAATTCTTCAATCTCTTGTTGTTTCTCTGCTCTGCCGCAGTCCCTGTACTGCTCCTTTTCACTTCCTTATTTTTGCGGCAACGCCCATGTCTGCTCTCATTAGCTGTAGCTCTTTCTCTCTCACTACGACCCCACTGGCTATCTAGCAGGTTTGATATCCAGTTTTCTGTCTGCGACTCCATGCGGGATGTCGGCGAGGTCGTTGCTCGCGTCTTTGAGGTGCTCACACAGTCGCCGAGCAGATTAGTGACTCACCACCATTTGGAGAAGGGCGAGTCGCCGACGTCGCCGACGCCTAAAATCGTCCCGTGTGAACAAGGTTTAAGACCACGGTGGTGGACTGTCAGAGGCCTAGGCCCATCTTGGAGCCACTGTGTCTTCAGAAAAATATTGTTCTATATTTTGAGAAACAAAAAGAAATTTGGTGTTTAATTGAAAATGAATGAGACTGGTACACACAGAACCTCTAGAAAGGGACAGAGTGGCCTATACTTGGCTTTTCTCAAGTTTTTTTTCCCAGTTTCAGCTTCTATACTGTGGTGTGTTGTGGTCAGTGTAGTTTTGTGAACATTGTGAGTTTGGTCCTGGGCCCCTGCAGTCTCCAAATCCTATATCCTGCTCAGCATCCTGGAGAACATCTAGGATCACACTAGATAACAGAGCACTATTATCAGGTGAACATATTTGTGTTTAGACTTGTTCTGCAGACAGTCTGAGGAAATTATCTCACACATTTTCTCACTGCAAGGGGCTGTGCTAGTCTGACGCATTATTGTGATGCAAAATCTCTGTCTCTCTCTCTCACACCCACACACACACACACACACACCTCCCACAATGTTGTTTTACAGACTTAAGCTATATCGTCATGCTGTAAAACTGTCTTTACAGATTTCCTGTCTGTTGGGTCAGATTGAGTTGGAGGGTCGCCGACCTCCACTTATGCCTTCTGGGAAATCATTACCATGTTTCCAGCCATATGATCCTGCGCCTGGTGCAGGAGGCTTTGTTTCAGGAAGGTTCCTCACAGGCATCAAGCCACAGGTACAATCAGACAGTTCTGCTTCGGTATATGCATTGTCTTTTTTTTTTTAAGATTCTGGCTTCTACCTAATGAATCTGTCTGTTTGCAGGAGTTCTTTTTCCACTGTATGGCTGGTAGAGAAGGATTGGTTGACACCGCTGTGAAAACATCCAGATCCGGATACCTGCAGAGGTATTGTCTCATACATACACGGACAGCTGGACCTGAGCCAACAGATGGTATTTTGTTGATCTGTAGTTTAATCAGAGGCTTTAATTCAGGATAACCTGCCATCAAGATCATGGACTGACACCACATTTTTCGGGAAACTGAAGATACAAAACACCTGTCTTAATAAAATATCCACTGTCTTCTTCATAGTGGGCTGTTTGGGGAGTGTTAGTACACAGACCGTTTTAGAAAGTCAATTAATCGCAGTGAGGCTGAATGTGTAACTGTCAGGGGGAGGGGACTGAGTCACAAAGTCCAGGGAGACTGGATCTGACCATGGACGTGAGGGAACAGCAGTCCAGTAGACCCCTGATAAGCACCTGTTGCCGCATGCCTGGCCACCAGATTCTCACAGATACAGAACATGGTGCCCTGGGAGGGGGAGGGGACAAAGGACAGGCATGTGCCAGTAAATTACCTAACCGTGTAACTGGGTTGGAATGAACAAACAATTGGGAAGAACAACACAGAGTCTGTAGTGCTCAATCGATGGAATATTTATTTACCTTTGCCCAAGGCTTAATCTCTGTGACCAACTGGACTTGGTTAGGTTCTTGAAGACGTTTCACCTCCTCTCCAGAAGGCTTCTGGCCAAGGTTGCCGCTGCAGTAAGTCATAAATACACAGCACATAAAACAGGCTAACGATTAAAAAAGCACAGTAGTCGCATAGAAAAGCACAAAAGAAAATCACCATCCACTGAAACAAACTCTGAGAAGAACAAATTCTGAGAGATCTACAAACAAGGCGACTCAGTGCTGCTTCCTGTCCAAGATGCCCTTTTGATTTCAATTTAATGTTATAATTTGGTGTGTGTTGCGTCAAAACCCAGAATTCAGGATCAGAAGATCAAAAGACGCAGATTAATTGGGCAGATCAAAATGAGATCAAAGGAGCCTTTAAAGTTTCGTAAAGGACAAGGAGGTTTGATGTAAAGCAACTTTACTCACTGCGTTGCAATAATATAAGATTAGAGCAGCCCTTCAAACACAACCACAGCTCCTGATCAACCAGAAGATGCAACTGGTATGAAATAACTTTGTATGTTTGAGCTTAACTAAAGATTAATTAAGACTATACTTCATTATATTGCATTATCAAATGGTCATACTGAACTGTTCTCTGTTGGTAGCAAAACTTATCCCATTGTTAGTAAACATGTTCAAATAGTAGTAATGTTCGGTAGAAGAGTTCATTTCCTACTTGCTGTATAAACTGATGATCGCATTATCTGTTCAATAATGGCTATTATCTAATGGTTACACAAGTGTTAAGCATGCAAATCAGATACGAATGTATACAAAATCTATGTTTATTTCCAAGGTTATCAACTTTTTCCTTCCTATTCCTAATCTATTACTCAATTAAATTGGTGGACGAGAGGAAACGAGTTGTCCCTTTGACAACTGCTTGATCAACATTTGATCAAGCAGTTTTCCAAGTTTGGGCACAGCTGTGGTCGCAAAAAATTCACATATCTTGACAGTGTGTGAATTGTGTTTGCACCTATTATTTTAGGTGTGTCATAAAACATCTGGAGGGTCTGGTGGTTCAGTATGATCTGACAGTGAGGGACAGCGACGGCTCCGTCATCCAGTTCTTGTATGGTGAAGATGGTCTGGACGTGCCCAAAACTCAGTTCCTGCAGCCAAAACAGTTCCCCTTCATCGAGGAGAACTATAAGGTAACACTGCTGATGTCACAGTGATGGAATTGTTTTCAATAATTTTGAACAAGTTTGTTGGGACTTTTCCAAGACCTTTTTGATTAGAGCGTGAAACTAGGCCCACCCATCCATCCCACCAGAACAAAATTGTTGTTTCTCCTAATACAGCAGTAATAACAGCAACAGATTAGAAAGGGTAACAACACTTTAAATTAAAACTAATATCCAGATAACAAACATAAGGAAAAGTAGACCTTTTAACTATATAAGATGAAATATCAATGGACGCATTATATTTGCTTTGGATACTGATATTTTGACAGTAATATGACAATAAGAGCTGACATCTGTATAGTTCCATGTCTTCAAACAATAAATAGATTTACAAAGAATTCCTGCCTTAAAAGAGAGTCCAGTGAAACTCAGTAGCTGTTTCTCAGTCCTCAGACGAAGTCTTGCCATTGGCTGCAGCTCATACCTTGAAGAACATACTTTCCTCCATTGCTGCTGCTCCCTTTGGTGGAGATGAAATGTAGTGACCTGTGTCTATGACCTTGGAAACTGTGTGGCATCCATGGTTTAGAAAGACGTGTTCCACAGATTGGACCGCTTTACTTTGCTTCTAGATCAGAGGTGGGCAAACTAGGGCCCAGGGGCCACATGTGGCCCAATGAACAATTTAATCCGGCCCGCAGAACCTTCACAATAATTTCTCCAAAAGCCAAATTAAGACGGTTGTCAGCTTAATTGGTTAGAAAAAGACTCAAACACCCCCCCTTTCACCTAGCATGCTAACATGTTCTCTCAAGAAGGTGGGGCCAAACATAATTTGGAGCTTCATTTTCTTTCTTTTCTTTTCTCATAATTTTCTCAATCAATAGTCCATCAAGCATGATTTCCAGTCAACCTCTGATCCTCATTTGGGTGGTTAGTTTCCCGCATCACCTGGCCGGCCTGTTCTTTAAGATCTAAAACCCAATGTGGCCCTTCAGGCAAAATAATTGCCCACCCCTGTTCTACATGTAGTTGTGCAGAAATCGTGTTTCTGTCATGATGTATTTGCCTCCAAAGCAGCATGTGCACACTGGTTGTTTTTTGGCAATTTTATTTCAACATTTGATATTCCCCAGCTAAATTGACACGGACTGGCTCCCTTAGGGCTGCGTCAGCTCGTCCGTCTGTCTATGCGCTTAAAGTACCATAAACTGCATTTTCTCTTCTGTTTGAAAACCATAGCAGCTGATGACGTAATGGAACCCAATAACGTAATACAGGCCAACTCCGGTGAAAAATCTCTTTATTAGTGGGTCCCAGGCATGGACCTGAGAAAATAGCGCCTCCTACAGACATTTAATCGCAGGGGCACCTAGACATGGTTTCACCTGCATGCATGAAATTTGCATGAAATTTGCATGCAAATTTATATAACATCCCAAGATGTACAAAAAAAGTTGCCAGGAGCCACGCTCGACATCCAAAAGGAAGTCTGCCATTTTGAAATGAACGTGCGATTTTAACATGATTTGATTTGTGATTTTCAGGCCTTGTACTTTAACAAAGTCCTGCTTGTAAGAAGAAAGACTTGTGTGATATTTGTTACTTGATTGACGTGAAGCGTTGAGGCCCTGATCGATATGAGTGCTGTGATGATTCTCGAGTTGGTCGGCCTGACTCCAGCTGCCTGCCCAGCGTGCGAGCAGATGCGGGGATGTGAGGACCTCTTCGATACTGCTGGCAACTTTAATTTTTGCCTCTTCTTGTTAGGTCATCAATAAGTCCCAGGGCCTGGATGAAGTTTTGAGACGTCTGGACTCTCAGTCTGCCCAGAAACATTTTGCCACCATTCAGCGCTGGAGAGAAAAAAGGCAGACCATAACTCCTCGGACAGGTAGATGACAGAAACGACAGGGTCTAAGGCAGGGGTTGGGAACCTATGGCTCGCGAGACAGATGTGGCTCTTTTGGTGACTGCATCTGTCTCTCAGATCAATCTTAGTTGACATTCCTTAACAAAATAAGTAATAAATAATAGTAAAGCATTACAGAAATCATAGTGTTAAAAATAATTGAAACATGTTAAACCCTTAAATATTAGAACGATTACAGCGGCGCAGAACAGCGTCGCTGTGGACGAGCTTACGTGTTGCTGTGCTGCTGCACTGTGACAGGTTCACCAGTTACCAAAAATTAATTTCTCAGGAAAAACAAAGTTGTTATTTTTTCTTCTGAAGGAAAAACGCTTCCGTAAAAACAGACAAATATATTTATTTTATTGCATTTGTTTGCTTTTTATTCTGAACGGAATATGTGGCTGCCTGTGATTAATGATTGGTTTGATTTGTTGTTTGTTTGTTTAATCATTATTCAGAATTCAAAATTCAGATTTTGCTGGGCTGCACCACAAATCCACACTGACTCGAATTTAAGTCCATGATGTCAGACCTGACGTGAGATTTGATCTTATCATCTGCTCACATCCAGATTGATAAATGCCGATGCGTGTGTAGAAATGGTCGTGTAGCGTACCTACACAGTGTCATTACAGGACTCTGGTAGGAGCTTCAGCTCACGGACGCATGAGCCAAAAGTCCACAAGAGAAATGTGGATTGGAGAGAGAATTTTTTTAAAGCCAAATATAAAGATTACTGTCCGTGATTTCCCTGAACGGAGTCAAACTGATGTCTGCACGTCAACATTAGATTACTATTTGCCCATAAATGATCCTGATTTCAAAATAAAATGCCAACCAAGAACTTTTGTTAGCGTAATGTGCTAAGTGGAAATGTAGAATAGCCTTCAATCAAGTTTGCTGGGACAAAATGAGACTGAAGGGTGGTAAATAATCGCAAGTCATTGGAGTGCATAGTAAAAAAAAAAGGTCCACTACCACCCACAACAAAACACATAAGTCTAGTTGAGATCATTTAAACAGTTAATTGATAAATGTGTCAACATCGTTTTATTTTGGATCCTAAATGTATCTATTTTAGCCGTTTTGGGGTTTCGTAGCAATTCTTTAGCAAAAGCCATTAACAGATGGTGAGTTTGCCAAAAAATGAACGCCTGCATGAAGCTTAACTTCACCACATATCAACCAGAAGATAAAGCCATCAGGAAAATCATGCAGCACCAGAAGTTGCATTAATGGTAAGAAGTATTTTATGTATTCGATAGCTTCAGTGTGACAATGTTATTAAGAAAAAGAATAAATTCAGAGACCTCTTAAACTCTAAAATTGTTGGTCTTGTTTAAAAATTCACACATTTAGTTAAAAAAATATTGTATGGCTCTCATGGAAATACATTTTAAAAAATGTGACTTTTTTGGCTCTCTCAGCTAAAAAGGTTCCCGACCCCTGGTCCAAGGAGTAGTTTCAGAAACCACTTATAATCCTGACTGGGAATAAATAGTGATTAAATGGACAGAAATCTTTAGCAATTTTACACTTTACACTGTTTATTTTTTTCGGCTGTCTCTATCTAATTCTGTCCTTTGCATCTTTTGCTGTCATCCCACCTGTCTACAGGACAAAATAGTGAACCTAGTAGACCTAACCAGGAAGAAAGCATGCAAAATGTTTAAACATGCACACTTCAAATGTCCCATTTCTGCACACCCTTATTTCACTGGAGAACATTTTGACTGACTGATTATTCAACAAAATGACCACCAAATGATCCATAATTACTTGAACTATTTTTTAATCTCACTTCAGGCAGGCGTTCACACAGACGCATTTCGACTTAGGTCCTCTTGCACCGGAATTAGTGATTCTTAAATACTCCCTCTAATACATAGGTGCACGCAGTTCTGTTGATATTTTTGACATTAACAACAGCAGGGTTTCCATGCTTGTCCAGGAAATAGAGGACGTGTCCCTTTGTGCATTTGTCAAATTACACGTTTACCTGTTTTGTTCTGAATCAGGGGCCTTCCTTGTCTTTTCCAAGAAGATGTTGCCCAAATTAAAGCAGGAAAACCAAAGTTTAGAGCCTCACATGCATGGCAGAACTGGTGTTGTGCATCAGGTAAGTTATACACGACATCATTTGTTTATTCAGTTCCAATCCAGTCTAACACGTTGGATGGTTCTCAGCTCTTACAGCAATGGAACTCGTTGGAAGACACTAGCAGAAAAAAATACAGCAGGAAGACGTCGCCCTGCCCTGAGCCCACTCTCAGTGTCTTTAGACCAGACGTCTGCTTTGGATCAGTGTCTGAAACCTTTCACTGCATCGCTGACAAATACCTTCAGAGCCGAGGCCAGCAGAGGGAAGACAGGCTGGACGCCCACAGGTCCTCTTTAATTCTAAGTTCTATGGCTCCCGGGTCAGCCTTAACAATCGGGTTCATTATCTGCTTGAGCAAAGTGGTCATTTTTGGATTGGCTGTACAGGACTAACGGGAATTTTGTACCATCCATTTTCTCTAAGCAATGACGCTGGTATTTGCTCGGTGACAAAAGTCAGCAATGAACAGACTAGAGTAGACAGCCTTTACGAGGCAACAAAATGGAATGTCACAGTTTTGCCCTTCAGCAGTGTTTTTTTTTTTGTTTTTTTTTGCGTTGCGAGAACAATCTTCCAGAGTACTGCCCTGTCGGCTGCTCAATACTCTCATTATGAAACTGCACCAACCACAGTGTACTGAAGAATAAGTAGAGTCCGAATGTCGAGTTATCTGACGTCCAGGTCCAGCAAAAAACTATGTTCAAGAAGTTGAGTAGACTGACCAACCCAGAGTGTTCAGTAAACAGCAACACGAGACACGAGTGTGTTGACCCCTTGAATGCTGTACCTTTAGTACCGTTAGAATTACATCTATACAGGAGTTTCAGCCAAATTAAAATGTACCAAAGAACCATTAAGGTTGAAATTGAAATCAGGACATTTTCACGATGTCTGATTAATCAGTGCAAAATGTATTTATAAAATAGCTTTGTGGCTCCTTAGCAGTGCTCTTTTTATATATTTTTATTTAATTCGCCCCTTGTATTTTTATTTAATTCGCCCCTTGTCTCATAAGTCCCCACTAAGCTGTCGCCTGGTTTCTACCTTTACTGCGATCTGATTTAAGATGGCCCATTTCTGATCACTTTTTGATTTGAAGGATGATATATTCATGTTGGAGCAGGTGCATCTGGTTTCATTCTGGTTCTGTGGTTCTTTTCAGCCTCCATCAGCTGTTGAACTATAAGTGGCAGCGTGCTCTGTGTGAACCGGGCGACGCTGTGGGTCTGCTGGCAGCTCAGTCCATCGGCGAGCCCTCTACCCAGATGACCCTGAACACCTTTCACTTTGCTGGCAGAGGAGAGATGAACGTCACTCTGGGAATACCTCGGTAATGCCAACCGTGCCCCAGTACACTTAAAGCGCACACCAAGTGTGTTATCCAGGACAAATCTTATGTCATTCCTTTAGCAGGCTATCCAAGCACCTGCTGTGTCCATGCAGCTTGCACTTGTCCATTAGTTAGCATCTCATTTACAGTTTTGACCTGTTTGGGTGCAGTATTGGGTGGAGAGAATGTGGGTGACCATTGTCTGCCACTCTGCTGAGGACACTTTGAGTTTCATTGTAAGATGGTGTTAACGATGTACCCAAGAATCAAATTTATCAATCAGTATCTACAGTATTTAGAATCTGAGTGGAGTGTTTGAACCTAATATGACTTGTCTAGTTTTGAAGATTGCGATTGTGTTCAGTTGTGGGTTTTCTTCTTTCCATATGTGTTAGTCTGAGGGAGATACTGATGGTGGCAAGCTCCAACATTAAAACTCCCATGATGAGCATTCCAGTACTGAACAACAAGAAGGCGCTGAAAAAGGCAAAGACACTCCAGAAGAAGTTCAGCAGAGTTTGCCTTTCAGAGGTGACCACCTTTCAGTCAGCTCGTCTGTGACCAATGCTTTCAGAATACCAAAGTTAGCAAGTCACTTGTAGTAATTGAATAGTTTACACATGTCTAAGGCATGCATCTGTTCTAACGGGAGTGTGCGTGTGTGTGTTTGTGTGTGTGTGTGAACAGGTGCTGCACAAGATTGACGTGGTTGAGACTTTGCAGATTGAAAATGAAAGGTTGCGGATATTCAGGCTCACTTTCCACTTCTTGCCTCTGGAGCATTACTGTGAAGATAAACTCCTGTCACCACAGCAGATCTTAAACTACATGGAAACCAGGTCTGTGTGTGTGTGTGTGTGTGTGTGCGTGCATGCGCGCGTGTGCACTCATGCTTAATAAGATACCAAGCTGTCGTTATTGTGTTTGTTAGGTTTTTTTATCTTCTGTTGGACGCAGTTAAGAAGCGGAATGCCAAACTGTCCTCCATTGCTGTGGAAACTAGAAAGGCCACTACAAGAGATAAAGATCAGGATGCATCTGAGCCTACAGCGGTATCTGCAGTTCTTTCCAAATAGTTTTGGCAAACGTCTTTGCTTTTTTTTTTTTTTTCGCTTGGTTTGAGCTTAAATGCAGAAAGCTAAATCCTTCTCTCACTTCAACCAAGGTGGGTAATGAAGAAGAGCAGGAGATTGTTGATGACCTGGCGAATGAAGGAGATACTGACGCTTCAGACATGAAACAAAAAGAAAAACAGGAAGAAGAGGTAAGGCTGAAACAGTCAATCATCCAAATGAGGCTAAGAAGTTTGAAGGAAGTTCAGTTCCTGCTTAACGCAGCCTAGAGTACAAGACTGCATAAAATACTTTATATCTAAAACAAAAAAGTTGTAATGACTCTAACTTGATAACTGAGTTGATACTGAAAGACAAATCACACTGGATAAGTACACATGAAGAATGCATCCTTCTCCCTGCTGCTCAGAATTTATGAGCAAATTAGTTCCTCACTTGTAGCACTGGAAAGGTTCATAGATTCATACCATTATGCAATAGATTATTTGTAGCATGATAAAAATTTTAATTGTAACATACCTGATAATCTAAGATCAAGGAATTTATTTAGTGTAATCCATCGAGCTAATGTTGAGGGTGTGTCCAATGTGAGCCATAAATCTAATCATATTCAGGGAATACTGAATACATGTCCATTTACTAATAAAACTGTATGGTTATTAAAAATAACTGAAAAAAACTAACTAACGTCTTGGATAACCGCATCGGAAATCCACGCGTCTGCAGGTTGACTATGAAAGTGAAGAAGAGGAGGAAGATAAAGACGATCAGTGCGAATCGGAGGAGGAGAATGCTGAGGAGGAGAGTCTGCAGGAGTCTCAGCCAGAAACGACACGCGTTCCTGGTCTGAGGAGGACGAAAGAAAAAAGAGAAGGCGGGAAGCATGAAGGCGACCCGACTCAGATGAGAGTAAACGCTGTCTTACAGTCCAACCCGGCTATTCAGAGATACTGTTTCGATCAACAACAGGAACTCTGGTGCGAGGTGGGTGTCACAGCAAAACGTCACATACCAGCTCTTATTCTCAAACATATTAAAGGTGTAACAGTAATAACAGAGGCACATAGAATCAATGGTGATCTCATCCTGCTGCTGATCTGTGAACATCTGATTTCCACCTTAGATAGCTGAGGTAGCTGTTTTTAAATACTGGATTTTTTTGTTTTTTTTTAATTGTAGGTTGATTTGGTGTTGCCTGTCAGCAAGGTACACTTGGACTTGACTTCAATGGTGACAACACTGGCCCAGAATGCCATCGTCCTGGAAACCAGAGGACTGACGCGCTGTTTACTCAGCGAAACCACAACCAAGAGCGGCCAGAAGGAGACAGTCCTCAACACGGAGGGCATCAACATGCACGAGCTTATCAAGCACTCTGACGTAAGGATGGAAATAGGCACGCGCTGATGTTAGATGGCTGAGGACATGCTCGGTGACACATGCTGCTTGTGGTGTTTTTAGGAGGATTGTAATGATTCTTAAAACCAGACTTCAGAAATGGCAGCATCCATGTGTAGAAGCTAAGCTGATCATAGTTGTGTGTGAGTGACACCAGGGGCCCGTTTCAGAAAGCGGGTTTAGCGGAAACTCTGAGTCAGTTACCCGGGTAACAGACTCCGTGAAACTGAGTTTCTCCTGCTCTTGAAGCCTGCAGACTGCCGGGAGAGGATGATCCACCCCCATTAGACGTTTGATTAAGCCCCGATAGGAACTTCTTTGAGCGTTACCGATTTATTTGCACCCTTGATAGTTTATTTAACAGCATTTTCAGCCCTCACGTCGCTCATATTGCGGAAGTTCAGTTTCAGTTAGAAAAAAATGAATCATGTGCATTCCATTGATAAGGCTTTTTATATCCCCGTGCACGAGCTTAACTCGAGGGAAACTCTGACTCAGAGTTCATTAAACCAACTCTTAACACGTGTTCTGAGACCGAAAACTCTTGAATTTAGATTTGAACTTTTGAAGTTTTGAAAATCCGCTTTCTGAAACGGGCCCCAGCTCATTCCTGGCTGCCTGATTTTCATCTTCTCTCCTGTGTTCTACAATCAGAGGACCATATTTGATTATTTCAATTGTCTGAGGGTTAGGGTACACAGTGTGAAGACTAAAGATCAGGCATCAGTCACATCAGTGGACTTTATTTTTATTCGATAAGTTCTTGTGTTGTCAAAATTGTCATTTCTGCCTTTTAAAAGAGTGCCACCAGTCTAGCAGACGTGTGTACATGTGTTATTCAAGTTTTCAGTTGTGTCTGTGCAGGTGTTGGATGTAAACAGGCTCTACTCAAATGAGGTCCACGCCATGGCACACATATATGGGATTGAAGTGGCTCTGAAAGTGATCGAGAAGGAGATAAAAGATGTGTTTGCTGTCTATGGTACGGAAAAGACAGCACCTTCACGTAGTTTAGAGATCCAAGGAAAAAGTGAATGATGTGTACCTGTGCTCAAACGCAGGTATTGAGGTGGACCCCAGGCATTTATCCCTAGTTGCTGACTACATGTGCTTTGAAGGCGTCTATAAGCCGCTAAACCGCCACGCCATCCGCTCCAACTCCTCCCCTCTACAGCAGATGACCTTTGAGACCAGCTATAAGTTTATCAAACAGGCCACCATGTTGGGTAAGGACTGATGATGGAGATTTACAGAAAATAAAACAATCCACTCTTCTGTAAGTTGTTGCTGCAGTGATTAACAAGCAAAGAAAGAACTGTGTTAAGGTATTAAAAAAAAAGAACTGGACTATTGTAGCACTCTTTCCCATTTAGTCTGTTTTGTTCTTAATTCACTAGATTTTTTCTTTTTAAGGATAGATAATGGATAGGATGGATAAAACCGCTAAAATCAGTTGAGTCACAACAGCCAAATCTTGGGGAGAAATGGGGTAAACATTTCAAATACCTTCTGTAGTATTGTGCAACACTGGAGGTACACGAGGGTATTGCCAAACTGTACGATCTTAACATTTATGTCAACAACATGGGAAAAAAAAAAAATCCAGAAATTCGTGAGACCTGATTCTGAAATTAAGCGATGGGCCCATTTCTGTAGACTGTTATAGATGTATGTTGGTCAAAGAACAGTGCATTCACTGACTGACAAAGACACAGCTAGGTAATAACGATTACACGGTCAACCAACAAATTCCAAGAGTTTTACTCTCATTTTTGTTCAAATTGTTTTTGTTCATGTGTTTTCCTTCTCTTTCAGGGTCACATGACAGACTGGCTTCCCCATCAGCCAGTCTGGTGGTGGGAAAGGTGGTCAAAGGTGGAACCGGACTGTTTGAACTGAAACAGCCTCTTCAGTAATAATACACCACGTGTTTTTTTCTGTATGGAACCGCAAACTGCAGGAGTTGAAACTAGCATCATTTATGGATTTCTTGTCTTTTGATTTTGTAGAGCAATGAATAAAAGTAAAATAAACTGTAATATTGAATTGGACAATTTTGAAGCCTTTTTAACTGATGAAAAATGAAATAATTTCGCTATCACTGTGTCATACAGTGAAAGGGTACTGGCAGAATATACTCAAATATTTTGCCATTGCATAAAATTAAAATTACAAATGTGCATGAAAACATTTATGTATCTGCATTAATAACAGGAAAACCAAAACGGCATATTGACAGACCCTGTCACTAATTTGACATGGGAGGGATTGTTTCAATTTGTCCAAAATTGACACAGTGGAAAGTTAAGTCTGTTTTAGCCATTTAATGTCTTTGTTTTCATATATAACTTGATCTTTTTATACACATGGCATAAGCGAGAGAAGCTTAAGACAATTTGAAATAAACTATTACATGAGTAGTAATAGAAATTCATAGAAATATTTGAGAAGGTTCTTTTAATTTCATGTTTTAAACCAGGGGTCGGGAACCTTTGTAGCTGAGAGAGCCAAAAAAGTCACATTTTTTAAAATGTATTTCCATGAGAGCCATACAATAGTTTTTAACTCTAAATGTGTACATTTTTAAACAAGACCGACAATTTTAGAGTCTAAGAGGTCTCTGAATTTATTTTTGTTCTTAATAACGTTGTTACACTGAAGTTATCCAATACATAAAATACTTCTTACCATCAATGCCACTTCTGGTGCTGCGTGGTTTTGCTGATGGCTTTATATTCTGGTTGATATGCGGTGAATTTGAGCTTCATGCGTTGGGTGAATGTTTGGGCAAACTCGAAATAAAACTACATTGACACATTTATCAATGAAGAGTTTAAATTATCTTAAACGGACTTACATGTTTTGTTGTGGGCGGTAGTGGACTTTTTTTTTTTTTTTTTTTTTTACTGTGCGCTTCAATGAGTGCGGTTATTTACGAGTCTCATTTTGTCCCACCAAACTCGATAATAATGAAATGATAAATAATGACAGAGCAGCAGCGTCAGGGCAGCAACACGTAAGCTCGCCCACTACGTTGTTCTGCGCTGCTGTAATCATTCTAATATTTAAGGGCTTAACATGTTTAAATTATTTTTAATCACTGATATCTGTAATGTTTTACTATTATTCATTACTTATTATGTTAAGAAATGTCAGATTTATCTGAGAGCCAGATGCAGTCATCAAAAGACCCACATCTGGCTCGCGAGCCACAGGTTCCCGACCCCTCTTTTAAACTAAAATAATCTAAAAGGAGCAACTTTTTAAAGCTGTGCATTAGCCAGTTTAGCCATTTTTATTTGAATGTAAATCTACACATAAAAACTAGTGACACACGACATAAAAAATTTCTACTTATTTTTTTACATTAGCCAGACTTTTAAAAAATTGTTATTCTTGCATTTGCGTGATATCTTTTTTTTTTGTATAGGCCAGATTTTTTTAAATTATTTTTACATTAGTCAAGTCATTTTTATATTTTTTGCATTATTAACATTATTTTTTTATTTTTTTGTATTAGGCAGATATTTATTTATTTATTTATATATTTTTTTTCATTAGCCAGATATATATTTTTAAGGATAAATTTTTGTATCGGAACATTTTTTTTATGTTTTCTACCAGCCAGATACGTCGATGACGGACCGGAAATGAGCATCCGGGCGGTGGAACAAGGCTTCGGAGATAACGAGTTGTGGCAGAGATGTAGAAGAGACTCGGGAGCTATTTCGGTTACCGTGCTCCCGTCTGTAGTAGCTGTAGATTCCGTCGGTGAAGGATACTAAAACGAGCGTGTGAATGCTGCAGGCTAACGGACTCTTGTTGCTAGTGGTTACCGAGCTAGCAGTGCCGGCGTCAGCCTTTCAGGTAGTTCGGTTTATTTTCTGTATGGAAAAAGGGAAAAAGTGTTCAACCTCGATGAGTTTCTTTTGTATTTAAAGGGCTTTTAAATTGAAGTTTAATATTTAAAGAATTTAAAAAAAAAAAACAGCACCATGTTACATGTTTGTGTGCAGTTTTACAGATTCAAGATGAAATTAACGAGATCAGCTCTGCTAACATGAACTGAAATCACGAAAAAAATAAATTAGTCTCCTTTTTACAGCTACTACATCTGCTGTCGACGTTGTTGTATAATATACAGATGACGATAACGTTTAATGAATTATCCAGATCAGACTACTGCCAGCAGGTAAAAGACATGATAACATATAATAAATAACAAATATAATGGATGCAGATAAAAACATCTGCCAGTTCTACTGGGCTTCTACAAGATTGGACTGATTTTGGAGAATGTACTTAAACTATATTCAAATATACACGTTAATGGCCAGTATTTGTCACGTGGTGTTTGCACAGGACACACGTCCTCCTGAAGAGCAGATCCAGAAGAGGACCAGGACCGGGACACGGTGGCAACATGAGGTATCCCGGACTTTGGATGACTAACAGGTGACCGTCACACCACACAAAAACAATGCTGTGCCATGAGAGGGAAATAGCTCAGTCTGTTCTTTGTTCTCCTCTGGTCCAGCTCCAGACTCCATATCATTTTCATACGAGTACTTAAGTTTATATGAAGCTTGATCAAGAATATCTAAGGAAGCCTGAATAATGTTTGCTAAAATTAATACTGACTTCTGTCTGTGTAGATTCTCACTCATCCAGGTCATAGTTATCCAAAGTTAGATCTGTGTGTGCAACTGGACTGTAAGGTTTCCTAGAAAACGTTTTGCCCCCCCTCTCTCTAGAAGGCTTCTTCAGTTCTAAGCTTGCTGGGGGCAGAGCTTGAAAATATAGCCCTTGTAGACCATTGGCATGTTAATGCCCCAGGTGGTCACCTGAGAGT
This sequence comes from Pao palembangensis, assembly GCA_015343265.1. NCBI lineage: Eukaryota > Metazoa > Chordata > Actinopteri > Tetraodontiformes > Tetraodontidae > Pao > Pao palembangensis. The sequence continues at coordinate 24,124,659 of CM027082.1, read as the reverse complement.
CCTTGGCCATTTGCTAAAATGGCTGCAATATAACAATGATGTTATATTGCATCATTGTCATGTCAGTATGGGGTGCTGTGTGTACATTAATGAGTATCATTTAAGTAATCAACTTAAATGATTTTAGCAAATGGCTGCAATATGACAGAGTGAAAAATGTAACAGGGTCTGAATACTTTCCGTACCCACTGTATATTTTCAAGCTCTGCCCCCAGCAAGTTTAGAACCGAAGAAGCCTTCTAGAGAGAGGGCAAAACGTTTTCAAGGAAACCTTACAGTCCAGTTGCACACAGAGATCTAAGGAAAACTGACTTCTGTTTCCAGGTCTTGGTCCTTTTACTAGTGGAAGTTGATGTTATCGGAGATCTTGGCTGGGGTCTTGGCTCTGGCTAGGCCACTGAATGGTGTTGAGGGTTGGAACTGTCTCCAAGCTTCTCCTTAGTCCCCACAGGCTGTATGGGTTGTGGTTTGGTTGGAAGGTGAACCTCCAACTCAGCCTGAAGTCCTGAGCACTTCCCCTCAACCACGAGCTGTCTTCCTGTCCCTTCCTGTCCTTAGGTTATAGCACCAGGACAGAAGCAGCAGCAGCAGCAGGCGAACAAGTGGGGTTGGAAAGCCTGGAAAACAGCCTGGATGCACAGAAACAGACTGTATTTATAAAAGAAAAAAATTAAAGCCAAGTTGCAACATATCTACAAATATTTTATGTAAAATGAACATGATAAACACACCTGTATAAAAAATATGTATAGAGAATTTAAAAACATTTTTGCACATATTCAACTAGTTCTTGAATGTTATGGAATGTTTGTGGTGTAAGTAATTATGATGATTATAAGTATTCATCCCTGAAGCCTTCATCATCTTGAAAAGCAATGTTATTACATCACACGATACTAAGAAAACCTCTCCCTCTCTCTGTCTCTCCAGATGTGTACTTCTCCTGTGTGCTACGGTGCTATGTTTGATTTGTTTGTTGTCGATTCATCTACCCTTGATGGAGACGGATGAAGCTGTCACCTGGCATGTCAGTCCTCAACATAAGAAGGTAATGCCAACAGATCTCACCCTATTTGTTTAGCTTTAGGTTTCTATCTAATGGCATACACACAGTATATATACATTTTGGAGGAGTAGGCACACAAAAGGAGAAGAGGAGAGGATTATACACAATACCTCAACATGACTCAAGTTATGGGAGTTTTTTGCGACCACAGCTGTGCCCAAACTTGGAAAACTGCTTGATCAAATGTTGATCAAGCAGTTGTCAAAGGGACAACTCGTTTCCTCTCGTCCACCAATTTAATTGAGTAATAGATTAGGAATAGGAAGGAAAAAGTTGATAACCTTGGAGATAAACAAACATTCATTTTGTATACATTCGTATCTGATTTGCATGCTTAACACTTGATTGTGTAACCATTAGATAATAGCCATTATTGAACAGATAATGCGATCATCAGTTTATACAGCAAGTAGGAAATGAACTCTTCTACCGAACATTACTACTATTTGAACATGTTTACTAACAATGACCGTTTGATAATGCAATATATGAAGTATAGTCTTAATTAATCTTTAGTTAAGCTCAAACATACAAAGTTATTTCATACCAGTTGCGTCTTCTGGTTGATCAGGAGCTGTGGTTGTGTTTGAAGGGCTGCTCTAATCTTATATTATTGCAACGCAGTGAGTAAAGTTGCTTTACATCAAACGTCCTCGTCCTTTACGAAACTTTAAAGGCTCCTTTGATTCCATTTTGATCTGCCCAATTAATCTGCGTCTTTTGATCTTCTGATCCTGAATTCTGGGTTTTGACGCAACAGTGTCAAAAAGAAAAGGAGCTCCACCAGGTCGGATGGGAAGCGGTGCATAGCCATTTTCAGATCTCTCCAGAGAGGTCTGTGCGCTGGGCGCGCCAATCAAGGACTTTCACAGAGTTGTCCTGTGATATCGCGCTGTGTGCTTAGGTTATCCGTCGCCCCAGTCTGAGGTCAAGAGTGGTCTGGAGCAGGTTTTCATCCAGGATGTCTCTACATTGCTACATTCATTTTTTTCCTTGAAAGGTCCTGCTGGCCAAAAACATCCCCACGGCATGATGCTGCCACCACTATGCTTCACTGTAGGGATGGGACGGGCCTGGTGATGTGCCAGGCCTGTTGATGACCCTAGGCATTCAGGCAAAAGAGTTCAATCTTTGTCTCACCAGACTAGAGAATTTGGTTTCTCATTCTCTGAGAGCCCTCCAGGTGGTGTTAAGAAATTTCACATTTTTGTATGTTTTATAACTGTGCTTATAATGAAAATACAGAATGAAAAGTACAGGGCAAGATGACATATGCAGAAGTCAAAATATGACAACAAAACAATAATGAGTCAAAAGATGATAATAGCATGACGCGTGATTTTGTGTACGGAACAGTGCTGAATGGAGTGTACCATAACAAGTGATATGAGTTGCTGCGTAACAACCACACAGTATAAAGAATGAAAATACTGTCAGCCAGTGTGTCTTCCTCACTGACCGGATGAGGCGACAGGACCCGATCTGATTTCATCAGTGACTGGTCTCAGACCCAGAGCTCTGTCAGGTATTATTCTGTTGGATGAATAAACCGCACGTTTAACAATTTTCCTTTTGGAGCATCTCTTTTGCCATCCCTCTTTTACAGGGATAAATGAGCCAAAACAGCGGCTTCCGTTTGGCTACTCTGCCACACAGGCCTGATTGGTGGAGTGCTGCCATGTGTCTTTTGTCCTTTGCCACAGCTCTGTTAAAGTGACCACCGGTTTCTTGATTACCACAATGACTATGGAACTTGACTGTATTTGCTCGGATTGGCTGGGCCAGCATTAGAAAGGGTCCTCGTGGAAGCAGTCCTCCAATCAGGTCGTAGAAGTACCTAAAGCAGGACGAGTGGAAATGGGATGCCCCTCAGCTCAATTCTGAGCTTCATGCCAAACGCTGTGAATACTCATTTACATGTAACGTTTTTGTTTTTTTTATTTTTAATAAAATCCCGCTGGAACATAATCTTGCAGTCACAACAGCTGCTGATTTTGGGCAGTATCCCTGACAAACCAGTGGCCCTAACAAGCTGGATCATTTTCAGGGTGTAAATACTGACTTTTTTTCTGTTCACGTTGTCCTCAAATGCCGATATTGCGGTGGATTTAAACGGGGTTTTTTTGGCCAGTGTCCAAGGGGCTCCATTCTTACCTGAGGGGCTGGGACCAAATAATGGAACACTAATGTCAGGTGAACTTCCATCCACGTCATTGTGGGCCAGGAAGAAAAAAAGTTCAGCTCCTCCAAGCCTGAAGTGTGACTTTCTGCTTTGTTTCCTCTGTTGTCATAGATAGCTAAGTAGAGCTGAGGGTCATCAGCATATTAATAAAAATGTATTCCATCACTGCCAAATGTTTCCTAAGGGACAGGTACAGATGCATAAACTTTGAGAATATAAGCTGAGGCTAAAGCTGTTTGCACTGCCGTTCAACTCTGACGCTGTAATCCCTCTGCTGTTCTTCTAGCTGGTAAATGATCATGTGATTCGAGTTCTGGGGGCCCAGTGTCTTCTCAGCAGAACCAGAGAGAGCTTGTTACCTCATCTTCCTTCCTCCAGTCACACAACGCAGCCCTTCCTTTGGAAAGACGACCCACTCTCTGATGACCTCTTCCTATATCCGCCTCCGTTTGGATTTCAGGGTCTTCAAAGCAAAGTGAAGCAACTGCTGAAATATGTAAATCTTTTTTTTTTTTTTTAATTTTGGTTTTGTCATGGTTCTGTTTTCATGGTGAGGTGTGAACAGTTGGGACCTGCACCTCCTGAATGAGGGTGTCATGGTGAAAGCAGACACCGCAAGTGAGGCGGGAGGCTGTGAAAACTAGAAGCTTATTTATTCTGTATTGCTACTTCTGTTTCTTTTCTTTTAAAGTTCCCACGTTCTGACTCTGCACATCAGCTAAGAAACAGGTCACATAAATGCCAGCGCTGTGTGGTGGTTGGCAATGGAGGCATTCTCAGAGGCCTGGAGCTCGGAGCTCTAATCGACCGCTTTGACGTTGTCATCAGGTAGGGTTGTCATCACGAGCCCGGCTCTATTTCATTCCCAGTTCCACGGCACTGCTTGTGCCAGTGACTTATGTCTGATTGGCCAGGTTAAACAGCGGACCTCTGGGAGAATATGCTGCTGATGTGGGAAACCGGACCACCATCAGAATGAGCTACCCAGAAGGAACTCCTCTGCGCTGGGTTGATTCTGACCCGGACACTGTGTTTGTGGCTGTGGTTTATAAAGGCGTTGATGTCAGCTGGACGTCTGCCATGATTAACAGGATACCTGTGGTTAGTGTACCTGTTTGATGTCATCGAAATGTCCCTTCAGTGTTTATCGATAACATATTTTGCAGGTTGTGCTCACACTGTCCTGATGAATTAGTTTATTCTTATTTTTCTATTTTTTTTTTAAGGGTGTGCCACATATAGATCTAGTATGTTTACACGTTCACAGTCACAAAATGCCAAATGTTCTGTTGCCCTTTGTTTTCTACTATTTTACTTACTTATCTGCTGAGAGAGTCAATGGCTGAGAAAAAAAAGTGGTTCTCTTTTTTTGATAAAAAGTCTGTGAAGACAGTCTGTGAAGACAGTCTGTGAAGAGAACACTTTCAATTTATCTATGTGAACAGGAAGAGATAGTAAATGAACACATTTTATTAAAGCATTCCATCGGCAACACATTTACATGTCACGTATTTAATCACTTAAATACTGAATTAATAAGGAGACTTGGAGTTTGAGAAGAGTCACAGGTACTCAACCTTATTTGTCCTATTGTGTTCTTTATTTACTGGCACCACTGCCGTGCGTTATCTTTGTGTTTCAGCCTCTGTGGGACTGGTTCTTCTTTTGGCAGAAGGTACCAGATCACATCCCACTGGACTCCTACAGGTTCCGACTTCTGAACCCACAAGTTATCAGAGAAACTGCCTGGGACCTGCTCCACTTCCCTCCCCCCACACAGCGCCTTTGGGGAAGCGAGAAGGTGATGGACACACACACACACACACACACATATAAAAATATGAATGGAATCTTTATCATCCATCAATCTACCCACCTGCCTTAGTATTCACTTATCAAACACTTCCTCTTAAGTTAATCTACAAGGTTGTATGTTGTAATGCTCAAACCACCAGAAGTTTCTTTACAGTTGTACAAACATTAAAAAGAAAAAATTATTTTATTTATGATCAGTCTCTCAATGATCCTGATCCTCTAGTAGCAGACAATTAACTAGAAAGGTGTAGGAGAAGCAACCACATCTGTTTGAGGCTGTGTTGGTGTAATAGAGTTTTTCATTCAATGAGTTCTCGTCATAAAGTTTGAAAAAAACCTGATGGCAACCTGATCACATGAATGAGTTTGTGTTTGGTCCTGCAGAAAGTTCCTACGATGGGGCTGTCAGCTCTGACCTTAGCCAGCCTGCTGTGTGACGAGGTGAGCCTCGCCGGCTTCGGCTACAACTTCTTGGTGAACGGAGCACCGTTGCACTACTACGACAAGCTACCCACCAGGGTAATGCAGCAGCAGAAATCCCATAATGTTAAACAAGAGACCAAATTCCTGCAGAAACTGGTCCGTGAAGAGGCTATTACAGACCTTACAGGGGGGATCCACTGCACTTTCTGCCCCAGATGACCCCTGACCCCCTCCTAGGGCAGAGGGATCCTCTCCTCTTCACTGCACCAGAAGCCACTTTGCACCCAGGTCTGTTAGAACAAACGATAGAATAGAATAGAAGTACTTTATTTATCCCAGACATGGGAAATTAACTTGTTCCAGCAGCATCGTCAGCAATATCATAATATATTTACAATAATGTGCAACATGAGAATGTGCAACAAGAATTAAAAAAAAAACAAATGTGCAACGTTACAAATATGCAACAAGGAACTACATGACAATGTGCCACATGAAAGTACTAAATAGACTCACAGCATGAAGGGCTGTGAGTCTCAGTCAGACAGCTGTTGAACAGGGTTATTGCACTGGGCAGGAAAGATTTCCTATATCTGTCTTTGTGGCAGCGGAATCAGTCTGTTTGAGAAGGAGCTCCGCTGCCTGTCCATTAGCGGGTGGAGAGGGTGGTCAGGGTTATCCAAGATAGATAACAGTTTGTTCAGCGTCCTCCTCTCCACCACAGCTTCCATGGTGTCCAGTTTGCAGCCAATCACGGAGCCAGCCTTCCTCCTCAGTTTGTTCAGTCTGTTGCCGGTTCCGATGCTGCTTCCCCAGCAGACTACAGCATAGAACAGGGCACTGGCAACAACAGACTGGTAGAAAATGCCAAAATCTTTCTGAACATTCTGAAGGATCTCAGCTTCCTCAGGAAGTAGAGTCTGCTCATCCCCTTCTTGTACACAGCCTGAGTGTTGGTCTTCCAGTTGAGTTTGCTGTCTTTGTGCACGACCCAGGTACCTGGTCCTCCACCATTTCCGATTTGTCTGTTCTTAAACTAAATATCCCTCTGATGCATGAATTGTGAAAGCCTTGGCCAAGATTTTTTTCTGATGTTTTTTTTTTCTTCTCAGGACATGAAAAAAAAAATGTTCAACTCTTTTTTTTTTCCAAAAATATGTATTTTTCATAAAGTTACAAACATGTCAAATCCAGTGGACTGCATGCGCCTAAGCACTAAACATGAAACATTATATACTTATTGTAAAATAGAAATTAACTTGTGCTCTGTTGTAAATATACAAACACTAGTTTCTTTATATGCTTTGAAAAACATTTTACCAATTTGCAATTATTCCTAGATGAAGGCCATCCTCACTAGACCAGTACATTCTTGACCTAGGACACTGAGTGTACCCCATGATCAAGTTGATCCCCCCCAAAAAAATCTGCATTTCTTCTCCTGTCACTGCCAGATTTTCTTTCCCTTCTGGAGAGCATACAAGTTAGTGTTGTGTGCACTATATCATCAATGAGATCAGCTGGAAACAGATGTCTGTAGAAATCTATGGGATCTCTTCCCCCCACATTCAATTTCCACTCTCCTAGAAAAGGAGGCAAGTGTCCATTAAAGTCATTGTCTTGGACTTTCCAGATATTATTGCAGGCTTGATTATGGTCAGGTGCCATGTGCCAATCTTCCACAGCTCCCTGATCATGCTGACTTTCCTCTGCATCCTGTCCCTCATCATCATCACTTTGCGCATCCTGGCTGTCTGTATCTCCATCATCTTCAGCTCCTATGTCTCTTTTCGTGTCTGGCAACCACTCATCATCAGTGCTGTCACTACACTCATCAGCACTGTCCTCATCACTGGAGCTGGATGGAATTTCCTGGACTCTTCTGTAGGCTGCGTTATTCTTTTCTGCATTTGAAGTCTACAAAATGTGATAAAAGTAATTACTATAGTAACACAAATTACTGATAATTTGCACAAAAATGTATATTTTAAATGAATGGCTTGTACATATAACAATTATACACTGGCTTATAACTAAAACAGTTGCAAGAAAAAGTGAAGCAATTATATGACTTGTGTTAAAAAATATACTGTGTAATGCATGATGTCCACTTCATTGGACACTTGGTTAATCGTAATTTTTTATATGTTGGACATAAAATTTCATATTAAAAACAAATAATATCCTTCCTAAGATGTTACTGAGGCTGCCTTATTCTTTTCTGCATTTGAAGTCTACAAAATGTGATAAAAGTAATTACTATAGTAACACAAATTACTGATAATTTGCACAAAAATGTATATTTTAAATGAATGGCTTGTACATATAACAATTATACACTGGCTTATAACTAAAACAGTCGCAAGAAAAAGTGAAGCAATTATATGATGTGTTAAAAAATATACTGTGTAATGCATGATGTCCACTTCATTGGACACTTGGTTAATCGTAATTTTTATATGTTGGACATAAAATTTCATATTAAAAACATAATATCCTTCCTAAGATGTTACTGTATATCATAATTTTTTTTTACCAGTGGGGGTCTTCCAGCATAGAAGGGTTGACAGGATATGCCAGCAGTAGTCGGCAGGGGTAGCTGTTTGTCGTCCATCTTGGATTCAGAGGAAATGTACTTGCAATTACATCGACTGACCACTGAATTGGCCCCAATGGGGCGGCGCAGCAGAGAGCACTCTAGAGCCTAATACGTGGTCCCACTATAGAAACTAATGCATTAAAGAGAAAATTGCTTTTTAGTAGCTGACCACTGTGCACCATAAGGATATTTCACGGCTACACGGAGACAAACCAGGACTCAAACTCGGTAGTTGTCCTGAAATGAAATGTTTTGCCTGTACACAAATAAACCTGAAATGATTTATTCCTTCTTGGACTGTGGTGTTTGGGTAGGCAGGCAGTGGAAGGAGGACGTGGAAAATGTATTCAGATCCAAGGAAGTTGGAAAGTAGTTAAATCCCTTAAACGTGATTTGAACATAAGCAAAAGCTAGTGCCGCCCAAAATACGGACATTGTCCTCAGCGGTGTCATTGCAGATGTGTAATCACCAATTTTAAGTGTTTGTTTATGATCAGTGATGTTAATTGTGCCCCTTTACTTATTGGTGCAGTTCAATAATTTTAATAGTTAATAACTACAGACAAAGCTGCTTATTTACAAAGAGCATATTCAAACAGACTGCTGCAGTGCTGAACAAAGTCCAACTGGAGAAACAAGTTTTCTTGACTCCTACACTCTTGAGAGCAGCTTTGAGAGCATCTGGATTAGACAACTGATCAGAAACCCAATGTCAGTCTGGAATTTCAAACCCCATTATAAAATCTTCAAGGTTGGTTGCCTTAACTTTTTTAACTTTGCACTAATTACATTGGAAAACGTCTTCCTCATCTGGGACCTGGTTCCACCAGCATCCTTCTCGTCATTTGGCGTTTTAAATCCAGCGGAACACTGCTGTCTTGGAAATAAGTGCAGACTTCCTTTCTCGCTGGAAAAAATGTGCAGTTATCTTTGATGCAGCATCACACTGGAACAACATCATAACAAACCTGATCTGGAAAAGATCTCATCACACACAAGGTTAAAGAGGTGTCGCTGACACTCGCCCATCCAGCCTATCCCTCCAATCTGTTTACGGACCCCAAGGTTGTTGCTCCCCGGGCGCCTTAAGTGGCTGCCCACTGCCAGTGTGTGTTGGGAAAAAATGCAGAGGTATAATTTCCACGTGTGGATTAATAAAGATGTGAATCTTAATCTTAAAACAGGTGCGAGTGAACTCTGCTCCTGGTGTCAACAGGCTCCGGAAGATCTTCAGCACCTTTTCTGATCATGCCGCCACCTGCAGCCTTTTTGACAAAAGATCACTGATTTATCTATCACATTAAAAAACAAAAAAAAAAACTTCTTCTTCTTTCTGGATTATCAAGATGTCCTGTTTTTTTCAGTCTCCAGATTAAATAAATATTGTAGTTCAAATAATTTTATTTTAAGACAAAATTATTGCCCATAATCATAAATTCACCTGTCAAACTTTATGTTTTTCCTGTGTTGAAAAGGAAATCAAACTATACATTAATTCAATTAGTCAACCTGAAAACAAAAACCATCATAACAAGACCCTGGATTCATGTGCTTTTTCTTCCTTGTTTCTGAAATGATCTTTGACCTTCTGCTTCATTTTGTCTCTTCTCCTGCATACATTGATTTAAACTTGTTGGCTTTCTACTTTAAACTGTGACCCTTCACTCCCTTGTGTAAATAAAAAAAAACACGTGTCAGTGCTTGATTTATTATAGTTATTACTATCTATCTACAATGATAGTTATAATAATAATAACTGTGCCAATAAGCAGGTCAGAGGGCAACGAGATCATGGGGGCGGAAAATTATTTCATCATTAAAGGTAGCAGCTCTCATAAATGGAGACTTTTAAGTTAGCTTGTCATTAATATTTGTCAATTTTAGATATGCAGAGCTAGAATATTAATACAACTAGTCCTCTCCGTAGTAGCCAATCACCCGAGAACCAGTTCAATGCGGTGGGTGGTGCTCGACGACCTCGACATGGGTCAACGTTTGGCTCCGCCCCCTTCTTCACGTTGCCTTTAGGGCTTCTGGGGGACACGCACGGCTGCTCAGGCGGCGTGGAAGTGAGCGGGGTAAACTGGTGTTAACAGGTAGGTCTGCTGAAATACACATTCATTTTTTGTATACTGTAACTGCTATGCGGTATTTGTATGCGGTAACTGCAAAAGATCGACCCGACACAGGTCAGAGAACTGGGAAAGTTTTAGTTCATGATGAAAACATCAGTTTTTTGTAATGTCGGTTTATTAATGATAATTATAACGATACTCTGCTTCAGCAGCTATAAGAGATATACAGCATGTGACGTTGAAACGTTCAGTTTAATTGTTAGTCGTGTCCTGTCAGCAGGCTTGGTCTGTCATATTTGACCTTAGGTCCAGTCGGAGTTTACTTAAGGACACTGACGTGATTATATCATGTCCGTATCAGCGTGTCATGTATGTTCATTTAATCATGTATAGTTTTAAATCTATGGAAAAAGTAATCATAGAAATACAAATTGTCTACCAACGATATTTAGTGCAGGTTTTGAGGTAAAAGGTCACTGGTGACTGGAAAGCCCACCCCCTGTTTTGATTGGCTTGTCTGTATGATGTCACCCTCCTCGTGTATATGTAAATATATATATACATGCTCATGCTTAGAGAAATGCTGCTTTAGCCTCTTTTTAAAATGTCCTTACTCTATAACTTGGTGACAGTATTTCTTATTTCTACAGAATATGTACACAAGTATAAAAAACTATAAACAACTTTGAGGAGAAGTAGGCAAATGACATTAAAATGCAGTATTTGATTTTAATGGAATTACAGTTACATCACAATGAAAGAGTCAAAACAAAAAACATTTATTTCTTTTAGCTTAAAATACAGAATATATTTTCAGTCACACTGAGAAGCAGTTAGTTGTGATTCACATGAAAAAAAAAAACATTTTAGTACAACCAAATGCATGAATCAATCAATCAGTCTTCATTATAGAGCACCAAATCACACTAAAAGTCACCTCAAGGCACACATGAAGGAAAAAGGGCAGGAGAAGAGGAAGTGTGACAGCAGTCAGAAGCCACAGACGTCATCAGCGTCCTGTGGCGTACTCGGCTGGGACGAGCGCACAGACGAGTCTGAGAGACATTAACCTGCCGCTAGTGCCGAGGACATTGGGCAAGCTGAGACATATTTAGACATAACATTAACAGTCGCCTTGTCCCGTCCCTTCACCAGTTTGAAACACAACTGGTTCAGGGCCCCAACGCTACCTTCTGATTGGTTGGAACACTTTGTTGCAGTTTGGGGAGCAGGTAGGTTCACTACTGTGTTTTTGGACAGATGGGGACCACAGTGACAGGACCTTTTCCACTGTCCCCTCACGAGACAACAGTGAGGACAGACAACAATCATGTTTCTGCTCAGAACTACCTCTAACATGAGAGATTTAATGCAAGTGTATGCTACCAACGTAGAACCGTGATGAATGCACATGAAAGGATAACTCACTAAAGATCTGCATACAAGGCGTCTGTCATGTTTACTGCTATTTCAAAAGGATTTTCGGGGGCTCACGGCTGATTTAAAAGTTGTTTTTTGCAAGTTTCCACAGTACAGAAGTGGGTTGAGTTAGTTGCTTCTAAACAGGTTTGGAAAAATGCCTCCAGTACACTTTTGTTATCCTGTGGGCTTCTTTTTCGACTGTTATTATTATTATTATTATTATTTGTATTATTTATTTTATTAGTTTGGACATACCTTCTAATTTCTCATTAAAATATTCAACTTCATGGAGACATTTGTAATTTAAATTATTAAATTAAATGTAATTTAAATAAGACTGTATTAGTTTTCATAACCCAACAAGGGCGTAAACGTTTTTCCACATCAGGAAAGTTGAAATATCTTTTTTCCATTAAGGAGGGTAAAAAAGGTACATATACATGTGCACTTACTTGGGATTTTTATGTTTTCTGGGTGACAACTATGCAAAATATAATAACAACATGGGAAAAGGAGCAGATTCTCTCACAGCGCTGCAGACAGATGTGTAATTTTACAACTCTGTGTCTGGAACGGAAAATTTTCATTTACAAGACAACAGTGTTATCTGCTTTTTACAGTTTCCTGGACTTTCTTCTTTTTTTTTTTTCATCTGACGCATGGGCAAAGTATTCTGACCGAAAACGCATGCTTTCTGACTTTGTGTTTTTTTTTTTTTTTTAGGTCCCCCAATCTCACCATCTACACACACTCCTACCTGGAACACTGTGAAGCTCCTCTCAGGTTGAGGACTGACCTGTCTCCGCATCTGGACGACAGAACTGACACTCCTGAGCAGCAGCAGCAGCATCAGCATCTTCAGCATGGACCTCCTGTATCGACTGGGCTTGCTGAGCCTGGACAGCGTCAGCCAGTATGTCAGGAGCATCTCCACTCCTGTGTGGGTGGGAACGGGGCTTGTGGCGGCTGCTACAACGTACCTTTTGACAGCCCGACCCAATGCCCTCCCACCCATCTGTGACCTTGACATGCAGTCCATTGAGATTCCAGTAAGTCTATCACCGTCACAAGTCATGGTTTATTCACCTTGTCAAGTATTTTGACAGTGTTTGCATATCCAGAATTAAAAAACAAATCAAATAGAAATATGTATTTTAGCAAACTTGATGGCCAACTTAATGACAAGTTGAATAACTGCTGAATTCCGTTCAGAGATCGGCGTGTAGGAGCTGTGACGTAGACCTGTCGCACATAGACTTGCTTCTGTAACGTGTACTATCTTCTCATCTCAGTCACTGCGTCTTTAACGGCTGTTGACATAGGTGCTACACAACAGATGCTAGAACGCTGCTTTATCGTGTTTCTGTAGGAGCCCACAGCAGAGAGCTGGCCTTGATCGGAACCTGTTCGCGTGTTCATTCTGCGTTGGAGATACGCTCCAGTTCCATTTTTCAGCAACTGCATCTCTGCAACAAGGAGAAATTGATTAAAATTATTAAAATGTAATATTTTAATTGACACCACACTCTGTTTCTACAAGGCAAAATTTCTTCTTCTGCAAATACACTCCAAAAGAGATCAGCAATCCTCAGCCGCCCCACCCCTCAAGAATTCTGGCAAAGCTGAACGCATTACTAGAAACTTGTCTGTGTAGATTCTCACTCATCCAGGACATAGTTATCCAAAGTAGATCTCTGTGTCAACTGGACTGAAAGGTTTCTTTGAAAACGTTTCGCCCTCTCTGCAGAGAGCTTCTTCAGTTCTAAGTTTGCTGGGGCAGAGCTTGAAAATATAGCCCTGTGGACCACTGGCATGTTAATGGCCCGGGTGGTCACCTGAGAGTCGTTGGCAGGGATTTTTTTCTGCTGTGAAAACCAGGCTAATGTAACTTGCCGTCTGCTGTGAGCCTTGTACAGTCGTGTAACCACTACTCAGTAATTACCTACAGTTTGACAAAAATATGTTTCTTGTTTTTCAGGGGGGAGAGTTGGCACGGCAGTCAGCTCTGCAGAACGGAGACGTTTACTCCAAGTTTTACTATGATGATGCCAGAACCATGTATGAGAGTTTCCTCAGAGGGCTCAGAGTCTCCAGTACGTACGTTCCCAGCGTCTGTGATGTTCCCGACGGCTCTATGATGACTGAAGAAGTTTAAACTGGCTTTGTTTCTTCACCGTCTTGAGTCTTGCTGTCTGTCCGATGACAGAAGTGTTTTCCTGTCACTTCCAGATGACGGTCCCTGTCTGGGCTCCAGAAAACCGAAGCAGCCGTACGAATGGCTGTCTTACAGTGAGGTAAGAGCCGCCACCGACAGCCCATTCAGCAAAATAATGGAAATTTCATGGGCAATTGCAAATTGCTCTTCTACGTTCAGAAGATATGAGATTTTTTGTGGGACTCATTTCTTTTTTTTTTTTTTTACGCTGTAACTGTGGACAAGCAAGCATGACTGTATGTGTGTATGTGTGTGTGTGTCTTTTAGGTGAAGGAGCGTGCAGAGAACCTCGGTTCAGCATTTCTTTACAAAGGACACTCCAAGACCAAGGACCCACACATCGGCATATTCTCTCAGAACAGACCAGAGGTATGTGTCAGCACAACGTCTCTATATAAGTTAAAAATTAAAATTTGAGATACAAAAAAAGTTATTAGTTATTTGTGTAACCCAGCTGCCAAACAGCTTCCAATGTTGAGCAACAAGGATACATTTTAGCTTAAATAATGAAAAGACTCAACAAAAACTGACTTCTGCATCTGCAGATGCTCAGTTTTAGTGTTTGTGTCTGTGTGTGTAGTGGACCATCAGCGAGCTTGCATGTTACACATACTCTCTGGTCTCGGTTCCTTTGTACGACACTCTGGGAACCGAAGCGATCATCTACATCATCGAGAAAGGTAAAAGCTGGGAGCCGGGAGCACATCGCTTTTCCGTCCGTGCATGAGCACGTAAGCTGACCTGTGTGCACGTTTCCGCAGCCTCCATCTCCACCATCATGTGCGACTTGAGCAGCAAGGTGGATTTAATGCTGAGCTGCCTGGAGGACAAGAAGCACTCTGTGAAGACCATCGTCTTGATGGAGAAGCCCAGCATGGAGCTAGTCAGTCGAGCAAAGCGCTCTGGGATTGATGTGATCAGCGTGGAGGAGATGGAGGTCAGCACACCCTCAAAAAAGACTCTTTTATTGTCTTTCTCTTTAAGCTTGGTCTCATTTTTAGTGTCGCAGAAGGTTACCGTTATCAACCTTAACCACATGTTAATAAACAACCAGAGTGCAGGCTTAGGCTGACATATATGAAATATTTAAGCCTCTGATATTCGCTGTAGTTCTGCATTTTCATCCCCCCCAAAAACAGGATTTTGATATTGTCATCATGCATCATAGAAACTTTGATTTAACAAGTTCAAGTCTGGTCACCTCAAAACGACCTCATGTTGAAGAATGACTTAAAAACCCCCTGAATCACCACCCTCGACTGTACCAGAACACAGTTGGAGTTCAGTTTGTATCAGTGGCGTTATTACACGTACCAGGTTCAGGCCCAGGAACCTTTCTGTGTCCTGGCGCAGCAATGATCACGTACAAGCGCCACCATGTGTAACATCAGCATTGAGGGCCACCTGCTGGCCAGACCCAGACCTGCATGTGTGGGTGCACTGGACTGGTGACCAGTCACCAGTGGTGGAGTCGTTTCAGCACCGCATCACCTAATTATAGTCAGAGGTGGTTAATGATGGATGGATGGATGGATACACCAGCTGCCTTATTGTGCTTTTATTTTGTTGTGCAGGCGCTTGGGAAGGCCAACCATCAACCACCAGTGGTGAGTGAGTTAACTGTTACCAACACGATATGTGATGATGAAACAGATGATGATGATGACGACTCTTATATCACTCTTAACACCAGCCTCCGAAACCCGAGGACATGGCTGTCATCTGCTTCACCAGTGGAACAACAGGTCTCTCTCTCTCTCTCTCTTTTCTCTTTCTCGATGTTTGCGATCTTCAGGGAACCCCGACTATGAAGACATTTAAGCCTTATCAGATCGCTTTTGGGGCACAGTTCATAAACAGTCATTCAGGTGAATGACTGTATTTGGCCTAGTGCTGAATCAACCAGACCTCGTACTTGCAGGACCTCTTTTCCGTCTCTGCCTCTCCAACCGTGACTGTTTGTGCAGGTTCACCACTAGTATATAACAAAACACCCAGTGTATTTAAAGTATGGACTTCTCCCTCATTTCAACACCAACCACACATTTTTTGGACTGCAATAAGAAAAGATTTACTCTGAAGCAAACATGGCAGACTCTCTGTTACAAACTTTTCTAAATTTAATGAAATCTGGTCTGGGTTCTCTTTCATTTTTGCTTTTCTAATACTTTTAGAATCTTTTGTGTTTTCACTATTTTTATTTTTTGTGTTTTCTCTCCCATTATTGCATGCTGGGATTTTTATTAATTGTTTCTTCGGTATAGCATTTCCAACCACTGATTTTCTGTGTACTTAACTATATATCTTGACAGTTACAACTGCGACAATTCAAAAGTTTTATTAATTGATAATCAGTAAATCACAAAATTCACTCTTTTCTTAAAAGTCAACAACACTTAATGGTATAGATTTCAGTTTTAAAACTGCCAACAAGATTTGAGTCTAGCCTCACTTTACTAAGCAGTGGGAACGAGGTCTTGTATCTCTGTTATGGAGTGACTGCGTGAAGTTGCAGCACCTGCATGCTAGAGGGCGCCAGAGTCTATTTCTTTTGGGGTAATACTCCAAGCAGGTGTAGAGCCAGTAAGGCGGATCTAAAATACCTGTTATGTGAACAGTTACACTAAAACCCTGATCCCCAGTATGTCGCTGCTTCCTCATTATTAATAACAATCGAGGATGTCACAATCTCAATGGGTGTTTATCTGGTAAATAAAGGTTAAATGAAAAATACAATTATGACACAATTTTGTTGATTTACAAGTCATTTAAGACATGCTGTTATCACCTACTGGCCTGCTTGTTCCAACTCTTTACTTAATATTTTGGTCCTGCCTACTCATTTTTTGTAGTACAACAATATTTTTTTTAACAGAGAACTAAACATGTCAGTGAACGCCTCACATGTAAAATAAATGTGTGTGTGTGTTTGGTTGTTTCAGGGAATCCAAAGGGAGCCATGTTGACTCATGAGAATATTGTCTCCAACTGTTCAGCTGTCATTAAAATCACAGAGGTGAGTTGCTGTTAATTTAACCTTATGTTTATTTTTATTATTATTATTATTATTATTATTATTATTATTATTATTGTTGTTGTTGTTTACAAATTTGGCAAAAATATTGATTTGGTTAACAATGCTGACAAACTGTAGAACAACAGGATGTTTTTTGATGCAGACTTTTTAGCTGCTGCATTTTACCGGCTCCAAAGGAAAATGTTCAAAGATGGAGATCATTTATTATTCACTGATGGGTGAATTAAAATCACAGCTCACCTCTTCATCATGACACAGAGGAAATATTAGACAACAAATGAACATTTTGTCCTCAAAGCTGATGTGTTGGAATGGAGCAACGGTAAACAACGGGTAAACGGGCAGCAGGGTCGTGGGCAGCCCAGGCTCAGTGATGCATGTGTGGAGCGAAAGCTGGCCTAGGTGCCTGGGGGAACAGCGTACGCCGGTTCTGCTGGGATAGGCTGCTTCAAAAACCTTATGTGTTTTCATCGCATAGACACATACTTTCTGTTTTAATGTGTCTGGAATTTGGAATGTCAGAAAGTATTCTTTAGCGCTCAAAGTTCAAAGCTTCTCCATTGTTTCTGCAGCTCTTATTTTTTGGGCTTATGTTCTCCATTTTGACCAAAATAAGTCTGATCTTTCCCCTTAGAAAAGCTTTGGACTCGTCACATAATATCCTCAGGGTTAGATCTGTCTTCATGAAAGGAATGGCTAATAAAACCATCTTAATGTAGTTAGTGCCTAAGTGATCTAAAAGATCTCCCTAACCTCCATAGGTCTTTGTTGTAGAAAAAAAAACCTCTAGCTGAGTAATGAGTATGTCCTGAAAGGGTTCATGCTACAGTATGACTGCTACACATAAACTTCCCAGGCTTTTAGTATCTCATTGATGCATTATTTATTCAGAGTTGTCTCTCTCACCTTATTATTGTGCCCATCGTTGTTGAGAAATACATTGAAATCTCCAAAGATGATTAAAATGTTGTTATTAAATCAGTTATTAAAATCAGCTGTTATGGTCATAATGTAGCTCTCACACTGAGTTTAGTGTCTTTTAGTGTGAAAGTTTTTGGGCGTGGGCAAGAGTCCAAAAAAAAAAAAAAAGATTTAACTGTGAGAAAAGTAACAATAAAATAATAATAATAATAATAATAAGAAGAATAAAAACATTGCAATTACAATAAGGTCCTTGCCCACCGTTTGTAGTTAGCGGCTTGGACAGCGAAACGCCACACAGAAACACTAAAAAACACAGGGCTGTGACAATAATTCCTTTTAAAATATCAGAGAGCTAGTTATTTTCACTTTTACTGTTGTTTTTGGAATGCTGATGTATATAGCAACTCTTTCCACTTTAAATTGTGTGTGTGTTTCAGGTTTCCTGTCCATTCTGTCCCAGCGACACACACATGTCCTACTTGCCTTTGGCTCACATGTTTGAGAGAATTGTTCAGGTATGTTTCTTGTGACTGACCATTATTTTGAGCCAGTTTATTTCAGTTCCATCCTGAGCTGTACTCTCCATGTGCACTTGACGGCAGGGAGTGGTTCTAGTGCACGGAGCCAGGATCGGTTTCTTCCAAGGCGACATCCGCTCCCTTTCAGACGACCTGTGCGCACTGAAGCCAACGGTGTTTCCTGTGGTTCCACGACTGCTTAACAGGATGTATGACAGGGTAGGTCAGTCATTTGCACGGTAAAGAGATAGGAAGACAAGAGAGGAAGTCACACACACAAGCGTTTCTGCATATGTTCTTTTTATACTGGGAGAAGCAGAAGTGGCATTGGTGCCCTTGACTGCCTTCATGTTGTATTTAGTCTGTGGTTGTAATCTCACTCAAGCATTCAAAGTCAGCATCAACTGCTTACTTTGTCTATGTGTCACTCGCTGTAACAGCGCTTCCAAAGTGGGAAAGTAAGCTTAGGTTCAACTCTTTTATATTCCAAAGCAGTACGAATGTCAGGGCAGGGCTCTGTGGTGGTTGTGTCTAGGGGTGGGAATTTTGAGCGACCAAATCTAACTTTTGCACTTGGATTGTGGAGGGTTAAATCATTTAAAACATCAATAGTCAACTTAGGGAATCATTTACAGTCACATCTCTGTTCCATGACTTGATAGATTTATGATATTCTAAGAAGCTAAATGTGATCTGTTATTTAACATGATTAGAGCTGTATCAGCAGTTTGTGTGTGTGTGTGTGTGTGTGTGTGTGGTTGTGTGTAGATCTTTGGACAGGCGAACTCGACTCTGAAGCAATGGCTGCTGGGCTTTGCCTTCAGGAGGAAGGAGGCAGAGTTAAGGAGAGGCGTCGTGAGGAGGAACAGCATCTGGGATCGACTCATCTTCAGGAAGGTCCAGGTAAAGACGACGCCGAATTCAACATGCCGGGGTGGAAATTCCTGGAATTTCCTGCAGTGTGTCAACAGAACTTCCTTTTTTTTGTTGGAGCGGTGGGGGATTGTTTAAAATACTTGGACAAGTGAGTGTTAAATTGTGCTGGACTGGATCGTGTGTTGCGGTCGCCTTCACAGGCCAGCCTTGGTGGTCGGGTGCGTATCATGATAACAGGAGCTGCTCCGATCGCTCCAGGTGTCCTCACGTTCCTCAGAGTGGCGATGGGGTGTCAGGTATCCTTTTAGCATCCAACCATTCAGTGAAACATTTAATAACAATAACGATAAAAGGATATGGATTTTTTTGTGTCAGTTTTATGAAGGTTATGGTCAGACAGAGTGTACTGCTGGTTGCACAATGACCCTAGCTGGTGATTGGACAGCAGGTACCGTAATATTCTCTGTACTCATTGATGGTGTTGTTATCGCTCTGATCGCTCAGAACTGACCACAAGGTTCATGTTGTCAGGGCACGTGGGGCCTCCTCTGCCTTGTAATTCCATTAAACTGGTTGACGTGGCTGAGATGAACTATCTGGCTGTTAATGGCGAAGGAGAGGTAAAGACCAACTAGACACTTTTATATTTATTTCTATGGTTTGTAGATTTTTTTTAAACATATATGTGTTTGGTTTTCAGGTGTGTGTGAAGGGTTCCAATGTGTTCCAAGGCTATCTACATGACCCTGAGAAGACTGCAGAGGCTCTTGATGCTCATGGATGGCTTCACACTGGAGACATTGGGAAATGGCTGCCAGTACGTGACACTGATTGGCCCTCATTTATCAACCGAATGTACGGCTGAAAACTGCGCGCACGACCATTTCCGCGCGAGGATCGGCATTTACAATTTGGACGAGAGCGGACGACACGATCAAATCTCATGGCAGGTTTGACATTTGAGTCGGTGCGGATTTGTGGTGCAGCACAGCAAAATCTGAATATAGAGATTAAACAAACCTCAAAATGCTCATTAAGCACTTCACTGAATCATGAATATTTAAGGGCGTAACATGTTAATGACCATCGTTTTCAGCCACCACATTCATCAAGACGCTCATTTGTACAGTGGGATCGGTCATATACAAACATTTCATTAATCGCATGTGTGTCCTATCATACCATGACTCCTGCGCTCAGATCTGCGCTCGTTTCTACGCAAGATTGACAAATGAGGGCTACTGTGTGGTTTGTAAAGTTGATGTATTGGTGAATATATGCACATGTGCGCGTGCGTGTTTGGCAGAATGGGACGCTGAAGATCATTGATAGGAAGAAGCACATCTTTAAGCTGGCACAGGGCGAGTACATCGCCCCTGAAAAGATCGAGAACATCTATGTGAGGAGCAGCGCTGTGGCTCAGGTCTATGTCCACGGCGACAGTCTACAGGTCGGTGAACACAGTCTGACAAGGATTTTTCCTTTTGGCTTCTCCTTTTGATTCTTGGTAGTAATTTCTTCTGGGGCCACAACACCCAGGGTAGGAGACCAAAGCGAAGGCATTTTTAACTTCCCTGATGTCCTTGCACAGTGGTTTCACCTGGCGATGTAGTGAAGAAAAACGCTTGAGTGGTAGTGTTTAATTTAAAGATTGAGATTTTAATCCTATAAATTTGTATACTTCAAATTAACTTTAATTATCTTAGTCTCTAAATTTAAGTGTAGACATAACTTAATGATTAGCTCTGACCAAAATCTTAGCATCCTTTTGTGGGTTATTTTAAAGATGATGCTTCAAGAAACCTTTTGGGGATTTCATTTAAATTTTGCATAAAAATTCACCCTGACTCACAGTGAACAGGTTAGATTTTGTTGGTGGACATGAGGGTCACCATTAACTGAGTTTTTAATTTGCCCAAAATGCCCAGGTTAACAAAATTTACTCTCTTCACAAAGTTGTATTTGCAAGTGTAAATAGAGATAAAAACATTCTTCAAGAAAGTTGAAGCCACATTGTTCCTTTAACCTTTGAATCGTGTTGTTCGTTGGTAACCCAGAGTCAGTAGTGCTTCAATTTTGGATTTGAAAAGTTTTCAGTTGTTCAGCTTTAATTTTGTTGACACTATCATCAACAGGCTTTTTTGGTGGCAGTAGTGGTTCCAGACCCTGACTTCCTGTGTGGCTGGGCAAAGAGGACTCTGGGTTTACAGGGTAGCTACGAGGATCTGTGTTCCAAAGAGGTGAAACGTCTCACTACTGTCATGACTCCATAGTCAGTGTCGTTTTCTACGTCTGGTTAGAAGACAGAATCATAATAGTTTCAGTATATACGACTAAAAGGCTACAATAATGTGCTAAGATACACATTATTCCAACCTTTAGACTTTGCTTTTTTAGCCTTTTAGGCATTTTTATAGTCTATATTTTCATAAAGTGATGAAATATTGTTGAAGTGAACAGGCTTTCCCACATTTCAATTCTCACCTATGTTACTTATAGCCAAAACATAACTCCATAAATGCCATCATGTTTTTAATTCACTTTATTTGAATTTTTTTGTTTTATTCAATTTTTATTTTTTTTATGAACAGAGAGTCAAAGCAGCCATCTTGGAGGACCTGGTGCAACTGGGTAGGGAAGGTGGTCTTAAAACCTTTGAGCAGGTACACCGTCTTTAAAGCGGTTTAAGTTTTCAAACTATTGTAATTATTATAGTTGTTGATTGGGCTGATAAAGAGACTTTCTTTAAAGACTTTCTTCAATCGTTGAGACTTCTGATCAGCTCCTTGAAATGTTGCTGAATACAAAACTTGTATTGGTGCTGCTTATTTTGGTGTAGCTTAGCAACAGAGCCCAGGCTACACCCCCAAATAAAAAAAAGTGAAGTTGTGTCTCCCAGGTAAAATAGAAAAATACAAAAGGGGGGCTTAAAACTCTAAATAATGTCCATATGTGTGTGTGTATATATAAGTATGTAGGTGTGTGCGTGTGTTTGAACTCTAAAATTACAAACTAAATCGATTCTGTGATTCTGATTGAATGTCCCTTGTGCTTTCATGTGTTTTAAGGTGAAGGCCATCGCTATCCACCCTGAGCTTTTCTCAGTTGAAAATGGCTTGCTCACTCCTACGCTGAAGGCCAAGAGGAACGAAATGCGCCAGTTTTTCCGACCCCAATTAGACCAGCTGTATGCTGGCATCAAGATGTAGAACGTCATCTGAACACGGCTTAGAGAAATGTAGATGTGTTCAGGACGTAGAGATCGGCCTGTTCTAACTGTGACGAGCATGACTGAGTGTGTCTGTTAATCAAGGAGCCTGATGTGGAGGGTTAGGAACACAGTGTACTCAAACATCTCCAGAGCTTTACACACAAATGCAGCTATGAGGTGGGCCTTACCAATTAAGTGATCATGTGCTGTTTGTGATCAACTGTGCTCGATATTAATTTAAGGAAAAACGTTTTAAATGTCGGACTTTACCTGAAACATATCTCTCCAATGACGATAAGCACAAACGTGATCCTGAAGGATATTAATAACCCAAAAAATATCTCCACATGCCAGTATATCAATATTTCATTGCCTGAGTTTGCATTTGTCTGCCAGATGTGATGTTTATTTTCATGTCTATGTTGAAGAGAATTTTCAAATTCACTGGAATTGGTAAATTAAGCCATAAAGAGATGCAGCGCGTGTAAACAGCTGTTCACAAGGAATTCAGGAATTAAAACAAGGACATTATTTATAATAATGTTAAAAAGAAGAATGAATTATCTATTTAACTCTGACTATATTAAATACGTTGTTTTTAAATCCAAATTTGTTCTGTAATGTTTCAATTACCAGTGATTAAACTATTTTGTTTCTCCTGAGCTGTGTGCAGCCTTTCACTCTTACTGTTATGTACACAGCATGAGAGCCGCCAAGGCAGGAGCGAAAAAGAAGACACCAGTGAACTGACAC
Source organism: Pao palembangensis (assembly GCA_015343265.1). Taxonomy (NCBI): domain Eukaryota; kingdom Metazoa; phylum Chordata; class Actinopteri; order Tetraodontiformes; family Tetraodontidae; genus Pao; species Pao palembangensis. The sequence continues at coordinate 24,101,543 of CM027082.1, read as the reverse complement.
TGCATACATTGCTGCATTAAGTCATCAGCATCTGACCAATCAGTACTCGGATGTGCTGACAGCAGAGCTACAGAGATGTTCACAAGCCTTTTTTTGCAAGTCAAGTCTAAAAAAATCAAAGTATTAAAGCATTAAAGTAAAACCCAAGGAACAAAACATGGAATATCACTGTTGTTTTGCCAAGAACAAAATATTTAACAGTAATAAACCAGCAATGAGATCAGAATGGGTTACCTTCTGCTCTCAATACTCTGGCTGTGGGACACAAGTATTAGCAAGTTTGTTAGTGTCCTTCAGAATGGTTACATTCAAAAAAGATCAAAGTAAGACAGTGTCTTGCGCTAATCCTGTCTTGGTGAGGGCACATTATAAGGCCTCTGCGACTGAATGCCTCTTCACTAGTGCACGGTTTCAGGAACAGTAAGCACAACTCTTTCAAACCAGTGACCTTCTCTGGCTAGCGCACATATTTGTGTGTGTAATGGCCAGAGAAAGAGGTGCCAAGGAAGCCACCCACTTCAAGTTGGAAAAACCATCTTTGAGCAGAGGTGGTGGACTAAAGCACTTGCTATCACCCACATACAACGCAGTCCTCCACTTCTTTCGTTAGCGATCCAAACATTCACACTGTTTCGCGAGACCTGGTGAAACTGTGAATGTTTCACGAGACCTGGTGACTCATCATCATGTGACCCTGCAGACAAAGGGGAAGCACCTAAAAGGTCAAGCAGGCTCGGAACAATGTCTCACTTAGATGGAGAAAATTGATGGGTGGGGGCTTATTGGAAGACATTTTCCCCCGTGTTTTGTAACTCCCAGAATTCTGAGTCAGTATAATGCGACTACTCATCTTAGCTTTTCCCCTCTCAGATTAGCTCCAGTGACCCTGCTCTGCACCGGTGCAGCTCAGAGTTTGCTTTTTTCTTGTTTTACTGTGGCCAAAGCCATCGCATTAAACGCCTCGACTATATTAATCTGACTGTGTTGCAAGCCAGCATGTAAAAGGAGCTTTGACAAAGCAGCGTAGAGACTGGAAGTGAGCGTTACAACCCTGTAAATAAACTAGTCAGAGAGAGAGGATGTAATTTATGACCCAGATTGGTCCTTTAAAAATCTGCTGGAGCAAACAGGAATATGCTTGGAGGAAAAAGACGGTCCTCATCATGATCAGATAGGAAACAAGGGTGAAACAGGTCAAAGATGGGCAGAGAAAAATAATAATGCACTTCTCAGACTGAAGTAAGTGTCATGACAGTGCTGACTGTGAGGGCCCTTTCCAGTGTGTTTCCCTTCCTACTCCCACTCATGGGCTAATCTAAAAACCCAATAAAATTCTGTTTAATCAGGGTTGTAATTACTCATTTGATGTGATCCAGTTGGCAGGTAGGGCTAGTTGTCTCCTCCACACATTCTGTATTTGGCCCGCTTGGATGCCTTCTATTTCTTTCTTTCTTTCTTTGTTCTTCTCCCTTCTTTTGTTCTTCCACTCTTGTTTCCTGTATTTATTTTTTCTCTTTTTAGAAAATTTGCCATATAAACTGCCCACAGTGTTGCTGGGCACAACTGCCACACGGTCAGATGTGAGGACATAAAATCTCTTATTATCACCTCTCATTATCAACTCAAAAAAAAAGTTAAACCAAGCCTCATCACGCATCTGCTCATCAGCCTTACGCACAACACAAACACAAATACTGATGTGGAAGACCTGCCTCTCGTGCACCGTGGCTGACTCTCGGTGCAGGCTGTATTTCTGCTTGTTCCAGGGTGACAGCGCTGAGGAAAAGCCTTCTTTGCCGTTTGTGCTCCAGTAATTCCTGACTCTGGATCCTCGTGCCAGATTACTGCAGCAGCTTTGACGTTTCAGCTTGACTGCTGACTGCTGACTGCTGACTGGGCCCAGGAAGGAAGCAGAAATACGAGGAAGAAAAGATGATCCCAGATCCAGGTTTTTGGCATTTTATTCTAACTATGTATATGGTTACACACACACACACACACACACACACACACACATTCACACACACTCACATACACACGCACACACACACACACAGGCTTATTCTAGCATGTCAGTCTGTGTCTGGTTCAGATTTTCACACCAGTGAAATCAGGCTCCTCTGCTACCAGACCAGTCCCAGTCTATATGACTGGAGAGAAAATGGCCGACAAACTGCAACGGTTTGTTGAACTGAAATGGTGGGGCAGATTTTTTTTTATGAAAAAACAACACAGAGGAAATCCATCGTCTTACAGAACCCAAAGCTTGCTGTTTAAGCATTTGTGATTAAGTTGTTAAGCCTCTTGGATCATAACAGGGTACGCGCTGAAGCGTCAGCCTGCTGGAGAACTTTAAACCTGTCGTCGTCTTTGATCTCAGCTGCTTCGGGCTACAGCTGTGGAGCAAGAAGATCAGAGCGCTGACCTCCTGACGACTCTGGTTTCCAGTCAGGCTAGGCTGTGGTCAAACTTCTCCATTTTCAATCTCGTGCCAAGCAAATGGCAACCTGCAGGTCAATAACAGTGAGAAAAAAATAGAATTTTCCATCCCACAAGCCGGCCAGATCACTATGGAAACGGCTGCTGAACATTACATCGTCAGTCGTTTGGACAAAATATACAGCCTTGTTTGTTTTTCCTGTTAATGATTCCACAGATGGGGTGATTACGAATGAGACAGGTCCACCAGCTGTGTCTGCTGTCCACATCTGCATCACCCTTCGGGCGGATCGAACTGATGACAGACGGGCCAGTGGGTGTCTGAGCGTGTTTTAGCATCGACGCCTCGTCTTGGTTCTCGGTCAGTGTACTCTGTAATGTCTTATTGGTCAGTTAATAGAGAAGAAACATAACATCACAACGGCGCTGACAGACGTGTGTAATCATTCTACAGCACTTGCCATTACAGAAATACTAGCATGACTCATGAGTGGTGACTTATGGAGAGGCGGCTGCACAAAAAGATATACATCAAATGGAACTGATCAGGTCCAAAACAAATTAGCTCCAATTATGTCTAAAATTACAGTGTTTACTTCTCATGCTATTGCATTCTGACACACATCTAAATTAATGGATGGATGGATAATAGAAAGGAAAGAAGAGTGGTGAAACAGTGACGAGGTCCTGGTTCTCCCATGTGGTACGACTGCTGTCATATTATTTCTTTGTGTGTGTGTGTGTGTGTGTGTGTGTGTGTGTGTGTCTGAGAGTTAATTAACCTCTAGGTGGGATGGAAGTGCGCCCTGCCACTGCCGAAATTAGCTGAAGTTGCACACAGTCATGCACACACGCACACACACACACACACACACACACACACACACACACACACACACACGCGTGTACGTGCACACAGTCTCCTTCTGTTATTGTCCTGAACGCTGGTATCAAGCTGCCACTTTCGGTTGAACACCGTTTTCTCAGCTCTCTCTGTCTTTTCTTTATTGTGCTTTCCTGAGGTGAGGTTGAGCCTCAGTCTAGGTTGGTGTTTTGTTTGTTGTTTTGACTCAGGGCCCACTCTGAAGACAATTTGCTCATTTTGGCTTGAGGCTACCACTTTGTCTGATTTTATCTTACTTTATAACTCACTTAAATAAACAAATGTGTTCTTGTGGCTGTTTTGATGTTGGTGGTGTTGGTGAAAGATGGCAAATCATGTTATGTTGAGCGACCAATGATGGACCAATGATGGGCATGTGACACGGGCAGGTTGAGTAGAGGCTGGTGGGGGGGGGGGGGTGCCTCCTCATAACAGCCCCTCCTTCTGTGTACTGGTGAGGGGAGTGTGATTGAACTTTTAGCCCTGAGGAAGCAACTAACCTGGTGAAAGCAGAAGGGATTTCAGACTTTGACCAGATGTGTTAATCTTATAACATACATCTACTTTTGGCAATAGTTTCTGGGAATTTCAGTTGCTCCCCCCGATCAACTTTCAGCTCCCTGGCTTGTGCTCTTGCTAACAGGTCAGGTGAGGTGGCCCTGGCAGCTCCGCTGACTTTGCGGACCACTGCATGCTCCCATCTGCTCCAGGCGCACTGCTCCCATGAGACCACTGCTGGCCCCCACTGATCTCCTGTCCTTCCCCTGCACTTTGTTGTAGCAAGATGTTGTGCCACTACCCGGGCCTGAGTATACAGCATCATGATACTGGTATTCATGCATAATTGAGCCTTAGTTTTAAATTACTCTCATATCATTTTAATGTTGAAGAAAAATGCCGATAAGAGTCACACCTTCTGTGGTTAGTCTCATGCTGATACTGATCTTAATAGCTCCTTTTGTGCATTTTAATCTGATCAAGACCACAAGACTAAGAGTATTTAAAGCCAGTTTCCCAATAGCATAACTGATTTTATCAGGCTTGATAATCACATCATTATAGGGCATCGCCAACACAAAAAAATCATCACTTTTCGCAGAATTTAAAAGGTCCCTTAACGTTAATAAAAGTGCCTCCCTAAAAGAGAAATGAATCACTCATCCAGGATGCTTATAAAACATATACGGTTGTGTTTCTGTGAGTGTCACTTTAAAGTGCCTCTTGCAGAATTTGACCTTTATATGTGTCTATAAGTTCCCTGGGCCAAGGTCACCCAAATCTTTCTGGGACTTGAGAGTTAACCAAACAGGTTTTAGTTACTTTAGCCTAAAACTTACCATCCACGCTAATCAACCTGGCTCGGACCACCACGGTTACCCACTGCCATCGGTAACACTCCACACCAGCACACCACACAATCACTCATTCCACATCACGTTAGCCGGGTAGCATGATACTGATGTAGTGGGTGTGCACTCTGGGCTACATTTAATCATAGTTGGTTTCCTGTGCTATGCTCCCCACAAGGTTTTACAGCAACACATACTTACAGAAACACCCATGGTTTTGAGTTAACTCTTTATTATTTAAAGCTGGTCTGACTCTATTTATCATTATGGTCTTATGTGAATGCTTTGACTCTCCTAATGTGTTGAAAGTAAATGTAAATATACTTTGTGATGTTTATGGACATGGGAAATACCATGTAGGGTTGAACTGATTACTTGTTGACTCCAATTAAAGATGGTATGGTCCAGTGGGAGGGGCTTAGTTTTGAAATGGCAGGGATTTACACCTGGGCTGGGGTGCAGTGAAGATTTGACCCCAGTTCTACTTTTAGTGGGAACCAGCAGTAAACCAGCACTGTGAGAGCGGAGCGGTCCACTGAGTTGGTATGGAGCTGGACCTCCGAGGACCTTGTAGGTCAGGAGGAGGACTTTAAAGACTATTCTTGATTAAATGGACAGCCGATGAAGAGAAACCAGCACAGGAGTCATGTGATCCCTTTTGTCAACCGCCGCCAGAAGTGTGATTGCGGCATTTTGTGTAATAGTGTTAAGGTTACTATTATTGCTACTGACTGGATAAAATAAAGTAATTTCGTATCTTATCTTATCTTCCTGATAATCATGAACCATGGGAGAAATGGCCCTCTTGTCCACGCTCGAAGGAATGTGGACAGTTTTCATCAACTGCCTCGTTTTAACACTTCTGACACCGTTTCGTTCCGCGTTTCAGCACAGCAGAGTGATGGCGAGTTGACTCGGTTGACCCTAGACCACAATTTGATTTTTGCCCAACAAGACTGAAATGGCACTATACATATTTGTTCTGAAGGAACAAATAAACCAAATATGCCTCTGTGTGTGTGTGTGTGTGTGTGTGATGGTGACTGAGGAGACCTTAGAGCTCTCCTGTTTGTGTCTCAGGTATCAGCATGTGGCAGCTGCCTGCTGCTGAAGCACTGAGCTGAGGTACCAGTCTGGATTAGGCTGAATCCTGCAGAGCTGACAGGCTGGCTGACCGTCTGGTCTGTTCCAGAGTTTCACCTTTACACTTTAGCAGACCAGAGTGAGCCAGGGAGCCTGAGTGCACCAGAGAGAAGCCAGGCAGTGGTGGGATTTGGCCTTAATGTGCAGAGCTTGGCAGAATTGTTTTATCTCCGTAACTGTTGGCAACAAGGGAGATTGTTTGCAGGCTGCTGTAACTCACATCTCGTTTGGTGCCAGGTTGCATTCTAACATCCATCTTTCCTCTGCTCTCCTCTAGCTGGATTCTCTTTTCTGGTCACCCGTTTTTTTAGTGTCTTGTTTCTGTATCTTTGAACTATCAGCTTTTAAAAAAAAAAAAAAAAAAAAAAAGGCCCAAGATGTGAGTCAGCGCTAAAAGTAATGGAAGTGAACCTGATAAGATTGATACATGCAGCCAGGTCCGGATGTGTGATTAGGCGATCATGCAGCATTTCCACTTCATGCCACAAGGTGTCGCCTCCTTCCACTAATACTGCTCAATACTACAGGTTAGGCTGTCAGGGGCACTATAATTTTTTTTTTTACTCAGTTACAAAGATATATTGGTCCTGAATTAAAGGGAAAAAGCTTTCTATTTTTAATCTTTCAGATTTCATAAAATCAGTGTTTGCAGTCGATACTACTTCCTTTACTTGCGTAACGATATTGCTGCTACGCATGCTGTGGTTTGAGTAACGTGTAACCTGCTGATCCAATAGGAGCGCTCAAAATACCCAAGATGGCTGCGAACAGGATGCGGTCTTTCAGCAGTTCAGAGGAGGAACACATGGGGAAAACGTTTAAAAAGCAATGAAAAACATGCTCTAACCATTCACCCGACATTTGTAAAAAAAAAAGAACAAATACAGGATTTTTCAGCAAAACAATGGGAAATGTTCAGAAACTGCGCTAAAAATGGCTTTGAGTGATGACAGCAAGACCTTAGCTGAAACCGTATTACCTTTGACCTTGACCACGTTCCAGAAGATGCTGGGTTTCATACAATATGTTAAAGACAATTCATCAGTTAAAAAAAACACTTTGATTCAGCAGGGAAACACAAGAGAAACATAGGTTGTACTTGTTTATATAGGATGGGGCAGGATGTGAAACTTAGCTGTGGCTATAAGTCTATACTGTGTAAACACACAAATAGAGACCGACCATGTTATTAGTCTCATTCGTTAAAGGTCCGAGGGAAGACACTGGAACCGCAACAGTTACTGGGACCACAGAAGAACCGTGAAAACATAACATTATGTGGTGAATGGAATAATTTGCTCAGACTGTTTGTGTGTGTGTTACAGTTTGGTTAATTTAGGACCCAGATTCACACACCAATCTTAAAACCAGGAGTTTAATTTAGGAGTTTAACAAAAAACGGCACAGACTACACAAAAGCCAGTCTTTTAACGGAAAATGCTCCACCAGAGGAAAGGTATGAGCATAAAAAGGCCAGCGACGTGCTGGGCTGTAGGCAGGAGAACTCGACTGCAGATAAAGCAACGGAAAACAATCCACTCACAGGACGGGGCCACCTCGGGAGAAACACAGGTATTAGTCTACAGAATCAGGGGAATTAATTCACACAGCAAGCTAGAGAGCAACGTGATCTACCACTCGGGATGGTGCGGTCAGACGCCGGTGTCCACGTGACCCCGCCTTAAGAAGCCCTGCTAATGATGATAAGACACTGGTGCGCAACACCGGCTGGCCTCTGGGTCGCCAACGCCCTCTAGGGAAGAAAAAACAGAACACAAACCAAAACAAAGCCGGCCCAGCTGGTTCCTAACAGTATGTGTGTGTGTGTGTGTGTGTGTTTCAGAAATGAGCCGGCCTTTGATGTTAGCTACAAGATCTTCTGCCCTCTTTGTTATGACTGCAATAACTGATTAAACTGGGATATCAAGGCGGTAACCAACCCCCCGCAAAAACGACTGTGACGGTAAATTATTGTGTACTGATGAATACACACTCAGCCACATACTCATCAAATATCATTGTGCTCATAGGTTGGAGGATTGACCGCAGAGGAGCTGACCTTTGACCTCCTTCCACTAGAGTTTGACTCATGAGTTGGAAGATTGTGAGCTGGTTTTTATTTGTTTGTTTGTTTGTTTGTTTGTTGATAAGGAACAGTGTTACACTCATAACACAAACGAATACGATCAAATGAATCATGGACTAAAATCAAACGACTGAAATCAGAGTTACTGACATATAACTGGGACAGTGCACAAAGAAAGTGATGTTAGCGATCTTTATGAAGCTTTTATAAAGATATTAAAATCCGTTCATGAAAAAGTATAAAACATTTTGTTGTTTCCTGTTGTTTTGTTGCTAGAAATTGATATTTTTTGTATATTATTAAGCAAAGTATGTTTATTTTAGTCACTGATGGAGAAGAAGTGGGACTTAATAAGCTGGTCTCCCCCCACTGCCTTTCCAATATGCCATACAATTATCTAGGTCATTGCAATGCATTAAAAAGTGGTGGCCAGGCACTTCTTGGTTTAGCTTATGGCCGAGGTTTCACTGCATCATCGATTGTTCACCTTCCCTGATATGGACCGTGAAGGCAACAAGCTGTTTATGGTCAGTGAGTGTTACAGAACTGGCTGGAAACGGTCCTCAGCTGTGAGTGGAGACTCAGTCTGCTGCTTTCCCTCATTCATGCTGGAGCTTTGCTCTCAGCCTCACTTTCCTTCTTCTAATGGTCAACAGTCTGCAACTAATTGTTGTTGTTAGTTTCCTTCAACAGGGCTGGAGAATTCAGTGTGTGCTGCCTGACTGGAGAACCATTCAACTGAACTAGAGCTAAACCACTGCTGAACCAGCGCTGAACCAGAGCAGGGGTGGTGAAAATGAAGAGAACGTTGGTGAATGACCGTTTGACTAAAGAATTAAAGTTTCTATGTTCCAAGTACACTGTGAGGACAACGATGACAGGCTTGTTTTTTTGTTGTTAAAGAGCTAGCCTGTATGAACCCCCCCCATGTGTTCATTGCCAAGCTCAGGAGGGCCTCCTCAGTAGAAAACAAACTCAGGAACTCTGCAGCGTTGATGTGTCGATGACAGCAGCTGCTGGAGTGTATAACACACCTGTGGATCTGACCCCAGCATCAAACAGCTCGCTGCCTCATCTCCTTTCAGCGTAAGATAATAAAAAGGTTTCTTTCAGTCTCGTTGAAGCTACGTTTTCAAAAGTTCAAGCTTCTCGACCTGGTGTGTCTGACCTCTGACGTGTCTGCATACATGCTGTTTCCATGTTCCAACTCTTATTAAAGAAGCAGACGAAGAGAAAGCCTGTGGTGTGCTAGCGCGGCTAACAGGAAGCAGAACATACTTAACAACAATGTGACCCCCGTCTGGTGGCCATTAGGTTTTTAAAAGAGCTCAACATGTCAGCTGTCTGGGGACAGAAGTGCTGCTAAGCCAGCATCTGTTTCCTGGACAGGTATACAGGTGAACTGCCCTCCAGCACCTGTCCTTTCTTGTCACCTGGGTTAAAGTGTGTAAGTGAAGCAGATGGGGGCTGATTCGCAGCGTCACCTTCTGACATGCTTCCTGTGTAGTCATTTACCCTCCAGGCACCTCGGCCTACATTAGCATACAATTAGCTTACCAACGTTTTCAGCATACAAACCAAAGAAGAAGCACTTTACCCACAGAGGTCAGCGGAGTCGGCAAACTTTACGTATTTTTTTACCTGTTTTTAATGCAGAAACTCAAGCAAACATTTGATGCTAATTGAGTGTATAGTGGCTGTAAAAAAAAGGTGCTACTGCTGCTGATGGCTGAGTGACTGTCATCTTACAGCAGGTTTAAGGCTAAATTCTGCTAGTTTCTGCATTCACATCTTCTCTTTGACACGAGCAACGATTTGTTATTACACAGTTTGAAAGGTAATTGAGATTAACGTAATATGACTGACGTCTTGAATGAAACCCGAGGTTTTCAGATGATTTGGGTGCAGCTTTACCTTGATACAATTCCCTCTTCTGCGAAAAGGTGACAGTTTCCAGATCATGACCTTGTGCAACTAATTTGATTCACTGATGCATAAACTCACAATAAATAATCAGCTTTCCAGGAAAGCTAGAAATGGTTTATGGATGTATAAGTCATACAAAAAGTGTGGGAAGGGCATGTTTTTAGACAGAAGGTCCTAACTTTGGGTCCCATGTGTATCAGGTACTTTTCTGTGTTCCATTTGCATGTTCTACCCCTGTCTGCGCGAGTTCCTTTTGGGTGCTCTGGCTTCCTCTCATAGTCCAAAGACACATGGGGGGAGGATGTTTGGTGACTTTCAGGTTTGAGTGCTGCTTTCCCTCCATGTTAGCTCTGTCCATTTATTAATGTCATGCTAGCTCTGTTTCTCTTTTTTGGTTTAACGATGCTAACTACTGATTGGAGTTATCTTAAGCTAACTTTGTATATAAGGCAAATGTCCGATTCTTTCTTCATAATCGGAAATTCTTTGGAGGGTTGCTCATCATTATATATGGTTTCTCCTTTGACATGAGCCAGAGGTGGCCTGTCTCCACCTACAGTCCCACTGCTGCTAGCTGCCTGGTAGATGGACACGCAGGTTGCATAAATTATTCATGCCAATCGAGCTAGAAATGTCATCTGATTTAGATGCGCATGAAAATGCGTTTAGTGTTGATCTCTTCTGTAAAATAAAAAGAGGTTATCCGCTCCCCAGTTGCCTAGGAGTCGAGGGCCGTTTCTTGCATGCTCTCCCTGTGTCTGCCTTGTTTCTCAGGCTTCTCCAGCTTCCTCCAACAGTGCCACACACATGTATTTGGGATGAACTGGCTCATTTAAATTGTCCTTAGGTGTTTTGTGTTGGCCCAGCCATGAGCCGGCGACTGATCCACGGTGACTCCATCCCTCCCCCAAAGGCAGCTGAGATAGGCCCCAGACTGTGTCCTTGCTAGTACACTTAGACAAAACTCTATTGTCATTCAGGTATACAAAGTGTATACAGCGCCAACTTTTGTTGCATGTGCCTCAAATTTAATGGAAACTGCAAGAGACAAGAGATAAGTATTAATAAATATTGATAAATAGTGATCAGTGCTACTGTACAAGAAGAATATACTGTACATGTGTGCAACAGAATTAAATAAAAGACAGCAGCAATTACAATGTGCAGCAGAAAAGACAGAAACAAAAATAAAACACAAAAATGAAACAGGTATTAAAAATATGACAGTGATCAAAGCATACATCAAAGTACAGCAGAGACCAGTTATGAGTTCAGCAGTCTGAAGGCTGGGGGAGGAAGCTATTACAGAACCTGGAGGTCTTGCACCAGAACCTTCTCCCAGAGGCCAGCAGGGAGAACAGTCCATGGTGGGGGTGTGTGGCTGTTGTTCACCTCTGAAGAGGAGGCGAAAACATCTTTAACAACCTAACCAAATCCAGTTGCTCGCAGAGATCAAACCTTGGATAACAATGATCTGGATGAACGAGAACCTACACAGACATAACTAAAGGACATTAACAGCTTTTCTATATGAAAAGAACAGAAGAACAAAAATAAGTCTTAAGATTTCTCAGCATTTTGGGTTCTTTAATGCTTAAACTGATTTTGAATTGTTCTAAATCGTTACTGTTTGTCTTGGCACAATCGTGCTCCGCTGTTGTCATAATTTTGACGCTGTGAAAGGCCATATTTTTAATTTGTCCACTCTTTTGGTTTGTTGTATAAAATAGCAGAGTGATAGAAATGAATGTCAATTATAATCAAGTGATGGTCAGTTTAAATAAATGCTATTTAAAAGAAAAGGCAGTCTACCTTTGAAATGATCCTCCTCGTGTTTTCCTGTTTGCACTCTGATGGTTAAGACAGTGTGGTGAGAAATGGACATTTGATTGACAGCAGAAAAACGCTGACAGTTGGTGGACACCTTCCATTTTTTCCATTTGGCCTGATTAATTTGCAGCGCACCTACTCAACTTTTAAAATGCCGTCTTTTGCCGCCTGTAAATGCATCAACTGATTTGTAAAGCAGGACCACAAATCAGCAGAAACAAGTCGGTGTTTTGCTACAGTCGTATCAAAACCTACAGCTCAAAGTTTAAAAACCTACAGCTGAAGTTTTTAAAGTCTCTTACTTTATTAAATACCTGTGGCATGCCTCCATCCCTTCATTCTTCTGAAGGATGGATGGAGTTTTGCAGAAGCCATCGGCAATAATTATTGCTGTGTGCACAGAGTCAGAGAGTTGTTTCAAAGAATTTTGAGAAGACCTCTGGCAAGCTTCCCCAAGGACAAGGCTTAGCATCAGCTGTCAGGATTGAAGGGCTAAGCTACGGCGCTGGCAAAAACCTGTTCCCAGGGCTGGTTGATCACAACCATCGACACTTCTTGGTTAAAAATGGAAGCTGGCATTTTTGGGACTATTAGAATGAATGATTTGGCACATGACCGCCTCCCTTGATGGAGGTCATGTGACAGCTAGTGGACCGTAGTTTGCCCATGCCTGGCACAGTTGCAACACAGAGTGGTTTGGATTGTGTGTGTCTTCAGAGATGGGATCTTCATGCAAAACACATGCAGAAGAAAAGAAATGAGAGCATCAGTTAGTGTGGAGGCCCTGGCAGGTCTCCAGTTACTCTGCTGTCCTCCCACAGTCCAAAAGTGTTTACATCAGGCTAACCGAGCCGCTGCATTGCTCTCCAAGTACGAGTGTGTGAGGGAATGATGTGTGTGATGGACTGGCAACTGTCCAGCATGTTTCTTGCCTCTCATCTGGTTAGTGCTGGCTTAGACTCCGGCACCCCCGTCACCTTGATTAGGAAAACGCAGCATGTAACAGAAAATGGATAAAGCACAAATAGCCAGGTGGTTAATTTTGGAGAAAACGCCACCGTTTAACCATGTGTAAACCTTTATTAGTTGCCTGTATTTGCATGGCTTGCTGGGTTCCATCTCAGCAGTGAGGACTCTAAGGAAGCTCACACCAGCACTAGGACCAAGGAAAGGATGTTATTAGGACCTGTCAGGAAATGCAGCTCTTTGTTAGGTCATTCTCTCTTCTCCTCACTATAGTCATTTGAGCGTATTTTCTTTGGTTGTGTCTGTGCCCTTAGCCATGCTCCAAAATATATGGTGTTGGGTCACCTATCTACTCTCAGATCTCAGATCTTATCTAGCTTCTCTGCAGCCCCAGTGTTGTCTCCAGACAGAGACCAGGCTTTTCTTTTCTTTTTTTTTTTTTTTTACAGTGTGTTCAGGGGCAGCTAGCAGATCCAGGGGAGATGCCAGTGATGAAATTGCGCTGAAAACATGCAGCAGCCATCCATAGTGCTCCTTTAAATTCCACCCTCATGGTTGCAACATTTCATATACAAGGCAGTTCTTTCAATTAAATAATATAAAATTGAACATACACCAGTGGAGAAGAGTTTAATCTGAATTAAACTTAAAAAAAAAAAGAATGATAATACTTGAGCTGTGACAGATTAATGGCCAATGGATATATTCTTTCCTTAGAAATATCCATAGTTGTGTGTGCTTGCAAAAGGGATCCCTGATGACCACCCTGGTGCACTTACACTTATTGTCCTCCACTGCAGGGGTATTCAATTAAAAGTCACTGAGGTCCAATTATTAAAATTTCCTCCAAGTAAAGGTCCGAAACGAAATCGAGTTTGTGTTTTATAGCCTTTCCCTATGTCCAGATTTTTTACAATGCAGGTTTAACTGAGTGCACAACTAGCTCTTTTACCATATATAAAAGTAGCCCAGGCAAATAAATTTAAGGCCTTTTCCTTTACTGTCCATGAACTGACAAATTTCCCTGTGTAACTCAAAAACTCTATTGAGAACTTTTTCTCGACTCAGCCAACGCACCTCTGCATGATTAGGAATGTCGGCAAACTGAATCTATTTCTCGCATAAAAGACTGAAATTGCCCGGAGGTTCAAACCTTTAGCTTAGACAAAGTTTACGGTTTGCGTTGCAGTGCTCGTTAAATGTTCTATTTTTAACACTACCACACAGCGTTTCCTGATGTGTGATGCAGTGATATGCTGTCTCTGCTGTCTACAGTTCTCCTCCTGCATCTTTACTCGCATCCTCCCCACGAGCCCACTTTTTTCTCCGCACATCGCCGGTGCTCCATCTGTTGTAAGTCCAACAAGTTTTCCCCAGGGCAGTGTCATGTCAGTTACACACACATCTGCTTTTTGTCTTGACACAAGACGTCGCACACCTTCAGCATACCGTTCTTCAGAAACTCTCCCTCGGTAAATGGCTGGCCTGATTTGGCTATCTCTTCTGGCACATTAAATCTTGCTTTCACAGCAGCTTCACTTTGTGTTTTCGCTCTGGTGAAAAACATCTGCTGAGATGTCAGATTCTTCTTTAACTCTTCTACTTTCTGTAGCTTCTGCTCTGCATTCAGGTTTTTCAGCCTATCCTGATGTTTTGTCTCGAAGTGACGCCTTAGATTAAATTCCTTAATTACAGCCACATTGGTAAAACAAGATACAAAAGAACAGTAAAATAAGGTGCAGTGTATGTAGACTACAAACTAAGGGACTAAAGCAGTAGATTAAAATCAACAATATAAAGGCTAAAAATTAAGGAACTAAAATAGTAAATGAAGATAAAATGTATAAGCTAACAACATAAAAGTAATTTAGAGAATTAAAGTCAGTTAAAAGCCTGATTAAAGTTGAGTCTTGAGCCTCTTTTTGAAAACATCAACAGACTCTATGGCCCTGATGTCCTCCGGTAGACTATTTTGTTTTTAGTTGTTTTTTCAGAGTTGCAACTTTGTTTTTATTTGTACTCTTTAAGGTACATTTTCATAGTTCTATTTTTCAGTGTGGACTCTCGCTATTATTGACCCCGCATCTACTGCCAAGCACGGTTTTAAAATCCTTCTTTTTAGGCCCGCATCAAAACAAAATTGAATGAACTTGTCCTACTCCACTGTTGTGTCTGTTTGAGAGGACATTGCTCTAAATGTAAATACAAATCCATCCATCCATCCATTTTCTGTACCTGCTATCCAACTTTTGGGTTGCAGGGGTCTGCTGGAGCCTATCCCAGCTGTCAAGGGGCGAGAGGCTGTAAATACAAATGTTTCTCTTAATTTCTAACCCATCGAATTGTTTCCTCATATTCCTGAGGGGGCTAGTTTTGTGCCTAATTTTGCTAATGTGACAAAGCAATTTCCTGCAAAGGACCAATACAGTTTCATTCTGTCTCACTGAAACAGTATCGTGACCTGAACTAAGCTCAGTCAAGATTCAACCAACAATTACAACCTGTTAAATTCTGCTGCAGCTTTATTTACATACTCTGTTGCTAACTTGGTGCAGCTTTATATAAATAGCAACCAGCTTCACTGTGGGTCAAAAATGATCCATCTGTTCATGGAGTCTCTAAAGAAAAAACACACAAATATCAGCTTCCTTTATATCAAATGCATTTCTGTTTACCCGTGTGTGTGTGTATTTTCTTTTTTCGTGAGCACTGTTGAAGTTGACGTGTCGTGCTCTTCCTTCGTGGAAAGCATTCTTGGCAACAATTGCGATTGGTGTCTCTTCACCAGCTTGTGCTGCTGCTGTTCCTGTCACACACTCAGCACAATCACAGCTCAGGCCTCACTAAATGGATTTGTTGTTCCCAAGGTCGTTTTAAGGTGACTTGCACAGGCACTTCTTCTTGTTGTTACAGTAGTACAACAGAGCACATGAGCAATCTTTACATCTCATCCTAGATCTGTGCTGCTCCCGTAGAGTCTGTAGAGAGGAGCCAGACTAGAAATGTGGAGAGAAAGCAGAAGGTTTAATAACACAGGAGGGTAAACTTGGTTATTTCTGCACACCACCAGAAGATTAGCTTTACATAGAACACACACACACACAGAATGAACAGCTTCAACCAGCCCCTCTGACCACTACAGTGTAAAGTAAAGGACACATTCACCAGAGGAACACTGACTGCTTTGGGTCAAATCAGAAATGTCTGAGCTTCATCAGACCCGATGGATTAGGAGCCTCTATCATCGACTCCACCGATGCGACACGCTTGTTACAATAAGAGGATACAACATTAATACACATTCACATTTACATCAACAATTTCAACTGATTTCAACTGGAAAATGACATTTCATTTTCTCTCTCTATTGGTCTGATCCATTCATCTTCTTCACCTGCAGGGGGAGGCTGTTGACAAGAGAGACAAGACACGTAGATTTATTGAGGACTGACTGAGATCACTGTTAAAAATAAGTAGCCACGCCCTCTCACTGATTTAGCGTTTGGTCCTCTACACCAAGCCTCTGTTTTCTCAAAATTAGATCTGAACAGTGCCTGTCACCGTGTCTGAATAAAAGAGGGAGATTAATGGAAAACTGCATTTAACACTCCCTGGGGCATTTTAAATTTTTGCACATGCCATTAGTTTGACTGAGGCCTACTGAAGTATTTCAAGCCCTGGTTAATGTTTTAAGGGACAGGGACAAAAGGTTTGGGTTGGTTCATCTCTATTTTTTTTTTTAGAAACTTGGATGAACATGTCCAGCACGTGAGACTGGTATTAAAAAGAAAACAGAGTTTGTGTCTGTAGCAGCATAGACGTGACAGCTATATTTAGCACCACTGGTGGCCATCATGAGGTGGGCCGGTATTAAAGTGGCTATCCTCCACCAGCTCTTCCTTTGGCGTTCCTCTCGTTACTGGTCCCAGGATTGTTTGGTCTGACAAGAAAATATACCCCAGCACATAAGGGGAGCGAGGTGCAGCACATGAACAGTTGCCCTAAGTGTCCTCTCTCGGTACTATAGCTGATGATACTGGACGGCTAACTCTTGTGTGGTCACAGATAAGCAGCGGCTGGAGTCCTCTCCCTCTCCCACCTCCTTGCGAATGTGTGTGTGTGTGTGTGTGTGTGTGTGTGTGCGCGCACGCGACTGGCTATAAACAGGTGTGAGTGTTTTAGGGTAGGGTGTAACAGCAGTATTTACGAAATACTGCCGTTTACATGCTGCCATGCTAATGATGTTCCTTATGATCAGGAATAACTGTAACCAGCATACTGGGGTCAGTGCTGCTTTGTTCCATGTGTCCATGCGGTGGCTCGCTGCTACTTTGTGCCGCTGCTTGGTTTCTCTTTTGTTCCAGGTTCTTCTGTTCTGTCTGCTATTGCGTCCACCGCTGCTTGTCATCTGCAGCTCATGCTTTACCCCCACGCAGCTCCATCAAAGACACCTATCTCATCTTTGTGTCTTAACATAGAGCTCAAGTAATTACTTGGGTTGAGTTTTGATTAGTTTCTTTTATTGGATTATTGTATGAGTTAATAGTGGACATTGATTGATATTGGTTGTGTTAACTTTGTTATTTGCCTGACAGTTATCTTTTGTGTTAACCTTTGAAGTCTGTGATTTTGGGCTCTAAAGAAATTAGATTTGATTTGGTTTAACTCAATCAAATTTTACTGAGCTTACAAAACATATAAATTCACTTCAGCTTTAGCTTACACTTGCTGGACCTAACACAACCCATGATACATTAAAGCCTTCTCTCTCTCACCCCGTGACCCCTTTGAAAACAGCTATCCTCCTTCTGAAACATCCCGACCTCACAACTGTGCACGTTCATGCTGTTTATTCTTAATTAATTTTGATCTTCTTGTTATTACTATGGTGTCATTTAAGTCTTTGTGTCATAATTCAAAAGCAGAACAACAGATCCCTGTTTGAGGACTTCTTCTTTCATTTGTAAGACTGATTAAAATTTGAACTCTGCTCGTTTCTTTTTTTCCGATTTGCAGAGGTGGTGCCCCAAAGACACGTTGATTCATTTAACTAGAGAACTCCAGTAGTTTACAGGTTTAAATATCCACACATTACACAATGATTTGCCAGTGATTCTGGAAGAAAAAAAAGTCACTGAAATTTGATATTAGTTTTACAGGAAATAAGTTAATAAAGGCATGTGTGGGTTGGGGCTTGCAGGTGAGCACCTGTGGCTGGGTTTTTGCCCATGGGACCAGGCTGGACTCCAAATGGTGACGTGGGTCCACCTTCCAGTCACTCACCATCCAAAGTCAGGTCAATGAGGGCTCAGTGCAACATTTCAGTGGTGGCTGATGGCCCCAACAACTCAATCCCTAGAATGTCTGTGTAGATTCTCATTCATCCAGGTCATAGTTATCCAACATTAGATCACAAGCGTGCAACTGGACTTGTTAAGGTTTCCTTGAAGACGTTTTGCTTTCTCTCCGGAAGGCTTCTTCAGTTCTAAACTTGCTGGGGGCAGAGCTTCAAAATATAGCCCTTGTGGACCATTAGCGTGCTAATGATCTGGGTGGTCACCTGAGAGCCGTTGGCAGGGTCATTCACCTAGTTTCAGTTGGGGTGCTTCCCCTTTGTCTGCTGGGTCACATGGTGAAGAGTCACCAGGTCTCGTGAAATGGTGTGAACTTTTGGATTGTTGGCAGAAAGAGTGGAGGACTGCATTGCATGTGGGTGATAGAAAGTGCTTTAGTCCACTACCTCTGTTTAAGGATGATTGTTCAAACCTGTCGTGGACGGCTTCTTGACACCCCTCTCAAACCGCAAACTCCCTGAAGCAGAAATGGAACAGATTAGGCTGAAGGTATCTGCTGCCTTGGCCAATGCCAAAGCCCCAGCCTCCAACATCACCACTCAAGAAAAAAGAGTTTGTTGTTTCTAATGACTGTTTCTGTGGCTGCGATGGTCAACAACTGATACCTCCTCTGGGGTTACTGCAAAATTTAGACCTTTGGCTAGCATGTCCTCTTCAGTTTGTGTATGCACTCTGTCTGATAGCTTTTCAAAGAGCCCTTGCATCATTAGCAAAAGATAAGGTCATCACCATTTTGCCAGCTGACAAAGGTAGGTGCACAGTTCTACTCAAGACCATAGATTACGACACCAAAATACTCAACCTCCTGAGCAACAATAACACATACGAGAAACTCAAATGGGACCCCACAAGCTCGTACAAGAAGAAGGTAACAGATCTACTTCAGAAACTGGAAAAGGAGCAAGCCATTGACAGACCACAATACTACCGTCTATATCCAGGAGAAGCCAACTCTTGCATTTATGGATTGCCCAAGATCCATAAACAAGGGACCCCCCTCAGACCAATAATAAGCAGCATCCATTCTGTCACATACAACATTTCCAAATACTTGGCTTCCATCTTGGCTCCCATGGTTGGCAATACCCCACACTACATCAGTAACTCCCAGGACTTTGCTAAAAAGGTTAGTAGTCTCAAACTACAACCAGAGGAGACCATGGTATCCTATGACGTCACTTCCCTCTTCTTGTGAATTCCTACCACCAAGGCAATAGATGCCATCCAGAAGCGCCTTCTATTCTAGCAGTGCAGAGTACACGGCCTTCTTCTTGGCCATGGGAGGGATACTAGAAGGGGCCCCAACTGGAGACTCCATCCTCTTACTGGGAGACTTCGACACTCATGTGGGCAGTGATCCCAATCACACCCCTCCAGTGTTACTTTGAGGGGTGTGATTGGCAGGAATGGCCTCCCCAATCTAAACCCAAATGGTGTTTTGTTGTTGAACTTCTGTGCCCGTTACAGTGCAAACACCATGTTTGCACATAATTTTGTCCATCAGTGCACGTGGTATCACTAGCCTTGGGATCTTCCTGAAAGAACTAGAGGATGTGTTTAGGGAGAGGGAAGTGTGTGTGTCCCTGCTTGGGATAAGCAGATGAGAAGAAGAAAATGGATGGATGGGTGGATAATCATACACAAGTGCCCCCCTAACACCAGTTAAAGTAGATAAGCACAACCTTCCAGGTCAAATCTGAATCCTAAAATCCAGGTTTTTTTAGCCAACGGTATATTTAGTTATGTTTTCCTCAGCTTCTATTCTAAATGGTTGATTCCATAAATGCAAATGTCAGCTTTTGTGACAACCTGCTGTTAGATGACACAGATGAAGACAGATAAAAGCAAGTGTGTGAGCCTTTTGGGTACAGGTGGGCTGATTAATATGCTCTCATTAGAGATTCATTATAGATTCTTAGCTTCAGGACATGTTCTCATGAAACTCCTGCAAAAAAAAGTTCCACATCATTTTAACTTTGAATTTGACTACATTTTATAATTATGGATTATACTAGAGTTTAGACTAGAGTTTTTGAACATTAATATTAAAACACAAATTAAAGAGATTAGAGATGACAGTGTTGTCATGTTGGTTAATTGAAAAGTATAATTTACAAGAAAATTAAAACAACCTGGCTTGCCTCAGGCTCAGTGCACATTTTAATTAGTGTGAGTGTGCATGTGTGTGTACATATGTGTGTGTGTGTGTTTGTTGTTAGAATTTACTTTCGCATCTTGGTTGTGTGCAACCAGGCAGGTTATTGGCTGAAGGTTATTGGCTGGGGATTGCCTGGGGGACCCCATGTACCAGTGTCAGTCAGAAGACAACAGCATGGTAAATCTAAGTGATCTGTCTTATAACTATGCTTTAAAGCCTTTCATTACTAAGGGCATAATAATTATTACATGGAAACCTGGTTAACTGTGGAACTGGGAACGCTAGTTAGTTTTGCAGCTGTTTGAACTCTTCTCTGAGATTCTGTGAGCTGACTGACTTTCTGGGCACATGTTGTGTCGCTTCCTGTTTCCTCATCTGTAGACTATGTTGGTTAATCGTATGTTGGATTCACTACAACATTTGAATAACGTTTTTAATGCATGGTTGATTCATTTACCTACTTGAATTAAAATCACGCAAGAATATTATCTGTATATTATCTGTATTACTAGGATTTGTAAAAATGAACAAAATACAAAAAGAAAACCCTAGAAATAATATTTTGACGTCAGTCCTTGTATAAAATAAACGCAAAACAATCCGAGATGTGTCAGATGTCTAGGGTGAGATCGGACGTAACATGGAAAAAAGAAAAGTCGGCCAATAGGCCATTTATTTCTGATTTGCAAAGAAAAAAGGGGGAACAGGAACGGTGTGAAAAAAAAGGAAGAAATCAAAGTTGCAGAGCAACGCTCTGGAAGGCACAACACAAATTCCCACTTTAAAATTCACAATATCAGTACAAAAATGAAAAAGAAAACAAAGCACAATGGTCCAGCCACCAGCAAACAAAACGAGTTCCTCAATAACAAAGACTAAGCGAAGCTCATTAAATTTAGAGACATCTCAGATGCCACGCAAAAACACCACTTAACGAGAGCAATAGTCAAACCGAGAGGCACAGAATGACAGACTGCTCACGCCACATCACAGCCATCCTCTGGCGAGGAGACAGGTGCACTTTTAACTCCTCGGCATGAAGAAGCAGCGGTGGGATTGGCCATGGGATTCCAAGCAACAAAGAACAAGGTGGATCTCTGAAGGCTCTTGGATTAGTGTCACATGGGAGGGCGGAGGCGTGGCTGGATGAGGAATCCACAGGACGTCAGGTGACATCAAAGGGGAAACCTCCACTTGATCTGCAGGAGATGGCAGGTGAAGACAGAAAAAGTTAAAAATAAAATGTAACAGAAAAACAAAAGAAAAACAAATGCGACCTGTATGAATGTGGGTAACCCCGGGGACCGTAACACATGTGATGGGTTTTAGTGAGGTAACCTGTGAGAGAACCTTCCTCCTTAGATCGATTTATTTCCAAACTAGATGCTTGTCTAGGCTGTGTATGTTTGACAGGATCCTGACTTGGGGTGTGTCTCTTTGGCACAGTTGAACATGGCAACTCTAAACATGGAACTTTTTAGACACTTTGCCAGATGTTTTCTTTGCTCTTTGGGCTGACTTAGTCTCCCAGCAAGTATCAAGTTGTAGCAGATTTGACAAAAACATATGTTAATTTGAATGGAAACAAATCAGCTCCAACATTGCTTTGGAGCACAACCACACCCAGGGTATTTTAGGGGTGAGAAGGTTTGGCACAGCAGATCCGTCAGACAAGCATATGGCTCCATCTGTAACATTCCAGCTCAAGGAAGACTTGAAAAAGATCGACCGAAGCTCCCTACCAGCAAAGCTCAAGGTATGGCATTCCACCTTGTGCTGACGCCCGCCCTTGAAGCCGTGACCCAACACCCCCAGCTCTTTGGAAAGATGAATGCTACACCAAACATCCTCAGTGTAGTGTTTCAAGTCGAGAGAAGCTCTTGACCTCGGTTGGTGCTTTGAGTATCCAAAGCACCAACAACCAAGTTTTCAGAGGTTGTAAGTAAATGCTGTAGCTCAGGCTCTCAGTCTCCTAAAACACTAGGAGGTTGTCAGTCTGCTGCAGTCAGCCAGGGTCAGAAACAGCAGGCACATACGGGCTGAAGCCCAAAAAGGGAAAGAAAGCACCTGTGGTATCTGAGGTTGGAAGTAAAGATGTAGATACCGAGTCGTAAACATAAACTCTGTAAATGCTGTCTTCACCTGCAATAACGTAGCAAGCTTGCAACCTGCTGGCAACCTGCTGGCAGCATGACATTTGAAAGGAAAAAATACATATTCATCCCTCCTTCCCATAAAGTCAGCGGCAGCCTGCTGCTCAGCTAGCCCTGCACCATATGGGTGATTAGTCAAGGTTGCAGCCTTCACCTCAGAGGTTTCTGCACTTTCCCTCATTTTCAGCCCTTTTTTTATCAACTTCTTTTTTCCATCAGCATTTTATCTTCATTCATTACATTTCTGCTTTTCATAAAGTTTCATAAAGATTATACCAGAGTTTCTTCTCAATTTATTTATGTGTCTGCTTTTATTGTGTTGTTTGCTTTTTTTTTTTTCTTTTTTTTAGATCATACATGATTAGATCATTCTGATTACATCAGAATGCTGAGTGCTGAATGGAAAATTCCCTTTGACATTCTTGTCACACATCATTTAATATATTTCTAACAATCTATTTAATTTATGTATTCACATCCAATCCAATCCAATCCATTGTTATTATGCATTTTAGTTTATTTTTAATTTAAAAACATTGATTATTGTGAATCTAATTCAATTTTTTTGTGTCAATCTCTTCATTTTTACAAATTTGGGCTTTTATTTTGAAAGTCTGCGTTTATGATGCATGCAGCCCCATTCTCTCATCAGTTTGCACTGTTGCTGACTGAGGGAGGTACACAGTTGAAGTTCCAATGTCGAAAACAGTCTGGACTAAAGTTGTGGAGGAATTTTAAGCAGGTTAGGCCGTAAAAAGACACGGTCGTCCACATAAATTCACAGGCCCAACAAGGACAGCACTGAGATGCAGCAAAGAGGCTCAGGACTCAGGAGACTGGACGACCTGCAGAGAACCACAGCTCAGGTGGGTGAATCTGTCCACAGAACTCTCGGTTCTGCACTGCACAAATTCTTTATTCTTTATGGAAGAATGGCAAGAAGAAAGCCATTGTTAAAGCCACTGATAAAGAAAACTATCCTTCTTGCAGTTTGCTAAAAGCCACGTGGGGACATGATGGTGGAGGTGCTCTGGTCAGGGGAGACAAAAACTGAACTTTTTGGCCTAAAAGCAAACTACTGTGTGTGGCGGGAAAACTAACACTGTCCATTACTCTGAACACACCACCCCCACTGACAAACATCATGTTCTGGGCTCCTCTCTTCAGCAGGGAAGGTAGATGCAGCCAAATTCAGAGCAATGTTGGAAGAAAGCCTGTTGGAATCCGCAAAACCCTTGAGACTAGGGCAGAGGTTCACCTTTCAGCAGGACAACGACCCTGAACATCAAGCCAGGGCTACAATGGAAACATATTCATGTGTTAGAATGGCCCAGTCAGAGTTCACAAATGCTCTCCAGCCAATCAGATTGAGCTTCAGCTGAATAGGCAAAAAATTCCATCTGTAGATGTGCACAGCTGGTAGAGGCAAACCCCAAAAGTCCTGCAGCTGTAACTGCAGCGAAAGGCGGTTTCACCAAGTGTTTACTCAGGGGGGCAGCACACCATAAAAAATGAATTGATAAATGATGTATACATTTTTTTGTAATTCACAATCACATGGCACTTTGTGTTGGCCTTTCAAACACAAAGATGTTTTTGAAAGTTCAAGGTGTAAGAGAACTTTTTTAAGCTCCTGCATCTGCTAGGATCAGAGAGGGGTAGCTTGCAAAGGCTTCTTCCTGCTCAAGGTTTAAAGTGGATTTTCTCAGCTGCCTGATCACCAACTCCAACCTCCTGATCTGAAATATGACCTCAGGATCATGATAACAGGCAAAACAGATGTAACAATTACCACTCACAGACATGGTTTTGGCGGTGTTACGCCAGCCTGGGGGCTGCTCGGCATAGCATGGTTATTCTGATCTGTAAAAAAGGTTTAAAACTCGCAAAGGCCTAAAAGCCTAATAGTGTTAGGAATTTATAGTCAATTTATTTCAACTGAGATGCTGAAAGGAAAATTAAATATGTTAAATATGAGGTAAATAATTCAAACATGTTTGATATTTTTTATGGAATGAAATGAAGTTATTGCATAAATAAAACATTAGATAATATTAATGCTTGTTGTGGCATATACACAAAGAGAGGAGGGTGTTGCCACAGTGCTACCTAGGGAATTGCACTCCAGAAAATTACAGCTATGACTGAGTGGCACACAGGTTTCCAAAACACACCCACTGGACAGAAGACAGTTCCAAGGTAAAGATATATTTAATTAAACCACACGAGTGTTAACAACTTCAAAAAATGTATACAAAACTTTAATTACCTCTGAAATAAGCAAGTAGAGGATTATAAAGGACCGGACTGGGCTCACCTGACAGCAGAAACAAACAAAAACAAGAAAAAGAATCCTTGTACGAACACCCGTGACTCATTTACACTGCAACCAAACTGTGAAGAAAATCCACCACCGGGGCTAATTGGCTGCAGGGCCACAGCACCTGACGAACACAGGAACAAAAGATCAAAACCGGCCAAGGCACCACAGAAGACAGTCAACACCAGCTAAACAGAATTAACAAAACAAAAGTCATACTGATGGCGTCGGGTCACCCCCTGCACCAAAACAGATTAGTGGTAGCCAAAGACCCATTCCAGCTGAAAGGGCCGTGAGCCAAAAACATCAGCCAGCCAAAACAGCAGTGTGATCTTGCGAGCGGGGAGCCTAAGAACACGTGCTGCTGAAAACACACACAACGTAGGAGCCAGCGAGTGACGCAGCGAGGGGAGACCAATACACAGTCCCAAGAAATGCAACATGTCCTCTTCTTCCTCACGGTCACCTTACCTGGGTGGAGGAATGAACACCTGTAACAGCCACGCCACAGACGGGGCTTGCCACGCCAACTGGCCGCAGCCACCTAGGCGGGAATGGAGGAAGCGAGAGAATCATCACTGACTGTGCTGTCTGTCACTGGTTTATAATCAGTGTGCTGCTCAGCATATCAAAGCACACTGTGGGAAAAAGAGAGAGAGAAAGAAGGAGACTGAGCAAGCGCTCATGAACTTCAACCTGAGCCTCCGTGTTGACATAATACAGATGTCCTGGACAAATAGTGGATGACACCTCCAGTTCATTTAGATTTCGGTGAAGCATGCTGCAGGGGGGCGGCTGCAGACCTGCATATACCTGGAAGTGCTGCTGGATGACAAACTGGATGCTCCGCGCAAGAAAGGACATAGCTTGCTGTCCTTCAGGAGGCTGGCATCATCAGTCTGATGTGGCGAGCGCTAGCATAGCAAGCTCCTGTCAACCACTGACAATCTACAGCACAACGCTGTCCACAGGCAGAGGAGCAGTTCCTGCAGCTGTTTGGTTCAACGTCCAGCTCCACCGACAGACGCAGTCGTTTCGCCTCCATGCCATGAAAGTCTTCAGTTCCCCTCTGAGGAAACAACTCTTGTCTCCTGCCTCACACCACACTGACGAACCACACAATTTAATGCATTGCTTATGGTAATATTTTATTGCATGGTCTTTTAAATGAGTTTTGTTCTTAAATCAATCAATCAATCTACCTACCTCCATCCATCCATCCATTTTCTACCGCTTATCTGGGGTTGGGTCGCGGGGGCAGCAGCCTAAGCAGGGAAGCCCAGACTTCCCTCTCCCCAGCCACTTCGTCCAGCTCTTCCGGGGGGATCCCGAGGTGTTCCCAGGCCAGCTGAGAGACATAGTCCCTCCAGCATGTCCTGGGTCTTCCCGGGGGCCTCCTACCGGAGGGACGTGCCCTGAACACCTCACCAGGGAGGCGTCCGGGAGGCATCCTTACTAAGTGCCCGAGCCACCTCATCTGGCTCTTCTCAATGCGGAGGAGCAGCGGCTCTACTCCAAGCCCCTCCCGGATGGCAGAGCTTCTCACCCTATCTCTAAGGGAGAGTCCAGCCACCCTGCGAAGGAAGCTCATTTCGGCCGCTTATACCCGCAATCTCGTTCTTTCGGTCATTACCCAAAGCTCATGACCATAGGTGAGGGTAGGAGCGAAGACCGACCGGTAAATCGAGAGCTTCGCGAGAGCGAGAGCTGGAGGTCACGGACTGATGAAGCCAACAAGACCACATCATCTGTAAAGAGCAGAGACCCGATCTACCTACCTACCTACACATATGACAATGCTGTTCAGAGCTTTTCGATCTCATGCAGTCAGTTTTCCACACTGCAAGAAGTGAGGAGGTGTGACCACTTCCAATAACACAAAGATAGAAGTTTGATCAAATCTGCCAGTTTGAAGTGAATTTCTTTAGTTTGCCAGAAAAAAAAGCACTTGGAGAGATTTTTTTAAACAATGATACTGATATTGAGATGCCAGCTAAGATAATTAGTGATAGTAACACCAAGAAATGGAAACTTACTCACCATCTGGACCTGATCAGATTGTATTAAAAGTGGGTAGTGCTGTCATACGTACAGAGAGAAAACAGCAGAGGCCTGAGCTTCAGCCTGGTGACGAGCCACTAATTAAAACAGGTTCATTAGACACACACTCACCAGTTTTGACCCTCTGAGGTCTCAAGGTGAAAAATGAAAAATCCACTCACACACAGTGTCACGCATACCAACACACTGGAGCTTGTGGATGAGATTTGAAGGGCTAACAGAGTTAAAAAGCAGAACTACATAAATGTTTCCTTTATTTAGGTGTTCACAGAGACAAAGAAAAGGAAATAGCATCATCCACAGATCTATTTTCTGATGAAAGAATTTCAGAGAATCCACAGAAACCTCAAATTAAGTACAGTCCAGTACTAACCGCACGAAACAATTCACTAACACAGAAGTGAGAGGGATCAGTCTGGAATCATTAAGTCCAGGAATAAGAACTGATTCCTTAAAACTGTGAGCAACATGATAGAACAAGTCTGTAAGCACAAACAAAGTTGTTTTGCACAAAGTCTAGCAACCTGGGGAGGAATGTCATCTAGACCAGCAGTTTTCCTCACCCACAACCTGGACCAGACCTTAAAACTTCAGTTGGTGACACAGCGAAGCAGCCCTGATCGCTGGCATTCGAAGGAGTGAAACCAAGAGCACCGCTATTCTTAGAATCAAATTTGCAGAATCAAATTGAGGAGAACTGGTCGACTGCCTGTTTGAACATACATTTCAATGCAAAAGTGGATGTAATGGCATTAACGGCATCACAGTACTCGTCCAGGTTCGCCGAATCAAGACACACCAGTCTGTGGCATCAATGTCCCCCTCTCCCTGTATCTGATGGTAGCAAAAACTTCATGGATGATCTCATTAAGGATAATTAACAAAGAACACAGGAGATACTAAAGAGCTCTCACTGAGGCGCCATCTTGCCAGGGGTGATTAACAGCTGCACAAAGTATGCCTGCACACAGGTGTCACAGTCACATCTGACTGTTCTGCTACTGATGCACCATTTCTGACCACATGCTCATTTCCTTCAGACTCAGTTTGAACCTGTGCAGAAGATGATGATGAGGAGCAGGAGAAGGAAGCCGTTATGAGCCATTCAAATTCTGCAGAGTGGAAGACATGTGGTTCTGCTGTGAAAAGACTGCTGACAAACGAGGGTACCACTCAGACGCCGCCTGTGAAAGGAAGGACTGACAATGCTCCATAAAAGGAAACAATGTTTCCTCTCTCCCCCACGTACTAACAATTTTATATTTAACCATAGCTGAAGGTCTGATTGGCCTCTATCAGCAAAAGGTGCTTCCCTACCACAGTATTGGCTTTAAGTGGTCCGTAAACACAAACACAAAGGTGGAGGACCTGGAAGAGTCTCTGACAAACGTCCATCCATCCATCTTCTGCCGCTTATCCGGGCTTGGGTTGCGGCGTTCCCAGGCTGGCCGGGAGACATAGTCTCTCCAGCGTGTCCTGGGTCTTCCCGGGGGCCTCCTACCAGAGGTACGTGCCCTGAACACTTCACCAGGGAGGAGTCCGGGAGCCATTCTGACTAGGTGCCCAAGCTATCTCATCTGGCTCTTCTCAACATGGAGGAGCAGCGGCTCTACCCTCTACCCTCTAGCTTCTCACCCTATTTCTAAGGGAGAGCCTGCCACCCTACTGAGGAAACTCATTTCAGCCGCTTGTACCCGCAATCTTGTTCTTTCAGTCACTACCCAAAGCTCGTGACCATAGGTGAGGGTAGGAACGAAGATCGACTGGTAAATCAAGAGCTTCGGCTCAGCTCTCTCTTCACCACAGAGTTTTACAGGAAACAATGTTTCCTGTCTTCAATTGTATATTTATCCATAGCTGAAGGTGTGATTGGCCTCTATCAGCAAAAGGTGATTCCCCACCACAGTATTGGCTTTAAGTGGTCCGTAAACACAAACACAAATGTGGAGGATGTGGAAGAGTCTCTGACAAGCGTTTGTTCCTTATTTTTTATAGGGGCCCCGGCGTGTGGAACAAAGTGCAAAACGAAACAAAACGAAGTTAGTGAAAATCCATGAAACAAGCTCTTTAATCTGGGTGGAAGCAACGAGTCAACCGCCGGAGGGCAGGCAGAATCAGGCAGACACAAACAGGCACGGAGCTGGCAAAAACTCGAGAAGTCAAAAATGGTCAAACAAGGAACTAAAAGACGAGTGCGCTTGCACACAAGAGTAACAGAGCCAGCCACAGGGTGAAAAAGTGGCATGGCCTAAACATGGTAAAACTATCGACACATACACACGACCAGAAAATGGGACCACCAAAATAAAAGAGGAAACACAAATAAAAAAAAATAAATACAGACATGACAGTTGGCTCGTATCTTACCAGTCTTGACAGAAAAGACAGAAATCATGATACAATAAATCCTTTATTACAGTCAAAAGAAAATTCTATACTGTTTATAAACTACACAATGCAAACTGTACCAAGACTCCACCAAAATTAACGTAACTGCAACATGTAAAAATATATTTTTAACCCATAAGTAACACTAGTCCACTTCATCAGTTGTTGCTGATAATCTAAATTGACTTTACGCTTATGGACAAAGCAATCGCAAAATACAAATAGAGGTTGGTGTTAGCACTAGTGGCTAACTAGCCAGCTCATTGTCTACAAGAAATTCTTCTTCTGCTTTTTTGTTCAAAGTGATTTTAACATGAATGGAATAAGTAACTTTAAAAATGCTGAAAGCTACAAAACACTTTGAACGTCTGTCACTCGAAGCGTTGCCATTAAAATTGTCTGGTTGATGAAACTTCTGTTCCCTCTAAGATATTTTCACACTCAAACATCCCTGACCAGTTTTTGCCGCTATAATTTGTGCTTCAAGCAGTGAATCTATAACCCTCGGTGGACGTTTATTACTGCAGTGAGCGTCAGGTGAGCCACTGACCGTAAACATGCCCACCAGCCACTGCCCAACCAACACCTTCAGCGCTTCTTTAGTTTGAAACCTAATCAATGTCATTATGATGAGAAGCCGCTGCTGTCACATTGTTGTTAGCAATAGCATAGCAGTGCTAGCGATGGCTCAACAGGAGGGTTGTGTGACTGTTGGAAAGGCAAAGAAAAAGGCACCACGTTTAAAGTGGAGTGGCTGTCAGAGCACATAAACACCGAGGAGGAAACGCTGGTGAAACTCAGACACTTTTTCTTTTTCTGCTGCAAGATGTGCAGTGAAGCAAAAGAGCAAGGCCAGTTTTCAGAGGGCAAAGTGTGGATTGATAGGAAACTAGACTACCTAAAGAGACATTTCGGAACAAAAGGACATTTACATGCCGTGGACATGCTGTACAGAGATGCAGCAGGGGCTTTTGGATTGGGTCGCTATTGCAAGAGAACACGGAGGAACGGCCCTGGTTTTATGTTATTACGCTTTTAAGTTTTTATTTACTTAACTGGGGGGCGGGGGGGATGATACGACATCTTTAGTATTCAGAAGTGCAAATATGTAATTGTTGAGCTGCCAAGGTAAATAGTAAACTGTTTTCAAAGTTAAGCAGCTGTGAGGAAGCCAAAAACGTAACTCATCATTTTTTAGTCTTCCCTGATCACTCTTGGCCATGACAAAAACGTCAAACTTTGCTGCTGATGCCTCAGCAGCTGATTTCGACTAATTTACTGAACAAATCAGTCACGGTGAGAATGTATTTGCTGGTCCATACCCAGTGCATGCCAGTGCTCCTGTAGCAGGCTCCAGGGTCCAACCACAGTATGTGCACCAATGTGCTGATTTCCAGACACTATCTTCTTATATATACACTGTATATAACTCTGTTATATATAAAAGTTTTCAAACAACAAACATTTTCAACAACATCATTTGTATTCAGACAAAATATCTTGTCCTATAATTTCCTCAATGGTGGTACTACTTTGTGCCAGTAAATTGCACCCAGAATTTCAGTTTGAGCGAATCCAAGATGGCTATCAATTAAAAAACAGTCCTACAACAAATGACTCTGGTTTTCCTTTGTACTTCTACCTACACCAAAACAAGGCCCCTGTCATTATTTTGTTGTTGCCCTGAGGCGGTGAAACCACTAATGAACAAGACTGAAGGACAAAAAAGTCACATTATCTTCAATTCAGTTTAACCGCTGGTTGATGCTTGATTATGCTTCATTAATCATGTCTTAATCCTCCGTCTGACGGACGCTGTTGTTGGTGGGTCACACACACACGCACGCACGCACGCACGCACGCACACACACACACACACACACACACACACACACTTGTCTGGATGGCATACCACCTCGGGCCCTGCAGACATATTAAAATGCTTCATTTTAATCCTACTAATGGTATTACAGCGCATGAGAATGTGTTTTCTTTGGTTTTGCTGTATTTTCTGGACAAACAGAGTCACTCCTTCCTGTGGCCAACAGGGAGCGCCAGCGCAAGACAGAAACAGAGGTGCTGGCAAACCGTACGCTTCTCTGGTAGGCCCACATTCCACAGGATGTTTGCGGCCAGCGTAGGAATTGTGTCCAAGACTGTCAAATTTCAACACACACACACTCAAACACGCACACACACACACACACACACACACACACACACACCAATCCATACACACGCACACACACAATCAGTTACCAGATGAGTGTGAAAGTAAATCACAAACTAGTTTCTAATGATCAAGATTGGTGTACATACATTTGCTGTATTTACCTGAAAGGAAGAACTGGGACACAGAAACAAAGGGACAAGTACAACATTCCTGTCTGTTGGACCTGAGCTGATGTCAAAGCCCCATCTGTCATTCCTACATTGAAAAACTCTGATTAATAGTACGCCTTTAAATCACGTTTCCTTTTATTATTCAATAAGGAATTTATCCAGCATCATTTTGTAAATCATCGTTTTTGAGCTAGGAATAAAGAAAACAAAAGGGAAAAATCATACTCAACCTTTATTTAAAATAGTCTCACTCACACCAGAGCCATGTGTTTACAACCAGTAAAGAACTGGAACTACCAATAGTTCCATTAGGTGTAATATGAGAAGAACAAAAGTCTTCTTGACTCCAGGCTAAGTAACCCTGACTTTATTTATTTTCACAGACTTCTGTTCCAATTGTCCAGATAACCCAGGATTCCATTCTACCCTTAATGACTGCTTTTGTTATGGTATTTGGCTGATTTACAGTATTTTGGTCTGCTAAAACACCATTAAAGCAGCAGCAGTTACTATTAGTATGTCTACTGCTGTCAGACATCTGCAACTAACACGTGACTAAAACGATCAGAGCGATACAGGATGAGACCACCAGCACCTGTCCTCAGGTGGATCTCAGCCCACTCCTCTCTTCACTCACTTTCCTCTGCCTGCCTGCCTGCCTGCCTGCCTGCCTGTCTGTCTATCTGTCTGCTTTTCTCTCAGTTAATTAAAATGCGGCTCACAGATGTGGCAGCATAGCAGATTTCATTGCAGTGCACACACACACACGAGCGCATACACACAAAATTAAGCTTTCGTATTGAGCTCCTGTTAATGCAGGGGGACTAACAATAATGACAACAGCAAAAATAATGACAAAGACTAATAATGAGAGTATTAATAATGAGAATAGTAATAATGACAATAGTAATAATGAGAATAGTAATAAAGAGAGTAGTAATAATGAGAGTAGTACCAGTGTTGATGGAAAAAGCCAACCTGTTGTTAAAAGCTGCCCTAAAAGTTTTTCTGTTTCAGTTAGTGACAAAATCCCTCCCTCCTTCCTCTACCTCCCTTCTCTCGCTCCCTTCTCAATCGTCTCTCTCTCCCCTCCTCTCTCACTCTCTTCCTATTCTCTCTCCTTTCTCTCCCTCCCTCCTTTCTCCCTCCCAATCTCTCTCTGTCCTCTGCCCTGCTGTCTTCCTCCTTCTCTTTTATCTCTGTCTCTCCTCCCCCACTCACTCACTCACTCACTCGCTCGCTCACTCACTCACTCACTCACTCACTCACTCACTCACTCTCTCTCTCTCTCTCTCTTTCTCTCTCTCTCTCTCTCTCTTCTCCCGCAGTCTGCTCTTTTATCCGTGTGGGTAGTGCTGCTGAATGCGGCTGTAGAAAGGATAGCTCGTTACTGCACTCTTCCTTGTCACAAGAAACGGACAGGCCACATCTTTCTTTTCTTTTCCCCTCAGATGGACATTTTAAGGGGGAATCCCCACTTTCCTTCAGAGCTTTTGCGCCACAGCGGATTGAATCACTGCATTGCTCATATTTATTTAATTTTTAGCTTTGGGTGGTTTGCTTTCTCTCTGTTGCAGGACTGAGAGAGCGCTCCTTTCATGATTGGGTGTTCTTCATGTGGATGGATGGGGACCTTCTGGCTGTGATGGACTGACTCTGTTGCACCTCTGTGACAGTGTGCCGATCTGAAGCCGTCGGCTGCTTTGCGGTATTCTGGTACGCCTCCTGTCTCAGAGTCACGTTTTATTGACATGGTGGCTGATTTTTGAACACAGATGAGGAAACACTTTCCTCTGCTTTCTTTTTATCTTTGCTCTTGGGAAAATCTTTAGAATGACTGACTCATTTTCCGGTGCCACCATTCCCTCTGCGTCTTTTTTTCACGCCTTTTTTGAGTCCCTGGACGCATTGTAAGGTCTGCCTCCCCACCCCCTCCTTTCTTCTTTTCTCTTTCTGCCTCGATCTCCCCTGTAAGCAAATGCACACTCTACCATGGAGGTAGTACACCCACCCTGGGGTATGAATGAGCAGTGGGGCGATATTTCAAAGCAAGGGGAGCCCGTCAGTAAGCGACACATCGGCTGAGATTGGAGCCCCCCATCTCCTTTTTCTTTATCTCCACTGCACGCTCTCCCTGCTCTATCCACCCTCTTTCTTCTTTCTCTCCTGGCTGGGGCTGACATACAGGAGCCTGAATGGGAATAAAGGGCCGGGAGGAGCCGGGTTGCGCCCAGAAACTGTTACCCTCACTGTGGAAGACCGTTTGCGCACATCCATGTCTCACCAACCCCTCTGCGCGTCTCCTGTGGGGGGGCGCGCATTGATTACCTCTGCAGCTGTGGGTGAGTTTAGCGTTTCCTTCATTTACATTGACAGATTTCGAATGCTTTCCTCTTAATTGATTTGATAACCATTGTTAGTTGTCAAACATGCCCATAACCGTGAGCTCAGTGTCAGATCTCCTTTACCGTCACAAGAGCGGTTTCTAATGAGCCTCTGGGAAAAAAAAGCAGCACTGCAGCCGTTTGACTCTATTATGTGAATGTGCTGAGAGGGGAAGAGTGGACACACACGCTGCTGCTGGCTTAGACATATTCTGGAAGGGGGATGTCTGAATTAGGCACACTAAGGTGCAGCAGTATGCTGTTTTGTCTACATTTCTCCTGCAGTATTGAATAGTCTGCATCAAGCATTTGATGCAGATAA
The DNA here is from genome assembly GCA_015343265.1 of Pao palembangensis. Lineage (NCBI taxonomy): Eukaryota > Metazoa > Chordata > Actinopteri > Tetraodontiformes > Tetraodontidae > Pao > Pao palembangensis. The sequence continues at coordinate 24,067,438 of CM027082.1, read as the reverse complement.
TTGGGTGAATCATTCTGTCAAAACTGCGCACTGTAATGATTCCTATAAGGAGACAGTCGTTAGAAGACGTTTCAGTGGCGTGGTGAATTACAGTCTGTTTACTGTAGGCATTTTATGAAATGAAATGAAATGAAAAAGACTTAATTAAATGTGAGTGAAATAACAAGCATATGTTTCTGTGATCAGTGGTAAATGTGTGTGCCTGCACCTTTTTTTTTCTCCAAAGGTTGGTAAATGGTTTTCTGGGGGGAGGATTTCTAACTGGCAAGATGCTGTTGATACTCCTGTGGGTATCTTTTTCTTCTTCCATCACTGGCTCCTTGTCCTCCTCCCTCTCCTCCCCATCCATGCTGGACGAAGCCCAGATGGTTGAGCCTTCACCATCAGACCTGATGGCTGAAACCTGCAGCGCCTGTTCCTGCATGTCAGTGGAAAATGTGCTCTATGTCAACTGTGAGAAGATAACGGTGTACCGGCCCACACAGCTCATCCCACCTGCATCATCACTGTTCCACCTGAACTTTCAGAACAACTTACTAATCATCCTCTATCCAAACTCATTCCTCAACTTTACCCACGCTGTGTCACTGCAGCTGGGGAACAACAAGTTGCAGAACATAGAAGGTGGAGCTTTCATGGGGATGGGTGCATTGAAACAGTTGCACCTAAACAATAACGAGCTGAAGGTGCTGCGAGCAGACACTTTCCAAGGCATAGAAAACCTGGAATACCTTCAGGCTGACTACAACTTAATAAAAACCATTGAAAAGGGAGCATTTAACAAACTGCACAAGTTGAAAGTGGTCATCCTAAATGATAATCTCATACAGATACTTCCTGATAACATCTTTCGCTTTGCCTCTCTTACACACTTGGATATAAGAGGGAACAGGATCCAGAGGCTTCCTTATTTGGGAGTGCTGGAGCATATTGGGCGCATTGTAGAGCTGCAGCTGGATGATAACCCTTGGAATTGTACCTGTGAGTTAGCTCCTCTGAAAGCATGGCTTGAAAACATGCCCTATAACATTTTTATTGGCGAGGCAATTTGTGAAACACCAATTGATTTATATGGAAGACTTTTGAAGGAAACCAACAAACAGGAGCTTTGTCCCATGGGAACAGGAAGTGACTTTGATGTCAAGATGCCACCCATGCTGCCTGATGACAATCAGACACCATCCAAAATGCCACCAAGTCCAGAGGTCCCCATGACTACAAACGCACCAAAATCTACAGATTCAAAAGTTTATGGCAACGGCATTGTCGCTGGCTTGCCCCCATTAGGACGAAACAGCCAGATCATTTCCTTTCAGAATCCTCAACTGGTGTGTCCACAGCCCTGCATTTGCAAAGCCCACCCATCTGACTTTGGAATCAGTGTCAGCTGTCAGAAAAGGAACATTAGGAAATTAGCTGAGCTCATTCCCAGACCCCCAAATGCCAAGAAACTTCATCTGAGTGAGAATTACATTAATGACATGAGCCCAGTTGACTTTCAAGGTTTTGAGGGTTTAGACTTCCTACATCTTGGAAGCAATCAAATAGTTACAGTCCAGAAAGGCACATTTGGAAACCTCACTAACCTGAGGAGACTGTATTTAAATGGAAACCAAATTGAACAGTTACATCCAGAGATGTTCTTAGGTCTCTCAAACTTGCAGTATCTCTATCTGGAATACAACGCCATCAAGGAAATCCTTGCAGGCACATTTGGCCCCTTACCAAATCTTCAGCTCCTCTATCTCAACAACAACGTTTTGCGAAGCCTCCCTGCCTACATCTTTGCTCGTGTCTCTTTAGCAAGACTGAATCTAAAAAATAACCACTTCATGACTCTGCCTATCAGCGGAGTCTTGGACCAGCTGCATTCGCTGACCCAGATAGACCTAGAGGGGAATCCTTGGGAGTGTTCCTGCGATCTTGTCGCTCTCAAACTCTGGCTAGAGAAGCTGAATGCTGGTGTAGTTGCCAAAGAGGTGAAATGTGCCTCTCCTGCTCAGTTCTCCAACACAGAGTTGCGCCTCTTGAAGAATGAGATCATGTGCCCCAAGCTTGTAGCAAAGCCTCCATTCATTTTGACGAGCGCGACCCCTACTCTGACCTCTGTGGCACCTGCTGGAGTTGGTAAAGCACCACCAGGAGGACCTGTGCCGCTATCAATCATGATCCTCAGCATCCTTGTGGTGCTCATCCTGACAGTGTTTGTGGCTTTCTGCCTACTTGTCTTTGTATTAAGACGGAATAAGAAACCCGTTGGAAGACAGGAGGGTCTTGGGAATCCAGAGTGTGGCTCTATGTCACTACAGCTTCACAGACACAACCATAAATCTACCAAGAAAGGCTTCCTCCCAGTGGATGACCTTGGAGGAGAGCCATTCATCCCCCAGACCATTGAACACATTAGGAAGAGCCATACTTGCGGAATTGGACGGTCCTCTGACATTGACGCCGAGTTTAAGTTTGCGGACCCACATAGGCAAAAGATCATCCTGCGGAACAGCGCTGAGCAAGACAAGGAAGCGCTGTCAACTCTGGAGCGCAACAAACGCCTCAGCACCATTGATGAACTGGAAGAATTCCTACCCCACCGAGAGCCCAGCATGTTCTTCCAGAGCTTCTTAGACAGCAAACGAGAGTTTAAGATGGCAGGAATGGGTGGCTATGAGATCCACTACCCCGAGAAATCAACACTAGATAGGAAGATGAAGAAATCCTCGCTCATAGGCGGGAACCACAGTAAGATCCTGGTCGAGCAGAGAAAAAGTGAGTATTACGAACTGAAAGCCAAGCTGCAGGGAACACCTGACTACCTTCAGGTGCTGGAGGAGCAGACTGCACTCAGCAAAATATAGGGACTGTGTTTGATGTCCACACTCAGAGACATTGGTTCTTTTTCACTCAATAACCATTTGCTCAGGCAAGTGAAATTATAAAGAGTTACTGGTTCAAACCACTTATGGGTGAGAATTGAAAGATGTTTAGTACAGGAAGGGAACTGATGAGGTTGTGGTCGATTATCCACAAAACAGTTGTCAGGTTAACTGAGGAGAGGCTGAAGCAGTTATTAATAGATACTGAACACAGTCAGTATATGGTTAGTTTGCAACCTTTCTGGTAATGCTACTAGGACAAGAACCCTTATAACTATAGTCAGCTCCTATATGTGTAAGAATACAGAAACACACACCATTAACACACACACAATCTCCAGCTTTTGTCTGTATCTGCAACCGCTCATATAGCAAAAAGAAAAGTGCCTTCTGGAAACCAAACGAAAGACCAATGAAGAGACAGACAAAATGGCTCCAAGCTACAAAAAGCTCTTAGAATTAGTGTGGCTCTATTTCACATGAAAACTCCTTTTGGATCATCACCATCTATGAACCTTGGCCTTACAGGCAACCAGACAGTCATGCTACTTCTGCTGCTATTCACATGGGTTCTTCTCTCTCAGTTTTTCCTTCTTTGGTTTTTTCCAACTGTGTCACGAAAAGCTCTTGTTTGACAATACCAGTATATAAAATTAAATAAATTGATGTTGTTTTATTATTTGATGGAGCAAAATACCCACAAAGGATGACTCCTTTATTTATTTGTTTCTTTGTTTTCCACCATGGGGATATGTTTTCCTGTGTGATAAGATCTGTGGACTTGATCTGGATTACACACTGGTATCAGTGTGCTCCGAGACTTGTCTTTCCCCACCACCCCTACGGAGCCACAGCCGAACAGGTTTTCCCTGTGGAATGGTTTTTGTGAGCTGTTCTGTTTAGTGTAAAGAGCCATGTTGAATATAGTGTTTTCTAAATGGAGTTTCTCTTTTTAAAATGCTACTTAACAAGATGTTGTGATGCTTTTGGGGCAGATCTTAAAGGCACACACACACTCACAAACACAGTCGGAGTTTCTGAACAGTGACAATGCTGAACATCGAATAATACAAAGGTGCTTGCCATGTAAGCGTAACCGGGAATTTATTTTGTCCTACATTATTTGTATCTGTACGGCTGATTTGTAAATGACCCCGACCCGTGCACACACCCGCTGGACCCTCAAAGAAACGAGCAGAAGATATTTGGTCTGTGATTCACCCCCTGCTGTCAACTCTGACTTCACAGTACAGAATTAACAAAGCTCATTATTTTTCTATGCAGGACTATTTCGAGAAGTCTTGATATCGTTTACTGAA